>CM031860.1:46136904-46313228 GCA_018697195.1 Certhia americana | reverse complement strand
CCCCCCCAAAAAAATAAACCTAACAAAAAAAATTTAAAAAAAGAAACAAAACTCAAAAAAACCCTAAACCAACAAAGATACAAAATTTTATCTTTCATGTCCTCAGTTTCTTTGTATTATTTCTACTTTAAAGATAATCAAATACTTGTGTATGATTTCATTAAGCCAAAAGTCACCAGTGATGGTACCCTAATTTTGTTTATTGTACCAGTACAAATTGCAAAGAGTGACAGATATCAAACTAAAATGACCAAGATATCAAACCCTAGTGAAAGTCCAAGGAATAGACAAAGTTTTATGACAAAATAAATTAGATATTTTCTATCTAACATTATAGAAAGAAGATTTTTATTATATTATTTGGAAAATTCTGATTTGCCTAAGTTGGAACCTAAGTTGGAAAAGTTAAGTGCTTGTCTTAAAAATAACTTTTCATTCTGGAATTGTGTTAGGAATAGTGGTACAACATATATTATAATGACACATTTTGAATATGTAAGATGAAATTCTGATTGACCTGTTTTTAATTTTTCCCGATGGTTACTATTTAGTAAGAAACATCCAAAACTTCTCGGGTTTTCATTCCAACTTTGAATGAGAAAATTACATCAAAAAACATTATAAAGGAAGAACTGTGTAGCAACACCATTCTAGTTTATGGCCTACTAGTTTATGTCTAGTTTATGGCATTCTAGTTTATGTCTCTGGAGAAATATATGGGGTTTACCATCTTAGATTATATATTCAAAATATATCTAATAAACAGTATTTTCAGTGTATTTCCTCAGAGAAAATCCTAATCAAATAAGGTAACTATAAATTAAAATAGTCCATAAACTTTTAATTTAATTAATATTTCATGATGAGAAAAAGTCATAAACTTAAGTAACAATTCCATGCAAATTTTACCATTGCATGTTTTCATATAGAAGTGTTTCACATAGTATACTTTCTAAAAGTGTGCTACCATTCCCAAGGAGCTCATGCATAAAAAAATGCAATTTGCACCTCTCTGTGGTTTGTGATAAAACATGTAATGTGACCAGATATTTTTTCCTTTCAATAAATGTTGATTAGATAAAAGGCATTTGGGTTGCCTTTTGTGCTTATGTGGCAATATTGTAGGATAATGTAAACTTTGATTGAACCACACTGTCTTAACACAAATACAATGAAAATCAAAATGTATTTTATTTCATAGTGTTTCCTAAAGGCTTTTGAATTGTCTTGGTCCTTCAAGTTGCTTTTTTTCGCTGTACAAACCAGTTTGCGCTGCTTCCTTTTGCAATTTCTCTTATTCCCTTTTCTCCCATGAGTTTAAAGAGGAATTTGATTTCTCACCTAACCTGTAGGATGCTTCTGATTTCACAGTTAGCACCTTCCTGACAAAATGAAAAACATTAATTCTGCAACAGCTTTAATTACCTGTGGAATAAACCCTTCCAGGAAGTTGGTTCAATTGTGACTTGCAATTAATGCACCTTTATGAGGAAACAAAATGAGACTAAATAGTAACACATTTTTAATTACTTTTATCCCTAAATAAGAAAAGGATTGCTTTCACAGTCTCTGGATTATACTGGTTAACTTGTTTATGTGTCAATATGAGCTGCAAATATGAGAGTCCTTTAGACCCTGATCTTACTCCTTTTCTTCTAAAAGCAGCAGAAGAATAATTTATTTGCTCTTAGTAGTTAAGAAGAGGGAACCTTCTGAGTATTTTATTTAAAAGTACAAAGATATTATTACACTAAACCTACACTGACTTTTAATCTGTTAGACAGCCATTGCCATCAGTAAAATATGTCAACTTTACTAATGTTGGAGACGGGAATCAGGTAATCAGCATCTGAAAGATGGCATAATTTTACCTCAGTGTAAACATAAGGTTTAATATGTGTATTTGGGGTGTTTTTGCAATACATTTATTCTACATCTTTAGTTCCTGTTTGGCAAAACTGATTCTGTTATTTTTGTGAAATATGTATCACTGATTAATTTCTGGTGTTTCATGATCCATGAAGATACAGGGAGATTCCCAAGACATTTAATATCGGTCATTTGAAATATCAATTAGCTCCCTCATTTCCCTCATCATAACTCCTTTTTTATTATTTTTTTTCCTCTGCCAATTTACTTTTACTCTTTGCTTTTACTGTTCTATTGGGAGCTATTGGAACTTTAGGCTGTCTTAAATTGCAGAGGGACAATATCAAATGGTATGAGATCAGCAAGATTAAGAGTGGAGTGTGAGCAAAACGTACAGTTGAACAACTTGATTTAAAAATGGCTGCCATCAAACTTTCATTTTAGTATCAAGTACTAATTGGTAAGAAGGTTTGTCTTTAAAAAAAAAAAAAAGAAATCCGAAGTTCCAGCAATTATCTATGTCTATTAATCAGGCAACTTAATGGCAAATATATCTGACAAGGCTTCCATAATTTTTGTTTCCATTGAAGCAAGTGGAAAAACTTCTAAATGATTAGGAGAAGTCAACACTGTAACCACAAAGTTAAATTATTAAAAAACAACAAAACCAAAGAACAAAAAAACCCCAATACAAACTTAAAAGCAAAGGAAATATTTTTACTTCTGGCATTTGATCTTATTTGCATGATATTTAAATTCCACGATTATAGCAGGAAATGTGTGTGTGTGTAATTTAGAAATATATCTAGAATGTGTGCCTTTTTAAAGCATTAAATATTACTCTTTTTTCCCTCCAAAATTTACTTTGATCACAGAAAGATTTTCAGAAAAAAAAAAAAAAAAATTGTTGTTCAAAATTAGAAATGTGAATAGGAACACATAGGCAATAATGCTGAAGTGCTTATAGAAATTCTTAAGTCCTTTCCATGAGAATGTAGAATGTCGCAGAAAGGCTGTGACATGCATGAAAGATTGAAATGAGCTGGTACTTAAGAGTCAATAAATCTCAGATGTGTTGGTTAATGCTGACTTGGATGTGAGATACAAAACAAGAAACACCAAACACTAATGGTTCTGTTGCTTCCTCGAAAATTATAACACACAGCAGGGTGTGTGATTCTTGATTAATAAACAGGCACCTAAAGTGCATGATGAGTCACAGGCTAAAGCCAAATGTTTTCAGGCGCCCTACTAAGAGGCTGCATATCCAGATGCCAAGATAGTGAGGAGGGTGTAATCAAAATTGTTCCACAAGTAGTTAAGAAAAATCAAGCACCCACAAATCTTGTGTTTTAGGTCTGTCTGTGCAGAACACAAGTGAACATTCATCTTGTGGCAGACAGAAGTGTTTTTTAGGTAGTGGTGTTTACTGATGATATGCACAATGCTTGTTAGTCTTCATGTTCCATTCTGAGGCCACTCATGACATCCCTCTCTCTCTGTAGCTATTTGCTGCCCCATGCCACTCAGGGTAGACTAAAGAGTGTCCAATCTGCTACCTTTCATTATACTTTGACAGTAGAATACCTCTGCCTGTGCAGTAAGGCTTCTATTGCTGGCTATTTTAGGTGAAATATTATGGCAGATGTAGCAGTGATTTGTTTGGGGTTTTTCCATTGAAAAAAATGTGCCTTGATAGCTACAGCCTTTCTATTTAAGAAAAATACATCTCCTAATATATAGCTTGATTTTTTTTTTTCCCTAGGACATGAAATTATAAAGGACATTTGTTTCAAAATTTGTACAGGAGATTGTTTCACATCAAATCTGTGAAAAAAAAAGACTGGTTTTATGAAATGATTAAGTCACCAGTAACACTAAATTCCACTAGTACAGCAATTGATCTGAAACAAGAGGGCCCTCCTCTTCAGCTCAGACATGGCTCTTTATTGTTTTTTTCAGTTTCCTGGGCTGATCTTAGCTGGCATTAGTCTGATGCTCCTTATGCTGTTGACAGAACCTGTTGGTGTCTCCACCTTCTTTGCTTACCTGGCTGAGGTGCAGTGGGGCTGCTCCCACTCAGTGCTGTTACTGCCTGGCCTACCTTAGAGTCACCCTGGGCTCCTGGACCACTTTCCTGGAGGGATCAGCCCAGATCTTGCTACTCACAGATATTAAGCATTTCTGCTGGAACTGGACTGAGAAGCTTCCTTTCTAGTTGACTCCAGAGACATTTTGGAGTACCTTCTGGGCAGAGTGGGATAGCAAGGCATTATTTAAACTTAATTGCCATACATTTCCTAATGGGATTTGGCAAGCACCAGTGGAATGGGAGGGAGGCAGTATTTCACTGTGAAGCAAGCACTGAGTCAGCATAAGAGTGAATCACAATAGCTGACCAGCCAGAATTACAGTGGAATGTATTTGACATGTCACTTTATCCATATTGATCCCACAGGGGATACGTACTATATTTATCTTGTTTGTATTTTGATTCCCTGTGTTCAGCAGTAGACCAGGCTACCTCATTAGTATTTATACCATTGACATAGAAATTGAGGCCTATAACCAATGGCAAAGCAGTTCCAGTTTGTCACCTATTGGTGCAATTTTATACAGTTTATTTTTTCTCATCATAATGCTATTGATATTTCTTACATGCAAAAATTTCTTCTACATGCTAGTCAGACCACCTACTTTTGATAATAATTTTTCCCAGAATGCATGAAACGGCATTTTGATTTTTTGTCCTCCTTATTTCAAACTTTTTCAATCAAAAAAAAAAAAAAAAAAAAAAAAAAAAAAAAAAAAAAGAACTTGAGTCATTCAAAATCTAAATTTTATTTATATGATACTTTTCCAGGAAAACATATTGTTGAAAGGTTTTATCCAGACAAAGGTTTTATACTTCCATTTGAAAAAAACAATATACCTGTCTTTATCATAGCAAAAGGAGAATAAATCACAAAAGTCCAGGTCAGTGTTTATTTTATGAAGAGGACTTAGCCATTATGATTTTGCACTATTTTTTTTTCTTTCTAAAGCTTGATATACAAAATTGTCTAATTATTTTATTTAAAAGAATTTCAACAAATATCACGTATTACTCATTTGTGGTTTATCAGGTTCCTAGTACATCTTCTACATAACTGACTTGCTTCACCTGAGTTCAGATGACCACAACTGCCTATGTCAGAAATCTGCCATTGTAATTCAGTAGCTCTTAACAAAGGCTGACCCTTATTTTCTTGATTCAATAACATGTACAGAAGAACATACTTCAGCTTCTCATTGCATGAAGAACCCTGCATTCATCACTGCCTTCCCAAATAGTTATGCATTTCTCTTCACCTACACTGCTGAACTCAGAAAAATATTCACTCTGCTATGTATTTATTACATAGAATAATTTGGTTTAACGTTAAAAATCGTTTCTTTGATAGTACATGCTTAAATATGAACCACATTATTAATCCTGTTAAGAATCCTCAGACTGTGGATTGAACAAGTAATGGAGATTTTTAGATAGAGATGGCTAGGGATAGTGTTCCTCTTCTCATCTGTCCACTATTTGTGTTTTGCTGCAAGATTGTGTGGAACTGCAAGGTGTATGGGTGGATTTCATGGATAATTTTGTAATAAATAAAATAAAATTACTTTCAGTGGCTAGATAGCATACTTGCAGCCTTACAGAGAAACTACATTAAGTGGAATATTTCCAGAATTTTTCACATGGAACACTTTGTTATTAATACGTCATTTGTTAAGTTTTAAATAGTTTAAAGAAGTGTGCTAATACTTATGTTTTTCAGGAAAAAAAAAAGACTGATTTTTTTATTTCTATTATTGAAATAAGGTTTTTTTCATTTTAATGTTATAAATAAAATAAGAAGCATCCTAGCCAGCTGACTTATTCAAATAACATGACTTAATTGTTCTGAAACAAAAGATGTCAGAATTTTCCATAGAAAATTTATTCTGAAAGGACAATATGGTACAAAAATCAATGCAAATCTCTGGTATAGTTAAGGCTGAGTCAATATGTATTTAATGGAGATTTTGCATTATTACATTGAAACAAGACAATGAGACTGGAAGCAAAGTGTCTGTGTCAAACACTTGTAAAAATTTGAAAATTATCCATTGTAATTTCTTCTAGATTTGTAATTTGCTCTTTTCATGTTTCTAATGAAGGCCATAAAAAATTACTTCCATAATTCAACTTTGTTAAAGATTTTCAGGTCTTTTGTAGGCCTTCTTTCATGATTCAAGATCAATAACTCTAAGGATGCCAGGACTTCTCTTGCTGTCTTTGCTTCTGTGTGCAGCCCTGCTCACTAACTCTTTCAGTCATATTTTTGATTCAGCTTTACCCACAAATGTATTATTGCAGCCATGGGACAGAATGTGCATGCTAATTTCTCCAAAGAATAGTACAAGAAATCAATGTTGCCATAAAATGTGCATGAAGAAGGAAATAGAACTGAGTAGGAAAAAAAAAAAACACAGGAAAAAGACTCTCTAAAATTGCAGCAGATTTATACAAAAAACTCAGTGCTGTCCTTAGTCATTCTTCTCCAAAATAAAACCAAAAAGATAATTCCCAGAGAAAAACCATTGACTACTCTTTTCGTTATATATTTTTAAATGCCTCTCCTCTAGTACTACTTATCTTTGAAGGTAGTTTTCCTTAGGACTAGCACTCAGCACCTCAGTAAATGCTTTTATTTCTCAGCACTGTTTGTCTTCCTCTCCCCTTGAGAGCCTACTCAGACACCCACCCACACAGAGATATTTTCTGACCTTGTGAATTTTAAAACATGCATTCTAAATAGCGGAGAATTGCAGTGGCTGAGGTTAATAATTAACCATGCTCCTTAAAGCCCTAGGAGGCACTCACTTGCTCACTTACTAGAGACCCATCACCCCCAAGAGACACCTGTTACAGTGCTTGCTCACTTGAAATTTAAGTGTTCCTATTTCTGTCTCAAATGTTGGAGAACAGGTTAGTGCAGACTCAAGGCATATTGTTGCCAAGGGTTTACTTCCAATTTACAATGACTTAAAGAGAGAGAGATCTGGAAGGAACAAGCAATGTACCAGCTTGCTGCTGCAAATGGATTTCAGGAATTTATAATTCAGTTGGTCTTTTCTTTCTCCTTGTCTTTTTAAACATTATTTATAGTTATATTGAAAGGCAGAGTTTATGGTAGATGTGTCAAATCCAAATAATTTCTCTACTTAGAAACCAACTAGAGAGGCTTCAACACATGTAGTCTGGCATACAGAACAAATTTTCTTCTGCTCCTATTTCTGTATAAACTTGTAGGTAAAAATTTTTTTATTAATTACTAGTTATTAATTAGTTTTTATTATTATTAGGTATTAATATTAATTTAAAAATTAATCAATAAGGATACCTTGGTTCTAATAGACTTCTGTGGATTTTCAATGCCTCTGTACTTCCTCAATCTCTTGTGAGATTTGAGTGTAATTCACTACTGGTTATAATCAATGGGTTTTCATTTACAGTCTAAACAAGAAATCAGCCTCCTTTAGCCATTACTCTTCCATGAGAATATGAATGGAAGTTCACCCTTCTCCTTTGACCTCTAGATTATACTCTGGTGCCTTTGGGAAGAACTAGATGTATGGCCCCTAACTCTCCCCTCACATTCCAGAAAGCTGGTTAAAGAAAACGTGAAGCCTTGTAACTACCCCTTTAGCCTAGCATTTCCATGTTTACACTGAACAGAACATATTAGGAAGCCTGTTCTTGGTTAAATAGGAGGTTAAATAAAGTAGAGATTCTTTGCAATCTGGGAGTCTGAGTTGGACCTCACCCATGCTCTTGTAACAGGATTGTAAATTCTGTGAAATCACCCTCTGATTTAAGTTGTGCTGAATATCAGAATTCCTTTCTAAAACTATCTCCATGTCCCATTTCTGTCAAGGATTCTACTCTAGGATCACAAAGGGATGATTTTTGATATTTATATTAACTAGTGATGCCACTGACTGAACAGAAAGAGATGTCATTGACCATCTGTGAAAGACCACAGTCAGAGCAAAAGCTTGACTATTTATCAACTGGCCTGGAAAGAGGAATGCACTGTGATACTGTCTTCTGACATGAAAAGTTAAGTGAATTAAAATATCCTCTACTGCTCTGAAGATTCAACAAAACTTATGTTTTGTCTTGCAAACAGCAAACAGGACTTACTGGTACTCATTCTTATTCTGAATTACTTGTAAATTCCAATGTTATAGCCAAGACTAAAATTGCAACTTCTTCAGAAACTTGTTTACAAAGTTTAAGTATTGTCAAGTATCTTAATATCTTTGACATGTGAGTACTTATTTACTGCAAAAAAAGCTATGTCCAGGGTTGTTTTTGTGGTGAAATACCGAATGCTAAAAATATCGGACATAAATTATGAGAGGAGTTACCCATGATTGTACTATTGCTGAGTAAATAGGTAACAGTTTCAAACAGTTGACAAACTGTCTGAAAGTATATGAGTAACTGATGATTTTTTTATATTTCAGAACTATGAAAAAGCATTGGAATGATAGCATTTTCTGAGCTTCATTCCTACAAATATTTCTGTTCTGATTGAAAATCACTTTAACATTCTTTAGTATTTTGACAGCAAACATGACCATCTGCATTGTTAATGTATGTGACTGTAATACAATTTTTCAGTCGCCACAGAATTTCCTTATCCTTTTTTCAAGTCTGAATGTAGTTGCATCTATTATTTCCTTGTCAATTATAGTTCCTATAAAATCTACTTCTGGATTTGATCATGAAATACCAGTTTAGGATCACCCAAAATAATATGAATGAATAGAGGTTATCTGTCAGACATACAGAAGGTTTCATATAAAAGTAATATCACAGAATCACAGAATGACTAGGTTGGAAGAGTCCTCCAAGACCATCATGTCCAACCCATGCCTTAACACCTCAACTAAACCATGGCACTGAGCACCACATGCAACCTTTTTTTAAAAACATCCAGACATGGTGACTCCATCACCTCCCTGGGCAGACTATCCCAGCACTTTATCACTCTTCCCATAAAAAACTTTTTCCTGATATCCAACCTATATTTCCCTTGGCACAGCTTGAGATTGTGTCCTCTCGTTCCGTCAGTTGCTGCTTGGTGAAAGAGACCAACCCCCACCTGACTACACCCACCTCTCAGGGAGTTGTAGAGAGTGATAAGGTCACCCCTGAGACTCCTTTTCTCCAGGCGAAACACCCCCAGCTCCCTCAGGCCGTTCCTCACAGGGTTTGTGTTCCCAGCCCCTCTCCAGCCTCATTGCCTCCTTTGGACACACTCCAGCCTCTCAATGTCCTTCCCAAACTGAGGGGCCAGAGCTGGACACAGCACTCAAGGTGTGGCCTCAGCAGTGCCCAGTACAGGGGCAGAATGACCTCCCTGCTCCTGCTGGCCACACCATTCCTGATCCAGGCCAGGATGCCCTTGGCCTTCTTGCCCACCAGGGCACAGAGCTGGCTCATGTTCAGCTGGCTGTTGATCATCACCCCCATGTCCCTTTCTGCCTGGGCACTGTCCAGCCACATTGTCCCTAGCCCATAACAATGGTTACGGGTACATATCCCCTGGGTTATTGTGGCCAAAATGCAGGACTCAGCACTTGGACTTATTAAACTTCATCTTGTTGGATTCTGCCCATCCATCCAACCATTCCAGATCTCTCTGCAGAGCCCTCCTACCTTCCAACACATTGACACTCCCAGCTTAGTGTCATCTGCAAATTTATTAATGAAAGACTCAATACCCTCATCCATGTCATCAGTAAAAACATTGAACAGGACTGGCCCCAGCACAGACCCCTGGGGGACACCACTGGTGACTGGCCCCAGCTGGATGCAGCACTGCTCACTGATACAGCTGGAAAGCTGGGTGAGAGGTGTATCCAGGGGTTGTAGCCTTCCCAGAGAGATGTGTCTCCAAGGAGAACACCTTCTAGGGGTACTGATGCTTCCTTAGCTGTGAGGGGGATTCCAGCAAGTGATTTCAGCTCAGCAGTGATTCTCAGCTTAACAGTGATTTTCAGCTCCATGCTGGAATCCCCAGGCCAACACAGGAATGAGAGAGAAGAGCCTGTCTGGTGATTCCACAGAGATGGCTTTAATGTCAGCATCTCTGCAAAGGGAGCCAGGAACAGAGAGCTCCTAAAAACAGAGGCTGAGGCTGGGGTTTTTATAGGGACAGACCAGGGGTGGATACAGACCATTTGCATGAAAGAAACAAGGTATGCTGGGTGTCATTTACTGGGGTCGCTGTAAGCTTCAAGTAGGTTGCTTAACTTAGGGATGACTCAGGACATCAGCCTGATTCCTCCATGGGAGGGCAAGAGGGCTTCCTACAGAGGACTTATTTTCCACCACAGTTCACCACCACTCTCTGGGCCTGGCCATGCAGCCAGTTCCTAACCCAGCAGAGAGTGCTCCTGTCCAATCCCCAGGCTGCCAGCTTTTCCAGGAGTATGCTGTGTGTCGAAGACTTTGATGAAGTCCAGGTACACACATCCACAGCTTTTCCTGCATCCACCAGGCAGGTCACCTAGTCATAAAAGGAGATCAGGTTGGTCAAACACATCCTACCCCTCCTAAACCCATGCTGGCTGGGTCTGATACCCTGGCCATTCTGTAAGTGCTGCTTGATGACATTCAGTATAAACTGTCTCGTTACCTTACAGGATTCTGAGGTCAGGCTGTCTAGCCTATAATTACTCCTTCCCACCCTTTTTGTGAATGGGTGTCACATTGGCCAGGTTCCAGTCATCTGGGACCTCCACAGTGAGCCAGGACTGTTGGTAAATGATGGAGAGCAGCTTTACAAGCTCATCTGCCAGCTCCCTCATCACCCTGGGATGGATCCCATCTGGTCCCATAGATTTGTGAACAACCAAGCATCTCAGCAATTCTCTGACTGCCTCCGCTTGGATAACAGGGGACAATTCTGCTCCCTGACAATTCCCTCCCCAACCCAGGAGGACAGTTGTCCTGAGGACTAGCTGTCTTCCCATTAAAGACTGAGGAAAAAAAGGCATTAAACCTAAAATGACAATCATGAGAAAACAGTGAATGTAGAAAAAAAAAATGTTCTTTGTGTAAATACATTCATACACAGGATGTGTGTGGAGATTTATGAAATTTCATAAAAATTGTATGTGTATATTTAAAATATAAAGTTGCATGAACGATTATCTCTATAGGACTAAGTAGAGAGGGAGTTTCTATCCAAAAATTCTCATTAGTACTGTTGTAATTATGTGTACATAGCAATATGTATTATTAGTACATTAGTACTTTATGTGAATTCTGTGCAGTGGTCACTGAACTATAGGGGTTCTGACACCTTATAAAACCAGTAGAGTTCTTCCACTTATAAGGAGTAGGAAGAAGAAAAATATATAAAAAGAAAATGCACTGAATTTATCTGGAAAGGTACTTTTTTATCAAAATGAGTCTGTGAGGAAAAAAAAAATGGAATTAAGAAAACATTTGTGGAAGCAATTTTTTTTTTAATAAACATGTATTCAAAACATATATTGCTCAATTCAGCACAAAACCAAATTAAATTCAGAAAGAAATAAAAATATTTTATTTTTGATCTTAGTGATTTAAATTCCTTCAAAATCCCTTCCTTCTTTTTTTACAAAAACATGAAAAAAGTTTGCCCTGAAGTGACATATCATTGTCCAAATAACTTGCAGAGGAAATTTGTAACTCAGCTTTAATGTCATTAAATGTCTCAGTGTTATAAAAATTATATTCTTAGAAACAGATATACTTTAAATTGTTTCAAGGAATACAGATTTACCAAAAAACTGTAAGTATTTTTATCTATACAGGAAATATTTTAGGTATTCACGTTAAAAAAAAAAAAAAAAAAAAAAAAAAAAAATTCTTCTTTTCTACATTAAAATGGGATAGAAAAGTAAGTAAAACAAAAACCTCTTACAGTTTTTTGGGACTTTGACAATTTTTTTAAAGAATAGTCTTTCAACTTTTAAAATGTTCTGTCCTTTCTGTGATTTACCAGGTATTTTTGTATACATTAAAAAATGTCTATTTGTGCACATTGTTAGATTCTTGTCATGTGCTATTTTGGTAGTTAAATAAAAGGACAGTGACAAAGAATATCCATAAGCTCAACCTTGATCTTGAATTTAAAATTTGAAATATTAACATAATTATCCAGCTACAGAAATTGTAGTTTTAGCTGGTTTTGCAGTTCAGTGAAGTTGAGCTTCTTTGAGAGCACATATACTCCACTGAGGCAGAGTGGCCTCAGAATATATTCTTGAAGTAGGGACACAGTCAATATTTGCAAAATCCTAGTGATGTGCCCCTTACATTTAGTTATTCTTGTGTTTATTTGCAGAGATTTATAATTTGGAAACAATTGAAAGATATTTGCATAATGATATGCAGTATTGGAAATATTTTATCAGTGATATGTTTGCATATTTATAGTAGTGTTGCTGGCCAGAAAATTTTGTTCCAGTTTCCAAGAAGATTCAGAGCATAAAAAATTCAACAGTATCCCCTGTGTTCTGGATTCTTAGGTTTGTGGTGGACCCCTGCAAGGTCTTTAGTTATTTGAAATCCTGTTTCATCAGCTTGTGCAGTTTTTCCCATCTGTGCTCCCAATAGTCTCTACCATAGGCTTATAAACTCTACTTATGAGGTCAAGGACATCATTGTACAAAGGTAAAGGGTAATCCTTGCCTAGAATCTACAGATGGGTAAAAGACATTGCCAAAGCAAAACATGACATTTGTACAGAGCCAGGAATTAAACATAGATGTTCCAACATTCTTTTCCTTTCCTTTCAACTGCCTTCCTTCTAGCTGAAGAGTGCTGTGATAAATGCAATTACATGAGCATCATTTAATTATTTTACAATTAGAAAATTGTGCACTTTCTGTTACCTTTTACATAATGATTTAAACAGGTACAATTTCATCTTTGAAGGCATGAAATTAAAGAAAACAAAAAGTTAATTGGTCTAACTGTTCCATTCAGAGCTCTGAATAAGAGCTCTACATTCTATACAGACTGTGGCTTTATATCTGCTTTGATCCAATAACCTATAATCATCTGGAACAATCTGCAAAAGCCATGTAATTTAAGATGAAAACATCTGCATAAAATCAAGTATAATTTATTTATTCACATCTGTCTAAAAGTTGCACAAGTATTGAATTTCTTTTTCACTGTAAAGTTCTTGAATTAAGTTTCTTTCCCCTATATCTGCCAGACTTTCTTCTTTGTTTGTCCTGAACTGGAAAGAGAAACAATTTTTCTACCACTTATCTCAGAGAATTTTTGGACAAAACTCAAATATAAATATTTGTGCTTTAAAAGTTACAGACATGAAACTGATGCAGTGCTAAATAATTTTGTTGGCCAGATGGCATAGTGGCAGCAATAAAGCAGCAAAATGGGAGAGCAGTATTTAATTCTGGACTTTGCAATAGGGGTCTGCTCTTGGTGAGATTGATACTGTTTTATTTTTAGAGGGCATTGACCAGAAAGTGTTTTGTTAATGCCAGCTGGCTTTGTGAAGTGCATGCTGCCTCATGCAATCAAGATCCAAGACTGTCTGCAGCCATGACAATGCTGTTGCCCGTTATGTTGTTTTGTTTGAAAAAAGAAAAACATCTTGGGATAACTAGGGAAAGAACAGACGTCTGGAGTCAGACAACAAGAGTACATTGATTTATATCAGCCAAGGGTTTGACCTCTCTAATCTTATTCATTCACATGAGGTAAATAAAGAATAAATAGTGAAATTAATCCTGAAAGTTGCCGCATTCAAAGTGGAAATCGCACACATTCAACTATATGGTGTTGTATAAATAGAGACACAAAGCACTTAAGGAGCTCACAGCCTTCCAGTGCAATTCATTTAGAGCTGGCTGGGGTGACTTCTCACAGCAAAACAATTTGTGGTGTACATGTATAGCAAAGTTTAGACTGATGCCCAGATACCTTGCCAGAAAGGCTCTCTGTTCTATCCAGAGAAAATCAAAGCATTGCTGTTGTCCTGCTGAATATTAAGAATGACCATGTCCTATGAGGATCCCAGTACTTGCTATCCATGTAGTTTATTAGAACCTGCAGGCCAGCCTCATCCATCCTTTTCTAAATTACATGATATTTTCAAGGTGAAATCTTAGTTTCTTTCTGAATGATAGTACTATAAAAACTAGATTTTAGAATGAAAAATTCTTACATTTTATTTTAATTCTATTTTTGCTTTAGTCAAATATTACTCTTTTTTTGTACACCTAATTATCCCAAAACTTTATGATCTTTATCCCACTTTATGTTCTGCATGACACTGTACAGTGAACGAATAGAATTATATCAAGTGCCCAGTGCCCAAAGCATTTTTTGCACTTGGTGCTTCCCATACTTTGGTACTGGAGAGAAAGAAGGGTGGTTAGGCAGAAACATTCCATGTTTATGTGACAATTCTTAATGGTAGAAGCAATGAAGTTTTGTTTCACCTTGTCACATTTTTTTAATAATATCTTAATATTAAAAACTTCTTTTTTTGATAACTAGCATCAGACTATCTTGAATTACAGACTGGGATGTCTGCAAACAGCAAAGACTTCTCTTAATTGTCTTTCAATCACAATGTTGTTCTCTGGGCCTGTTGTTTCTTCCAGGAGATTCATCAGGCTGTTTCCTTGTGAAGTTGAAAGCTACCCATTTGGTCTATCACTGTGAAATGAAAAAATATGAACTACAGTTTGTGATCTCTTTGTACAATTTTCTAAAGACTCAGTGTCTTTATGAACAATCTTGATAATGTTCTTATGAACAAAAAATATCTGTAAAAATGTGATTGACAGGGATGACTATTAAGTGGCTACTAAAACTGTAGCGTTTAGTGACCCATAATTTGTACTCATGCTTCATCAGCCACATAACAAAATGTATCATGAATCCTTTTCTGTCTTTTTTTTAATTTATTTATATGAGACATTCAATAAAACCCAGCTATTTATTCTTTCTACTGTCTTGTTTTCAGAATGCCTTCAAGTGATTAAGGGAACATGAGATCTAGCAAATACATGTTCCTGTTAACAAATATTAGTGTATCTTTCTCACAAACAAAAAAATAACCAATCCAAAGACAGGTCTGTGAATATTTCTACAGTTGAACTATGCAGAAAAGGTTTTGGAAGGGAAGAAAATTACCTGAATATTTTAAAAGGGAATCTTTGCACCAATCTGTGGTTCTAATCATTGAAGGACCTTCTGCATTCATCAACAGAATAAAGTATTTTTGTATAACATATTGCTGCATAATGATGGTTGTCATACCTGAAGTTTTATACTTCAACATTGTTAAATTGTTGGTGAAATCTGACATGTATAATGTTGGTATAATCTGACATGTAGCCATGCCAAGTTTTTAATTGAGGTGTTCTTTTTGTAATGTGAACCAGTTAGAGAATATTTAGACTTGCATGACTATTAAAACCTATTGATAGTAACATTCTATGAAAAACAGATCTATAAAGTTTTACCCATGAGTAATTTGGGTTTAAATATCTTTATTATAATTCATGCTTTTCTGTTTATATTTTACGGTATTTTATGTATGCATATTAATTTGACTTCAAATTAGGTATCTTCAGAAACATACGTTCTTTGATGATTTTTCAAAATGTATGATGAAAATATTTCAAGTGATTAACATATGGCTTTTTTTGGGCCCAAATATGAAGCGAAAGATAAAATTGATTTTGATATGAAAAAATGAAAATGAAACTGTACCTGTGAAAATCAAGTCCTAGGATAATAAAAGTAGTTATATTGAAGGATTTAGTGAAGACCATGATGTTTTTTTCCAGACTCACAGGCTTCTTCAAAAGTCATGCTTTTAATATTTGGCCAGATCATACATTGACAAACACATGCAGGGAAGGTTTTTATTAAACAATATGCGTTAAGTTAACATTTGTTTCAATAAAATTCTACCACCAGACTTTTTGAAGAAAAAAAAAAAAAAAAAAAAAAAAAAGAAATCAAGCCACAGGCATGTTCTTCTGTGACATTACACTATCGTCTCATTCAGTAATAGTTGCATAACAAGTTGATAGTTGCAATAAATTTTACAGGTGAATATATCAGTACTTATAAGGTTGTACATATAAAACACCTTTAATATGTTAACTTCATTCTCAAATAGTTAACAAACATTTTGAGTCAAGTGTAAAGTGGCAATTTTATATTTCAGTGAATTTGCAATTTCTTTTAAATAATATTGCTGACAATTGCAGAGTAACTTTTAACCTACAGCAACAAGTGTGGTGTTCCAAATGTCCTAAACAGAAAGCAGGCAGCATCAGCTTCATATCAGCAGGTTTTTAATTTACTATAAAAAAAAAAAAAAAAAAACAAACAAACAGCATATTGTTCCTTTTGCATATTTTGGGTATTTTTGCAACAATTAATTCATTATCACCTAAATGTCTCCTTATAATTTTGAATTATCCATTGTACTTCAAACATTTTCTTATAACAGAAGAAAATATTTTTTCAGTAATGCAATACTTCTAAAGTATTTTTTTCTCTATGAAATGTGAAAAAATAAGCAAATTAACAAATAGACTCACATCTTTGGCAGGAGTTTTAATTATACAAGGTGGCTGTATCGATACATATACTTGGAGTGTAGTTCTGGACGTGGACACCATTTGTTATTTTATCTGTAACTATCTTTTAACAGTTTCCTCTTAAATTGCTTTATTCAAATGTATTTTTTCCAACAATTTATCTGTCACAATGAAAGTGTAT
Source organism: Certhia americana (assembly GCA_018697195.1). Lineage (NCBI taxonomy): Eukaryota > Metazoa > Chordata > Aves > Passeriformes > Certhiidae > Certhia > Certhia americana. The sequence goes on along the minus strand of CM031860.1, from coordinate 46,296,493 downwards.
GTAATCCTGAGTGAAAAATAATAATGGAACAAATTGTATTTTTACATTCATTCAAGTGTTCTTTTTTTCCCCGTAGAGCACAATTTATAGTGCTTTTCCAATTATTTAAATTCTAGAAAAAATAATAATTTTCCCATTCAAGGCCTTGGATTTATTTTGATCCTGTGATGTGTTTATTATTATAACTTCCATAGCTACACTGTTCGCCAAGAGGGCATTTGTTTTGTCTGACTTGAGCATTCTTAACTTTATGTAGCTATTTTAAATTTCTCAACAAGTAGTAAAGAATATTTCCATTCTATTAAACATCTTCCAAGATGGGATACACTTTCAGAATTCTGCCCTTTCATTTTTGTAGGGAAGTGTAGTTGACTATCTGAGATTTTAAGCCTGAACTTATGTTATCCAATTTACAGAAAATGTGTTAATACCTAAAAAATCATTATGTCTTTAAATTTAAGACATTTAAGCTTAAACAATAATTTTAACAATTTAGATGAATAAACAATAAACAAAATTGAGGACTTGCTTGTAGATACAATACAATAAAAAACATTGAGTATATTACATAATTTTGGAAAACATTTCAACTGCAAATTTTGGAAAATATGTCATTATAAATACAATTTTGGTGACTAGAGCAAAAGTTCTTATCCCTAATCACTCAGAAAATGAATGAATCTTTGTATCTGTATTGAATATATTTATACATCTGCCCTATTAAGCTGGGAATGTCTTTTTTATACATTCATTTACATTTATTATTTGGTCTGATTTTTCCAGGTGTTATTGCTGAATTTTCCTAAAATTTGATGCTGTGACTCTCATGTTCATATTGGGCTAGAGTCTTGTGAGCAGCAACTAAACCCAAAATATTCACAATAATATTAATAACTGGCCTTTTTGACAGCACATAGGTGAAACTTAAGACTCAAAAAATTCTACTTTGATTCAACATATGCATTAATTATATAAAACTTTTCCAATGATTTTTTTTTAATATATATTTTTAGCTGATCATTTCTATACAAAACACTCTGGTGTATTTTCAATTTATTCAAAATATTTCATTGCAGCAGCAAGAATATTTTACATTACATAGAAGACGTTACTTGTGTATCAGTGATTTGCTAATACTAAAGCCTGGTATTTTGAAAGATTCATATATGCTTTAGCTATCTGTATCTGTGGCTTCAGTAGCATTCTGGCAAAATCCCTCTGCAGACAAACCTCTCTTTGTGCATGGAAACAAAACAAAGAGACAGCAATTTTAAAAAAATGTTTCTTTCTACAATAGCAAATAGAATGGCTCAAGAGGAATTGATTTGTATGGTGAAACAGTGAGCTCTGAAACTTACTTTCATACTATATGCATTTTGTGGAGATTCTTGTCTAATGTGGAGTAGCTTGTCTGATATTGTGAACTGAGCTCCTTTTAGTTCAAGCTATCTAGGGAGGACATCCTAGATATTCCTTCTTTGGAATTTGATCCAAAAGGGTCCAGGATATTTGCTTCATAATACTTCCAAGGATAGCAAAGTACAAATTTAGGGATTATAAGGAGATTAATTTCTGTAGTCCATACCTTAGATGAACTAAAATATTGTGCAAATGACTTCTGAAATAGGTTTATAAAAGCTTTCCTCCATTCTAGGGCTTGTTAGTGCCTGATAACTAGTGTTAAGAAGTATATTCTTTTTCCTTTCTACACATTAAGTTATTTAATAATATGCCAGATTCAAGATAAGATGACGATATTCTCAACCCAAACATTTGTGTGATTGAGCTGGTAGGATGGAAATTAGTGGTTTGTTTGTTTTCAGCCAATTAAAAGTTTCAATGAAACAACATAGCAAAGATAAAGATTTCTCATGCTGAAAGACAGGAACTGAGACACAACACTCTGTGATATAATATCCCTGGAGAAGTTTCAAGCAGCACATTCTCTGCTGAAAAGCAAAGAAAACAAAACAAACTCCTCCAGGAAAGACAGGTTCTCCAAATATTTCAGCAAAAGATAATATCACAGAAAATTTTGAGAGAATATAAGCCAAGAACATGAAGGTGTAAGTGATGAATAGTGCCAGATACTGGATGCTTAGCTAAAAGAAAACTTTTATAGTGTTTTAATAATAGATTTGAGTCAAAGAAATGTTCAGAAGTTTTCAAGGGAAATTATTAGAAAGAGTAGAATACTGGAGTCTAGTGCATTGAGTCCAGAAAAAAATACTAGATACATGGAATTTCTGTTTATTCTTCATGAAAGATACAGGAAAAACTTCTGTTTTAAGAAAATAGAGTGAGATATGATAAAAATCTTAATTCATGTTGTAATTGTTCTTGTTTAGAGAAAACGCTACTTCATCCATTACATTTTGCAGTAGAATAATAGGAGAGCTCTTCAGCATCATAGATGCTTTGTGTTTATAATTTTCAAACAATTGGACACTGAAGTGATAACGAAAATACATTTTATGAGCAGTCAAAAGACTGTGCTATTATTATTTTGAGCATCTCTGGTGCAAAGTCTTATTTATTCTTGGTTTCTTAATGCTCACATTTCAATAGCTAGCAAGAGCTCCTGTGATATGCTAAAAATATTGGCCTACAAGTCTTCTAAGATTTTGTCTAATTTTTCTAAATGAGCTTGTGTGTTGTATTTTGATATGAAGACTCTTGCATGGAAGAGAATCATATCTTTGAGAGTATCTTTGAGTAAGAGATGTTCTTCATATTATTGGTTCTTTGGTGATATTCACTGAGATAAATGAATGCCTTTTATTTGTTTACTTAGAGACAAGAGTTATTAGGAATTTATTTAATAAATGTAGCTAGGTGAATAAAAAGAATTTTAGCCTGCTCAGAAGTCATTGTGATTCAGAAAGGGAAGTTTGGATAACAGGAAATAAAACATTATATATCTCAAAATATATTTTCAGAAAAGCACTAAACTTAAAACGAAAGAAAGTACGTTTGAATGTTACACTATGATGTCCATCATATAAAATGAATTATGAAATATTATCCCTGAATAACAAATCTTAACATGTGGCCTTGGGCTTAAAGAAATAGATATTAGTGGATAGGTACTTCAACTTTATACAGGGCAAAAAAAAATGTGCTTCTGGTTCATAACCAGAAGACCACTAATGCAAGAAAAATTAATAAAAGTTACCAAAAATTAATAAAAGAAACCAAAATAAATGAAAATAAGATAATTACATTTCATCACAGGCAATGTCTGCTGCAGACCTGTAATATCAAAATATTTTTAAAATTTTATTTAATTTCTCTTTAAAGTTACAATTGTCACTGCATTTTGCTAAATATATATATATATAAAATATATATATTTTTTCTTATCAACATCTTACTGCTCTTTTAGCCTGCTACTCTAATACTAATCTCAGGTGTTTCAGCCTTCCCATTGAAAACAATAATGCCTGTTTAATTTCATTTCCTGCCAATTTTATATTAACTACAATGAAAGAAGTTTAGAACAGTAGAAATATGTGATTTGAATTGGGAAAAGAGTTGTGTAGGTTGAAACTATTCATGCAGAATAAGAATCGTTCATTAATATTTTGTTTGTCTTCCAACAAGATCCCAGCAATTAAGAATGAATAGAAAGAAAAGAATAATGACATGTTGTATCAAAATTCAACTGCTAAAGAAACACTTTGAATTTATGCGATCAGTTGATGCATCTCTTCTGCCTGTTTTTCAGATCTACCCTACACAGACCTCAGAGTCTCTGTATTCTTATTACAAGCATCTTGACATTGATTGACTTTCTGTAGCTAACAGGAATTATAATATTTTTTAGGCCTGACTCATCATCATTGCTTTTCATGCTTTATACAAACAGAAAATACAGAAATTCCATTGAAACTTAAGAGAAACCTCCTTTACTATTAGAGCTGCTTAACTGCAGAACAACTTGCTCAGAAAGGCCGCAGAGACTTCATTCTTGAAGATACTAAAACCTGACTGATCATTACTCTGGGTAAAGTGCCCTAGCAGACTATACTTTGATGAGGAAAGCTGGACTAGATGATCTCCAGCTAGCTCTTAGGCAACCTTAAGTTCCTGCAAATACCCAAGAAATCATACATTGTTAAAGTGGAAAGTCATCTGATTTGAAAGTCAGGGAAAAATATGGACCTTAATTCCTAATGTTCCCGGGGTTTGGGTAATGTCCAAGCTAATGATGAAAAAACTGGTAGAAATACTTGAAATATTATAGTTTGCTTTAGCTTGGTTCTCAGTTCAGGCTAATTTTTATGCTTCTCTACATGCTAAGTTGCATCTTGGACTGCATTTCACAGTTGATTAAAATGTTTAATCGACTTTCCTTATGGTTTTGAGATGTATGTATTGCGACCACATGAAGGCCTGGAAGACTTACTATTTTTGTCCAAGTGTTAAGCAATTAAGATAGTTTTATTTTAGTGCATACACTTTGTATTCTGCTTATTGTAGAATAAGTTGTGAACTAACTGACTGAGAAATGGTTGGGGGTTGAAAGCTTAGCTCTCTAAACAATTAAATGTAAAAATAATTTACTCTGCCACCCTGCTACTACAGTCCTAATGCACCAACATTATTTAACAATGTTTATAATGTTGGTATCAAGAGATATACAGAAATCATGAAAGAATATAATCCATGAGCAGTGTGAAATAGCAGGAATTACAATGCAAAACTTCAGACTTTGGGATACAAAAAAACACACTGTCTCATAATGGTGAAAAAAATCTCACTATTAAACCTTATGGACCTATATGGATATATTGCTTTTGACAAGTCTATCCAAATTCTGTCCCCAATTTCAAGCTCCAAAACTAGGGGTTTTCATGTATTGAAAATATAATTTTAGTTTCCAGCTTGGATAAGGATGGATTATTTAATACAGGTTAAGATAATTCCGTACCATAGAATAAGTTAACATAGCTCAATTGCTACAGATAGCAGGAAGTATATGTCTTTGGCATTGCAGGGTTTTTTCCTATGAATGAGTGGAAAAGAAACTACCCCATTTAAGAAATACAGTTGAAACAAGGAAGAAATGGAGATTTACCACTGAGATATAATGCAAAGGTGTATCTTTCCTCTGTGATGTGTTCATCTCCAAGATCAGATACAATTAGGAATAATTCTACATGCTGTTCTCAGAAAATATGATATCAGCTTTCTGAGGGTGAAAATTTTCAAACCTACAATATTCTTACTAAACCTGCAGTCTTCTTACTATACCTGAATATCATAAGTCCCTACCAAAGGACTAATAAAGGCTTAAGGTTGTTTTTTAGCTGGGATGGACAAATTTAACAGTTGTGGACTTGTTGTGGACTTGTTTGGGTAAAAGTAACTCTACCATGTTGTTTCGCAGTGGTGGCAAATACAGCTGTGTTAATGTTGTGGATGGGAAATCAATAAAGCTAAACATAACACTTTCCCTTCATAGGTAGGTGCCTTAAATGGTCAGCACTTGGAAATTTCTCATGTCCACTTTTCTGAGAATTTACTGATTTTTTGATAGAACAAAATTTAGTACTTAGTTTGTTTTTGCTTGTTAAAGTGGAGCTTACTGTACCTATTTTTTTCATGGCAGCAAAAGCAGTGTTTTTCCAATAACTTTTTTGTAAATATTAATGCTGGTATTCATAATTTTTCCTTCTTGTTTGTTTCATAAATATGCAGTTTCATATGAAACCTCAACTGATTTTACAGATTAGGATTTAAACAAAGATTAGAGTACACAAAGTATATGGTTTCGGAGGAGGCTTGTTGCATTCATAGAAACTAATGCATAAGTAGCATTTATTATGTGTTAGTATTCTAGTTCATAGGGATTTAAACTCATTTAACTTAAATGCTCTTATTAATAAAAATTAAAGAACTAATATGAGTATCATGAACAGTAACATGTACATGCATATGCAGGGTTTTTTCAGAGGCATTTTAGAGCAATCCCATGCTGCTGTGTTTTTATCAACCTTATCTCTATGCTGTCCTAGTTTTTGGGGTGTAAAAATGAGGTGCCATGATTCATTTAGCCCAAATATGCAAAGTATATAAAAACTCAGTATCTTTTATAACTGATAGTTCTGCTCTGACAAATGTTTATCCAGATTATACTGCATAAAGTATAGGGTGATTTGCATATCAGAGATGATGACATGTGGGAAAGGAAATAGTCAGCTGCAATACAGATATTTAATTTGTTTTGTTCTTAAAATTCATTATATTAATCACATGAAGTGTTTGTAACTATGCAGGTAACAGACATATATTATGATCCAAGTTTAATTCTTTTTATTGGAAAAGGACAGGCCATGATGTTATTCCATGAGGCCGGATGCGTTCAAAATTTACAATACATTTGCCTGAGAAAGTCTGGTTCTCAGAGTTAATGCAATAGAAAGGTCAGAATTCTGATATTTATACTGAAAGTAGAAGTGCAATCAATTCTGCAAAATAATGATTAACATGCGCATCATTCTTTCAGAAAGAATTTTATCATCATTATGTCATTCTCATTGATATTCTGTGGCAAGGGCTGAACTGGCTCTATTGAACTGAATACTCTGTGTGTTAGTGTTGTGTCAGATAATTCCTATTCAGTACAGCACTTAAGAAAAAAACAAGTTTAACACCCAGATCTGTTTAAAAACTACTATTAACAATTTTGTAAAAGTACATAAAATTTCTTTTAATTTCAAGGATATGTAGTGATGCTCTTAGGGAATTTTCAGCCTCAGCTATAAAACAGCTCAACTTTGCATCTGTCACATCTCTTCTCTACATGCCAATTAGGTAAGGCATATAGTTTTTAAAGAATATGTGAAAATGAACAGGATGCTCCTAAATTTTTTATAGCTTGTTCCAAAACTTACTTTAGATAACTTTGTTATGATTCTTGTGGTAGCTACAGATATGATAAATAGGTGTTCTGTTCTTGTGATCTAGTTGGCACTTCTTTCCAAGAAATCAATAAGAAATGGAACATAAAGTTCCAAATATTTGATTACTTTTTTTCTAATTCCCATTTTAAGTTTCACTGTTCTTGCAGGAACTGTAGATGATGCAAAGTTCCTCTGGTGTTGAGGAATACACCAGTATTCCTCAAGTGCAGGTAGCTTGGTGATCAGCTGCAGTGGAAGCTCTGGGTGCTGGAAACCCAAGCAAGAGGCTGTGGACTACTAACCCTTTGCATAATAAAGGGCATGGAGACCTGTGCCCATCCAGGTGACCACACACTCAGAGACACAGCAGAACCTGAAGAGCCCAAGACTTACATGCACTTAAACTATGAAAGTAAACAAGCCCAGGATTTCCTCAGTTCAGGGTTCCTCCTCAGAGCTACTTGCTCAAGCTGTTGCTTTTTTAGATGGTTATTGCATAAACATTAAATTATTTTAAGTATTGAGGCATCTGAGACTCTTCTATGGGAAATTTAGGTTGGAGCCACTAAGGAAACCTAATAAGAGTGTGTGAGATTGATGTGTGTAGATGCCAAATGGCCTTGCTCCCTGCTCAGTTGGTTCAAATATGACTGCCAGAATAGTATGATATTCAGGAATAGTCTATGGGATTGTCAAGTGAATTCAAATCTCTGAGATTCAGAGTTTGTGTCATTGGCCCACAACTAAGTAGTAATTCATGTATAGTTACAGATGACAACATCTCATTGCATGAAGATTTGGTCCATCAAACAGTTACAGTAACGTATTTCTGATAATTCTCAGCCATTTAAACTTTTGATCTACTTGTACCAAGAAGGATTAGCATTATATTTGTTGTCCAAACTGTCTATCATCAACACTAATTACCTTTATATCTTCAACTTTTTGTACCCTCAAAAGAATTTTGTACCCTCAAAATGAAACTCCACCTACCCCTCTACTTGTAAACTTGATGTGAACTTCTGTTCTTCAGGGTTTGTGTGAGTGGTTGCAGTTTTCTCCCTTCTGGCCTGCATAAATGTTTCCATCTTATAGCAACTACAGTGGGAGTGATGTATGCCTATGTCTCATTCTAACATAGGGCTTGAAACACCTCTGAATCCAAAGGACAGCACTGTCAGATATCCCATTTTAAACACAGGAAAATTTGCACGTTGTCATAAAATAAATCTATTGGTGCTTGTTTCAGAAGGTGCTTTTCAGAACAACAGACATTTTTTCTGCCATTCTCTAGCCTTGTGAACAGCAAGTTATTTCAAATGTATCATTAAATTATTTTAAATGTATCATTGCTGCTTGAGTATAGTTCAAATCCTAGAAGAATCCCCTAACTTCTCACTGAAAATCCTGCATGTCCTCAGTGTCCTCTGAAATGTGAAGGATTGACTCTTCCACTTCCTGGGATTCTCATCGGTGCCAGGGTTCAGCATGTAGGCTTCCAGAGCAACAGTAATATCTGTCATTTTGAATGAATACAAATCTCTAACAATCCATGTTTGTACAGTCCCAGTGGAAGCGTGTTGTGTCAGCTGTGCTTGCAGTACTTTAAAGGCTTTATTAAGTCAGCTGGCAACACACCCTGTCTCCAGGCACTGGCTTTTATGGCAAAGAGCCTAAGAGACGTTTTCATCCCTTTCCTTTTTTTCTTTTCCCCCCCTCCTTTCTCATGCTAACTAGCTGTCAGAAATGCAGGTAGTGATTTTATAGAAATCTTACAGGTGTGTTGCTATGTTTGTAATACCCACAATATAGTTTACAGATGAGCATTTTTACCCACCCACACAATCTTACACATACATGTGCACACACTGTCAAGTACCTTTATGCAGTCTGATATTAATTCTGATCAACTTATTACAACTGATTGATACAGAACCTCTACAAAATTTATAAATAATTATAACCAGCTTTCTTAGCCCATGTAGCCATTTGAAAGGAGGCTATGATAAACTGTATGAAGGTTCTGGACCATGTATTACAGTAAAATACCATGCATACTCTGTCCAGTGGCCTTTTATGTAAGAACTGTGCTTTCTGTTTGCTTTAATGTAGACAAAATTGTTTAATTGGTAAATGTTAAAATATTAGCTTGCTTAAGTCATGCTTTGAGAATCAGTTGTTCAAAGACTGAACTTTCCAGTGACATTCAGAATCTTTTCTCTTGCAGCCGTTTCGTAGAGTGACGTTTTCTGTTGTGAGTCAGCCTCAGGACCCACATCAAGGGTCATTGCAGAGTTGCTATGACAGCGGTCTGGAGGAGTCAGAAACACCAAGCAGTAAGAGTTCATCAGGGCCAAGACTGGGTGCCCTTCCACTCCCAGAGGACAACTACGAAAGGACTACGCCGGATGGCAGTGTTGGTGAGGCAGAGCATATGGAAAATGGTAGGGGCAAACACAACATTCACACACATAATCTCACTAGCAAGTGATACTAAGTAGACTTTTGAAAGGTCAGTCCAAAAACATAAATAAATATATTAAATAATTAATATTGTAATTATTTGATTCTAAAGTTTGTTAAAATGCAGGTATACAAAATAATGGAACATAACACCACTAATTAAAACAGCACTTTCTTTTTTTTTACATGGCTTAAACTCTACACTGCAGAAGCAGTTAAAACTGAAAAAAAATATCAGTAGAGGTCTGGGGAAATGGTAATTGAATAAAATTACGTACTTTTCATTTTAGATAAAAGACCATAAAGGACATATATTCTCATTTCCTTCCATTTTTGATTCAAAACTTACTCAGGAAATTTCCCAGAATGTAATATATACAGCATCAGGAAAAGAAAATAACATTTTAAACCCCCACTCTAGAGAATTCTCTTTTCCCCCAAAAAGTTGTATAGAATGTTTTCAAAATAAAACCCAATGTCAAGTCCATTCTTCATTATTCAGAATAGGAGAACATTACTTTCCTTTTCTTCATACTTTATTTTGTACAGTACATTTACAATATGTCATTTAAATTCAGGGTCCATTTATGTAGAAGTGGGAAATGTTAAATACTTATTTATTCCATAGTAATTCTCCTATTAATAAAAACCAAAAAAAGTTATTCTAAGTCTCAGGTTAGATTCTATTTTTCTTTCTTTCTTAAATTATTCAGGATTAAAAAACCAAAAAGACTTATTCATTTTAAAATGTATTTTATAAAACATGAATATTTCGCCTTTCTCCACTTTTTGGCCTTGATCTAAAGTTTTATGAAGTCAGAGACTGACTTCATTGTATTTTCATTTGCTCATAAACAACAAAATAAATTAATACATGTTAAAGTGTACAGGTTTTTGATAATCAAAGAAATAATGGGTTTTCTAATTCAATTGTAATAGGTGGGTATATGAGGGGTGGTATATTTTTTTGTTATAAAATAAATTAGTTTGGCTAAGTACATGTTAGTTTTTCAGAGATTACAGTACTGAGTAATTGTTCACGGGGTTTTGTCTTATCTGAGATAGACATGTTAACCCATTAAAACGATGTTATTTTTCATGGTAATATATTTCCAAATCTAGTATGCATTATTGAGGAATGGCTACAGCAGTCTACATTTCCTTCAAGTGTATATCCCAATAGCAAAAAAAAACGAGTAAAAAGGAAAATAGTATTATCTATTTAAATATATATTAGGTTATATATGCTTATACAGTTGCATTTATATATTCTCCTTGGTTGTTTATATGAATATATTTGTTTACATTTCATTTTTCTGGGGATGTGGTAGGGGGAAAAAGTGATAATGGTATTACAATGGAAAAAATGTCAGAAAAAAAGCTTATGGAGTATCTAAATCTTTGTATCTAAATTGGGTTGATTATTTTATTGTCTGTTTTGTAGTGAGATTTTGTGGTTAGGATAATAAAATTAAACAACTTGTGAATTCCCTTGGACATCCAGTAATTTAGAGAATTCATAGACACGAAATTCTGAGTTCATATAATATTTTAACATGGGATATGACTAATCCATGCTGGAGAAACTGTAGACTCACAAATGAATATAATTTTTAATGTACTTGGTAGCAAACGAAAAAGAAAATCACACTAACTGAAGTGCAATTGATAACAAAAAGAGCTTGAGTAGTGTCATAAGTTAAAGCAAAATAGTTTAAGTTTTTGTATTGATGCAAAAACTGGAATTGTGTTCTAATAACTAAAATATTTTAGATGCTTTTTTTTATTTTTGAAAAATGTTTATTTTGTATTTGGTAGGATGAATTTCTTGGATTTGATTTTGAAAATGGTATTCTAAATTTAATAGATAGAAACATAGAGGTAGCTAAATACATTAATTCATGGTGTATGAAAAAAAATCTCCAGTAAAAAAATTTTGCATGGTAAGACATGCATAGAATAAAGATTTCCTCCTCGTTTATAAAAACCTTGAACAGAGAGCTTTAAAAGGTGGATGATATTGCAGTAAAAATTATACTCTTCAGAATTCTGGATTTTGCTGGCACATTTTAAAGACAAGTTTCAACAGTAGCATGTCATCTACCTCCAGAAATTTCTGTTAACTTTAATTTATAAATAATGATGGAACAGGATGCAATGTATTTTTTTCCTTCATATATGTACTTATGTACATGTATGAATGTACTTATAGTCCTTCATAATACTTGATATTTGAGAGAGAGCTTTCTGCCATGTGATTCTTAAGTCCACTTGTATTTTAACTAATGCATTGTTCAAATTCTGATAATGTAGTATTCAATATTAATGGATCATTCTGACAGAAATAGAATTGAAATTGAAGTCTGTCAAGCGTTCATTTGTCACATCTAATTGGAATCTAAGTAATCTGCAGTGTTTGGCTAGGTTAAGTTTTAATCAGGATTTATACTGGATTTTTATGAAGACTTTCCATGGAAACAGCATTTTGGAAGTGATCTTGATTATTAATTTTTACTTCAAATATTTACCATTTAATTTCAGTTGGTGTGAAACAATGCAGTTATAACTGATTGCTTTGGATTTCCTTTCATTTTAGAATTTGAAATAATCTTCAGCACAGTACATGAAACCTTCTGATATGTTTCCTTCTCTTTTTTTTCAAGCCTAGATGACACAGGGATACAAGTAATCTTTATAGTTAAGGCAAATTTAAAAAGGTTCAGCTCACAGGCAGAGTGTAGAGGAAATTCAGCTTTCTATTTGCTGTTAAGAGCTTCTTTACATTTTCTCAGTTGAGAATAAAACACTGGAAAATTGGAAGAAAAGGGTAAGGGGGTTGATTTTCTTAGAATATGGTGTGCATTGCCCACCAGCCTACATGACTGTCAGATGTAGATTGAAGTTTTATTCTGCTGATTAGCTGTGGTGTCAGATGTGGGAGAAAAAAAAAAAAAAAGAGGAAAAAATGAAATGTTAGCAGATTGACTGTGAAAATTCAGTATGCAAAGATCTTGTTAATTAGTAAAATCTGCAGAACCAAAAGTAACTTCTGAGTTAATTTATCCACTGCCCTTGGAGCTTTCCTTACAAGGAAATTCTGCTCATATGCGCAGTCTTCTCTGATCTTGCTGTTAGAATGGCACTATCTTAATGCAAATTGCACAATAATTTTCTGAAGAACATTTCCATTACATTCATATTTGTATATCAAGGGCAAATACATTACCATGGTAAATTAGTTTCCTGGTCTTTTGTCGTAGTTTTCTAGTTCTGACCATGCTTAATACAACTTCTCAGAAGAAAATTTAAAAAATGCTCTGTGACAGAATTACCTATCCTCCTGACCCCAAAAGTTAATAGTCAGCATGTGATTTTCTAAATAATAATAATAGTAGTACTAAAATCCCACTAATTTACCACAAGACAAGTTACTGGCCTGAAGGATGTCTTTCAACAGTGAAATCTTCTGAAGGCTACCAAAATTGGTTAGGGTTTGGGTTATTTTTAACTCTTATTAAACTGTTTTAGTGACTATTATTTTTTTTTTTTTTTTTCATTACAAGAAAGAGCAGGGAAACATTTCATTTTAGTTTTTAAATACTACAGATTGTTATGTTTCCTTATAATTTACCTTTCCTTTGAATTGTAAATCTTCCTAGGTTCTATGTTTTTTAGCAAAGGTAGAGATAACTGGAGATGTATTCTCACAATTTAACAAATGGACAAGACAGCCTTTTCATACTAATTCCTGTTATTAATTACAGATATGATCTTTAAGCAGAGCTTTCATTATTCTATTTCACTTCACCTGGTTCTGTTAGGTCTTTCTCATGTTTTTGCAGATCTCAAAAGTATTTTATTACATTTCTTGTCCTTACCTCCTGATTTCTGCATACCTACAGTTTATTTTTGCATGTAGTGGCCAATTCAGGTTGTGGTTTGGGATTTTTTTTTTTTTTTTTTTTTTTTTTTTTTTTTTTTTTTTTAATTTAGCTTGAGGACCTATAGTGGTGAAACTACAGCACTGCAGGTTATGATTTGTATGATCTTCCCTCAAGATTTGTTTCCATGCAGTCCTAATTAAACTGTTTGCCACACCTGAGATATCTGCCTTAAAGCTAGCTCAGGTACTTCTACATGAACATGTCTTTGATCTGCCATGCAGAATTTTAAGTTAGCCCATGTTTCAATATCAAATAGGGCTGGAGAAGAGAAGTCATCTCTGTGAATGAAGGAAAATAAAGGAATTTAGATTTATTAAGGAATTATTAAAATAAAGTTTTACAGCTTCCATTTTTGCAGGGGGAAATAGAGTAAGGAAAAAATAAGTGACATGTCTGAAGTAACAGATAAAATCAGAAAGGAGCAGAGCACAAAAAAGGTGATCAGAATTTTTGTGATTCAGTTACTTGACTCCCACAAAGAAATCAGTAGATAAATTACTCTCTGACTGACACATGAAGAAATAAAAGCCAGGAAAGAGAAGTACGTTACCTTGGTTCACGAAGACTGATAATATGCTGTGTTTTCAATGACAATTTCAGATTTAGGCTGCAAGTATCAGTATAGAGAAAGGGTTCATAATATACAAAATGATGGCTTGAAAATGCAAAGTGAATTTTGGCAATTAATAAATGTAATTAATTTTATCTATAAGAGCATTCTCTCACTTTTACTTGTGGTAGACTCTTAATCTGTTCTCTGGACCAAAATGTGAAAAAAAGAATCCATTAATCTCTAATTAATAGAGAACCCACGTTTACAGAATCTATTTTCCTTTAGCTTTTTGTAGTACAAATAACACAGCTTAATGTTCTTGAAGACTTAACTGTCCTTATTGTATAATGGCAAACAGATACTCATTGACTTACTTCTGACAATGACTGCATTTTGCACTTCCCATTATTTTCAAATGTTCTTTCCTCTTGAATTCAGGTCCTAAAATTGTATGAGAATAATTTTGTTTTGAAATTTTGTCCTGAAAATGTTGATGTAAGTAGTCCATCTAAGAGGCTGTTAGTAAAGGTTTTCAATGTAGTGACTACACAGTAACAGTTCCTTTTTATTTATTTGTTTAGTTTCTTTTTATTCTGCTATGGCTGCTACATCTTTTTCTTAAATATCACCCTGCATGCACAAACCCAAAATACAAGACAGTGCTGCAAAAATTATTATATAATACAAATACATAAAAATTCTTGTTTCTGATGAGTCTTAACCTATAATTAGGTACATGGTGAATTTTGGATTCTGTAACAGTAGCAACATACATGGGCAATGTTTTGGAACACATACATATTCAGTGATGAATTATATCTTGAAGCAGTTTTTTTTTCTTAGAACACAGCATTCTGATAAGATCTGTCAAAGACATTTTATAAGAGAAAATAAAAAAAAAAAGCCCAGCTTGTAAGACAGAAGACAAACTGTGCAGGAATCCCTGATACACTAGTGCAATCTTACATAAGGCAGGGAACCTGGCTGGGAAGAACATTTGCTGCTTTTCTCCTTGATTTTTCCATTTCTAATATTTTATTGTGTTCCTTTAGATGACCATACCCCATTTGTATATGAATTTTTTTAACAGAGGAATAAGTTTGATAACCTATATGCACATTAATACTTTTATGTTTCAAAACTATATTGTGTCTGTTTTTTAAGAATTGCTTGTATTTTGAAGTGTTATGTATGTATACTTGTAATAGAAATGAGGGAAATATATTTTGTGTCAAATTCCTAGCACTGACATATATTTTTACATATACATTTTTTTTATTAGGTCAATAATTTACCACACAAATTTGAAAAATTATTTTAGGTAATCCATTATATGTCATTGCACTGAGTTTTATTGTATATTAACTACTATTCTATGTTTATACTGTACTTCAAATGCACAGAGCAAAGTAAAGCACCAACTATAGAACAAATATGATCAGAAAAAAGTTCTCATTGAAGACAAGAGAATAGCATTTTTTTATACCTTCTCTATTTTCCTTGACTGTCCAGACAAATACAACTTCTATGTTCTGTTCATGAAGTGTACCTGAGTTTGCTGTGAATGGTTTTCCTCTTGATCAGGATTTTAACTGCTCAAAGAACATATGCTTGGAACTGCTGGAACCAAAGAAGGAATGCATATTTCTGTATTGGAAATCCACCCTCACACATTGGTAGCAAAACAAATTATTCAGCTCTTTTCTGATTTTCTGGATAGAGTTTTGTGTCTCTTCCTGTTCTATCTGTTGCTTTCCTATTGTATTTGTACTGGCTCCTTTTGTGCTGCAGAGTGAATAGCGTATGCCTCTTTTCTGAAAAATCATATTATAGGATTTCTTCCTCCACTCCTGATTTCAGCATCCTGCTCTTAAAAAGAAGATACACACAGCAATAACTGTTCACCTCTGTTAAAAATAGTCTTTTGATACCAGATAACTTGAAATACTATGTACTAAAACTTTGATTTCTTTTATTACCCTTTAAAAGAGGAACTCCATGTTTACATTCCGTCAGTTTTTAACCAACACTTTGAAAGTGGAGGAAGACTTTGGATTTTTAAAGAACCATACCTGCAGTTATATCTGTTAGGATGAAGCAGTGAGGGAAGGGTTTGCATGTGCGTGTGGGTATGCACACTTGTACACATCTCAGTGAGTCAGTTCTCACTGCAAATACTCATGAGATCTAGACAGTTGCAGTTATATAACCTGCCTCATCTATGAATTTCAAATCAATTTACTGAGGTGGATATGAACGAACATACTAAACTGACAAGTGGAAAACTAAATGATCAGATAGTAAAGCAGTATGTCCACTGCCATGCTGTGAATTGAGCCAAACATTGTGCACCCCTCAAAAAGTAATAATTTGAACCTCAGCTTCCAGTTTGAGGAAGGTTTTGCAATGACTTAGAGAAGTTAGGCTTTTGTCCAAGTCTTCCGTGCCAGCTGCTAGCTCAGGCAGCCTCCCACTAATGCAGATTGCAGAACTCCCTTTGATACTGTCGCAGTCCTCAATGTAGATGGAAGGCAAAATGCATTCCAAAATTTACAGACTCAAGGAAGAACAGACATCTGGTTTATGAATGGAATATTTAGCAACCTTTGCATCCAAGGCAGGCTCTTTCCTGAAAAAAATCGAATGCAAAGAGTCAACGGAAATTTATTTTTCCTCTGTTCCAATAAGTCCTTTCAAACATACTCTCTCTCCCAGTTGGCTTTATTTAATGACAGATTCTCCAGTTTCCTGGACAACATTAGATCTTTCTATCCCTTCAAATCTTCAAGTATAATGAAGATAGAAACCAAATATTTAATAAGGGTATTTCATCTTAATTTCAATGAAAAATATTTTTTCCTCTATATATGGGAAAACTAGGTAATGTATAGAGTCAGACCAAAGATCATCTGGTGGCCAAAATAAGGTGCTCAGGGAGCAGTATAATAAGACAAATAAACTAATTTGTTTTCCAAGTAGTCTTCTATACATCAACAGTTGGGAATTCTGATTCCCTGAGCCACATAATGTGCATTTAGTAATCTTTATGGATTTACATATTCAAATTTTTCCAGTTTCCATTTCACGCAATGATTAATATCTCTATTTCCCAATGAGGGTTTTCAAAGTGATTGTGTATCCCATTAGTCTTGGATTGGACAAAGGAAAAATAAACTTCCTAACCTGTAAAGGAACAGGATATAGGAATATTTTAATGAGAATGTGTTGATTTTTACCCATACTGAAATTTGCTGTTGCATAAGAGGTCCTTTATTCAGTTATAATTTCAGAAGTTTTAAACCCCAAAGATTGAAGGGAAGTATGTGTATCTCTCATGCATTTTAGCAAATATAAATGTAAGTTTAGTATACCAAAATCTACAGAATGGTACTTAAAGGAATTCGAAAGTCCTAAAGTCCAGTATGATATGTGTCATCTGTAGTTCTGAAAGTTCTATTTTATATTTATATTTTATAATGGATTTTCAGAGAAATGGAACAATTTCTATGATGACAGGAGGATTTAAACACAAGTTTAATATGAATTCAGACATTTAAGTATTTCTGAAAATGACTACAGTATCACCTACATTTCTTTTTTTGCCTCAAAAGCAACACAGCATTAAATCTGAATGCTAACTCGAATATCTTGAATAAGTAAAAAAACAACATGACATATGCTAGAACAAGACACACATTAGAATTTTTAAGAAATTGCTTCAATTTATTAGTACTATAACTTAGTATTTCAGGACTTTTTGACTTGTTTTGGGCAAGGAACAACAATAACAACAAAACCCCCACTACCAAAAGAACACCAGAGGTTTTATGCTCCTTTATCTGTGCACAAAAACACAACTTTTGTGCACAGATAGAAGCAAAAGAAAAGTCAGCATTTATTATGTAAGAAAATGCATTTTAGTAATCAGTATTTTATAAGGTGCTTTTTGGTTTGTTTTTTTGTTTGTTTGTTTGTTGGTTGGTTGTTTTTTTTTTCTGTAGACTAGAATAATAAATTCTATTAATATTAATTGAAAATCCTCAATTGTTGATACCTTGCCATTCATGTTTTAAAGAACTGTCCATTCTTATACAGTTTTTAAGAAAGGACAAGCACATCTCCCAAAAAAAATTTTAAAAAGATGGTTTCGATGGATTATTCAAATCTGTACTTCATTTTTTACATGTAAAATAAGAAATTATGACATAAATGTAAATTTCTGTTTGGATACTAGGAAAAGTAAAATGTAAAGGCAGTGAAGGAAGACCAGAATTGATAATTAATTTATATTGATTATTGGGTGCTTTTTTGCTATCAAATGTGTCCGTATGAGCTTCCCCATCTTGCTTGTTTTAACCTGTTTTTTAGCTATATCTAAGGAACAAATCAACCCTTGAGATCCCTGCTGGGAGGCTTGTTCTTTTGCTAAAAAAATCTGCATTATTTCATCAGAAAGAGAAGAAAAAATCAGTGTATCATATCTAAAATTGCATGTAAACAAGACATAGGACTCTCTTTCACAAAAATGTTAGTTCTCTCTCCCTATGGTTTTATGGCAGATTTATTTTCTTACAAGGTTTTTTCTGTCTTTTTCTGAAATTGTAATAGTGCTATAAAGATCAGTAGTGTCCATAGAGAGAATTCTGGGAAAAGGCTTTTTAAATTAAATCTCATTAATTCAAAAAGTGTGCGGTATTTGTGCCCTGCTGTCTTACTGTCTTTAAATTATTTCAGCTGCACAGTCAGTAGCTGTTCTTATGTAGCTATTCTGTGCAAATTAATTCATATTTTCTTTGAAGAGGAGAATCTGTCCCTTTTTGGGGCAGTGCAATGATATTCACATCATTGTGAGATATGAAAGTAACATCAGTAGAACATTACATTGCAAACTTTTATTATGAAGAGAAGGCAAAGAGAGTTGATGTAATTTTGCCTTCTACTTTTTTTAGTCAATAACAGAAACTTCTATTCTCTGAGTGGAGAATAGAAACCTATTAGTTTTGTTTAACAAAGTATTTAAGAGATAAACTTACATATGCATGTTATTTTATTAATATCTCTCAATGTCTAATTCTATTAACAGTGTCCATCATTCCCTGCGACTGAACTAGCAAATTCATGCCAACATTCTTTTTATATTCTGCAACGTATTGCAGTAATAATATGGGGATTATTGTAATTGTGAAATCAGTAGATTTGACAGCTCTGGAAATGTGTTTGTTCTAGCTATCTCATACACAGACATTATTCAAGTGTTTGAGAGTAATAAAATAGCTAGCTTTTTTTTGTTTTCTAGGTTTATGGTGGTTTCTAGAGCTAAGGGTGTTAAAAGGACAAAAGAGGAGTAACCATGAGTAACATTATTACATATGCTGATTTTTAAAATACAAGAAATCTAAGTATTTTAGTTGTGTTTGAGGATGTCTGATTCAATGCCCCGCAGCATGATTAATATATTATGTTTAATGCAGTTTCATTATTCAGTTAAATTATTTCTAGTAGAAAAAGGGTGGCAAAAGTAGTTAAAATGAGACCTCCTGCTTAATTATATGTATAAAAAGTTTTCATGCTTATTGAAAGCTTGCAATAGCATGATGAAAGAATTTTTATAATGACATATAAAGCATGCAAGAAAAAATTTAAACAATCCTGGAGAACTAAAAAAAATGCTGACTGATCCGTTTGACAATATACAAGGAACCTGCACGGTATGACTCAAGAGTCATGGAATCTGCCTGGATGACTCACATCCTTCCTGTAGCCCTCTTTCAAACATGCTGTTGTACAGAAATACAGTGGAGCAGCAGAGGAGGGAGACAGCATGGACTTTGGTTCTACCCTTAGCATAGCCCTCTCCTATTTTAGCAATTAACAGTGGCCTGAGAAAAGCAGTAAGGAAAAACAGAATTTAATAATTTTGACACCGTACTATCTTTTCATTTTCTTGGAAGCAATTCTAAAATACTATATTCTGCCCATAATTCTCTACTTGGATGACACCAAGGATGAAGGGTAAAGGATGATAGGAAAAAAAAATAAAATTTAAGTTACACCAAAATGTATTTAAGTTGTTTTTATTTAATATGAGGGACTCAACAGCACTGTGCAAGGGGTAGGAATAGGATTGATTTTTCCCACCCATTGTTTCCTCCTATACTGGAAATTGTAAATATCTGCAGAATTAAACTTTGGGAAATAACACTGGCATAAGAAACTGGCTCACAGAAAATGATGGAACAAAATAGTTGGGAGAGTCAAAGAGGAATACATCCTAGATTTTATAAATGACAATACAGAGGACAGGCTCTATACTGCCACAGCACACCGTTCCTAAAGGTTGCTGCTTAGAGGCATAGCTCACTTGCCAGGAGCATAGATATGGAAACTTGAGACACAGTCAGATCTAATCTCACAAATAGTAATGGGAAGATGCAGAAAAATCCAAGATGCCCCCAAAGGTTTAGATAAGTGAATATTTTTCTCTTGCTTTTCTCTTCAAAAGGAAGCAATTGCCTTTAGCTTTTGGCAGGTAGAGTCCCACATGCTGTTGTTCATGCTATGAATTTTAAGTAGAAAAACTTTTCCAAAACATAAAGAAAGATGTTATCCTGAAGTTTCCTGATAAATGTTATCAAGCATGTTATGTTAATTGAGGAACTTATAAAACTAAGATATTCTCTACCACCTCTCCTCTCTGTATAGTATTGTTGTGTTTTCTGTCACATTTAGAAGGTTCTTTTTCAGAAGGACCCAAGCAAACGAACTGTACTGACAAGACAAATTTGTTTATTACTGTGAAGATAAATAGTAAAAGAATTGAACCAAGTTCAGTTCAGTAGTGGTAGAAAGTCATTACTCTGAGGTGACACTTAACTGACTTGCATAAAATGAGTTAGCACTTTGAGACTGTCAGCTCAGGAAAGGGGAGAGCAAAGAACAACTAAGGTAAAAAGATCTGATGCAAACTCCAGTAGTCTTTGAATAACAATGGCTGCCAAGCCTTTTTGGGCTGGCTTTGTGTCATGGACAGAGTGTTCTGTCTGCTCACAACCTGGCACCTCCTATCAGCAGTAAGTCTATGTGGAAAGAGGAAACCCACAAGGGGCTGAACTTCAGCAGTGGATTAAAATAGTCTCACAGGTAATTGTAGTGAAGGACACTAGTCATGGCCTAAGCTTCAAAGCAGAATTGATTCCTATATTTCTTAGCACTTATATTAATCTAATTTTAAATGTACTTATGTGAACAAGTTCAGATCACCTCAATGTAAAGAAGAGTTTTAGTAATACTACAATGTGTAATGCTTACTGGCACCTCCTGGAAACTAATGGTACTTTACAGTATTGGAACTCAGGAGTACTTGTGCTCTATTAGCTGAAAATAACATTAGTTGTTCTTTTTCAAGAAAGAGTGGAAAACAGAATTAAACAATTATTTTTTTGCTACTATCTAGATTTTAAACACTGATGAAAAATTTTTTTTAAAAAATTTTACCATATTGATTCACTATTTTCTCTCACAAATATTTATTGAAACTCTCTTGTTAAGTGAATTTCCCAGTTCCTTGATTACCTCTTCAAAAAATAACCCCATCATTTCCAATTATAGAAAACAAATATATATTCATGTAAGTGTATAGAGTATACATAAGTTTCCAAACAGGTCTTGAAAGAGCAATTGAACATGAAGAATTTCCATTAAAAGTGCCTTTTAAAGTATTTGTTGTTTTTTTTTTTTTCCTATGTTCACTGACAAAATCCGGGAGAGCAAAGAGTCTCTGTGTTATGCCTTATAATTTGGTGTTAAAAATCTCAAAATGTCTTGAGCACAGAGACGACATTGCGGGACTTTTTTGCATCATCTTTTTTTACTAGTAATTGCAAAGAGATTATCAATTTATAAGAATTAAACAATAAACTCATTGAGACAGTCTAAATCTGAGTTATTATGGCCTTTCCTTATCTCACAGAAGACTAAAATTTCTTTAGAATGATGCTACAGTAACTGCTTCTTTTTCAAAGGGGCTACACTCCACAAAAAGGATAAAATATTTGAGCACACAGTATTTCTGAGATACTGCTATAACAAAGTAGATTAAAACTTCATTCACATTACTATAACTGTGCAAAGAAGGGATTTACAACCATTATAAACAGCTAAATATAGTTCCATCCTTAAGGCCCTATATTTTGCAAATGCTTTTCACTTAACTGGAATTTTCTACTGAGATATCATAAAAACGCTGCAAGTAGTATCTGTTCAACCAGACAAACCATTATTTATGAATTTCAAGTGACAAGATTGTAACTAATGCTATCAGTAGGGGTGTAGAATTGTAGCAAATATCTAAACCTGTTATATTTTATGCTTATTGGATTACAGACACTTTGGATCAAATAGTGTATGCTTCAACATATTGTGTAAATCCTACGAGTCTCAAGATGCTCACATATATAATAAAATATTGCTGTCAGAATTAATTGAAAGCCCCCATAAGAAAAACAGACATTAGATTGACCTCAAAGCAAAATATAAATATATACAAATTTCTCATAGTTTTTAATGTCACATATTTTCATATCTCTTTTCCATATTTCTGTGCTTCATTCATAGCCTGTGAAGGTTGGATCTCTATGTATAACTTTCTCATAACTTCCATATATGCGGACTTGAGAAAAATAATCAAGTTGGGCAAGCTGGCACTTCTGTGTGTAAAACAAGAAACTCCCCTGGGAAGCAAAGAAGAAAAATATATAAGAAGTTGAATGATTAATAATGTTAATTAAAATTCTATTTTTTACAATAAAATCATGTCATATTTCTATTGAAAAAGACTCCTTATATTTTTAAATTCAGTCTCATTTATGTATACAGTCAGCTATAAAATGATGTGACATTTTCTCTTTTAGCATTATATTAAATGCTGCTGATCATAGTGAGAGTTGTGATGTTTTGTGACATGAAACTTCTGGCAAAATATATGAATATATATGTTCTTTTCAAGCCTCTGATCCCTAAGATATTCATAAAATTATTTTCAAGTAAAGCACATAGAGAACTATTTATTTAGGTTTTCCTCAGTTTTCTAGTAGGTAACAGTTTTCATGAAAGTTTTTGTGTATTTCTTACTCTCTGAAATCTAAACTTGAGCAGCCTTTGAAATCTTTGCATTTACTACTATAGTTAACTAGAGAGAACTATTAGCAGATCTGCCTTGCAAAGACCCTTCCTTGGGTGAATGAGAAAATAAAATCAAAAATGCTTCTGAAATAATAGATCCAAATAATATGTTAAAAAAAAAAATGTTGGACAACTACCTTCAAGTAAAAATGGCACCTATGTTCAAATGTCAGTGATTAATCAGCAGCTCAGGTAGCCAAATAGAAATCTTTACAGAAAAAGCAGTTGCAATATGCTGCATCAGCAAGAAATAAGCTGTTCCACTTTTGAGTCCAACTTAAGAATTCATTTCACAGCATGACTGGGAATAGATATTGGGAGCTGGAGAGTCTTGGTTCTGCTTTCAGCTCTGCCACAACCACTACAAAAAAATGGAAAAAAAAATCTTTACGAAACATGAAAAATACATGTCATAAAATGGATAAGTTCTTTGTAAAGAGCAGGGATCTTGCAAAAGGGAAAGATGCTGATAATTGCCAATTTCAAATTACTTTCAAGTTTTAGTCTGATTAAGCTCAACCTATACTCCAACCATCCTCATCTTCTGAAAAATCTCTCTATATTCACGGTGATTTGCAAACACAGAATTTGACAACAAAGGGAGAAAAATATTAAAAGTGAAGAAAAAGGAGCTATAAAAGTTTGATATGGACCAATACATTCATTTTCCTAAATAAATATTTTTCCTCAGAGTGGAGAGAACTGTATTAAATAAGCCAAGCTTCACATGAATATCCTGTTGATTTAAAAAAATCAATTGGCAATGCTTAATTCCAGCAGAATTGCTCTGACCCTATCCAAGCCTTGCTGGTCTTCCCACTCCCCACCAAGAAGTTATTTGTTGTTAACAAGTACATCTAATATCTGGAACAGGAGGAAAGAAGTTTACAAAGCTTCTACTACTCCAGCAACATTTCTGAAAGGCCTTTCCTTTCTGACTGAAATTTCATGCAATGGAGTAGTTTCCAGAATTTGGAGAAGTGCTTGCAATTTAGGTCCTTGGGTAAAAACAACCAGCTGAGCCATAATTTACCTTTAGTGTAATGTGTACTATTGCCAGCAATACAGTGAAGGTTATTTTGCCGAATGTTTTAAGACACTTAAAGCTTAAGAAATAATTACCCTTTTCTTACACATGAATAAATAGCTAACATTGTAATTAAGACCATATTAAACCATCCCTCTAGATATTTCAAAAATATTTTTTAAAAAATATTTATTTAATATTTTAATATTTTTTTTTTTTCGAAGAAGTGGCAGACTATTCATTGACAATATTGGCTTTGAAAGCAAAAAGCAGTGCCTTTAGTGATGATGTGTATTAGTGAAGATGCCTTTTTGTGCTTCAGAAAAGCAGACTTAGGTTTCAGTTTGGGTTTTAATAAGTTCAAGGATACTATGGCTTCTGCATAGCTTCCAGAAACATATTAACCAACATAGCTGTATCACTTAAATTTTGGTATTTGTAATAAGAAACAATAATAAAAAGAAACCCCTTGCAGCAGATGAGTATGCAACAACAGTGTAACCACTAATGTGAGAATGACTTCAACAAAAGTAGTATTCCAACATTAATTGTAATAAATGAGATTCTTTAGCCTGATAGAATGAAAAGAACATTTTATATTTATGCTAGAATTATACTTTCTATATTTTAAAATGTCATAAATCTAGCATTTCAAATTATTTTTTTACATTCATTCAAAGGTTAAATTCAGCTATCAAAGAATGATAATCCAAACTAGAAAAAAATGCATTAAATGCATCCTTATTGCAGTTTTGTAAAAGAAAATGAATTTTAATATTTCAAGCACATAAATACTTTCATGCACACTGCAAAGCTTTTCTCCTGAATTAGAATAGTCTGTTTACCTTGAGTGATAGATCGTGCTCTATTTCCAGAAGATGATACACACTTCTCTCTTTACCATAAACCTATTGTTATATAATTATTTCTGGAAGTGCTTATCACAGACCTGGTAATAGAATTACACTGTTTTTATGAGGATAAAATCTCACATACTTTTCTACATTTTTATGTATATAAAATGCTATTTTATAAGATTTTCTTATGCTTAAGGTGGCGATTTTTAATCCTTCTGTAGCAATAGCCCGAAAAAATCCGAACCCCAAAAACCCCAGGAAACAACAAAAAATTTTCACACCAAACACCTGAATTCTTAGAAGATAATGTCATTTTAAAATTTTGGGATTTTTTGTTTGGTTTCTTTTTTGGCAGGGAGGAAAGGCTCAGGCGGATGATGGGTCTTTTGGGGGCAAATATGAGGGATTTTTAGATTTTTCCCCCCCCCCCCCCCCCAAAAGCTACAGAAATTTCTTTTCAGTCAAAGATGATTGAAATAATGCTTTTATCTAGAATTAAATTCTATGTATGAAAAAAAATTATTCCTCCTTCATATTTCAGGAAATAATAGCATAGATCATTTTTTTTAATAGCTTGCTTGAATATGCCTACTTTTGAGGACTTAAGACTTTCCAATCATTTCTTTTTTTTTT
Source organism: Certhia americana (assembly GCA_018697195.1). NCBI lineage: Eukaryota > Metazoa > Chordata > Aves > Passeriformes > Certhiidae > Certhia > Certhia americana. The sequence continues at coordinate 46,270,928 of CM031860.1, read as the reverse complement.
ACTCTTACAGGGTTTCACTAATAATGTGGATTACTCTTTTGAGAAGTGGCATAATCAGTGGAGTTAACTTTGCATTGTATAATTACTCTAATTATTTTGTTTTTATTTTAAATGATAGACAGAAAAAAAAAACCATAAATCACATTATTTGTAATATATCTTTCTTCTCTGGAAAACCATTGGGTTTTTTTTCCTCAATTTCTCGCTTCATATGGTTGCTTGGTAGCTTTTTCCATTGTTCTTTAAAGATTTTTGTAGTCAATACTTGATTATGCTAATAGTGAAGGAAATGATTTGGCTTTGAGTATAATAAATAGCAAAATACTTTGGTCTCTTGCGAGTGTTACCCTCACCTCATGATGATAATATATCATGTAGCTTATTAGCCTTGCAGGGGTACAGAAATAAAACAGCAGGATATGCTGCAGGAGAAATATTTATATCACTGCATGGTGGTTTCCTGACTCATAGTAAAATGTCATGCAAACCACTAATATCAAATCAAGACATCCATAAAAAATAATTTATAAGTTTTTTTTACCTATTGGTTTGAAGAACTGAAAATATAAACCCCAAGCAAAAACTAACATAGAGATAATAGCTTTTCCTTTTTATCTAGCCTAACCAAATTTACCATGGAAAGCTACTACTACACGTTAGATCTAGTAGATTATCTGATTTTTTTCTTTGATGGATCATGCACTAATGTCTATTTTTTAGGAGAAAAGGAGTCTGAGAGGTGAACCTGTTTTTCTCTGCAGCTTCCTGTGGAAGAGAGATGGAAAAGGGGATGCTGAGCTCTTCTCACTGGGGTCCAGTGACAAGGATGCATGGAAAAGTTTCAAAGCTATGCCAGGGGAGGTTTAGACTGGACATTTGGAAGCATTTCATTACTGTGTGGTGAAGCTCTGGATCAGGCTTCCTAGAGAGGTGATCAATGCCCAGGCCTGTAAGTGTTAAAGAGGTGTTTGGGCAATGCCCTTAGCAATATGTTTTAACTTTTCATTAAACTAGACAATAATTGTAGGTCTATCCCTTCCTACTACAACTATTTCTATTCAAATTACAAAAATTTAATGTAACACAATGGAACATTGAGTGTAAGGAGAAAATAAAAAAGGAATAAAGAAGATAATCAGATCTAAACTCTCAATTGTTTTTCTGGGCTTTTCTTTTATTCTAATAGTATGTTTTCCAGATCTCTTTGTTAAGGATGTCTGGTTCAGAATACGTTTCTAAAGCTCAGATTTTTTAAAATTTCTTATCAAACAATGAAACGTATTCTAATGTGACTTGTGTTTATTTTGAATATAATACATACTTAAAATCATGTTGGAATAAGAACATTCTCAAAAGATAGGAAACATTTCATGCTGCATAGCTTTACTGAAGGAAACTACAACAATAAAAAGTGCTTTAGATGCAAATACCTTTTAAAAAATATTACATTTGAGATTTATTTTTTTCATAAAATAGAGGCTGTAGGGACTGGAAGAGGTCTCCCACTCAGCAGTTCCATTCTCTCATAAACTTTATTGTATATTTCACATTGTAAATTTATTGACTTCTAATTTAAATCCATTACCATAAATGGAAAACCAATTTCTACAGTGGTCTTGTAATATAGACAAGAACTTACACGTTTGAAGATGAAAAAATATCAGTCAGTTCACTCCTTTTTTTCATTATATCTCTAGGGTTTTTTTCATCCCAGGGTTATGAGATAATCAAAATTTCTAAGTAAAAATGTTTTGCTGTTCAAGCCTTCTTGGATCAGTGATCACCAAACCAATGGTCTTTCCCTGTATCTATGACATGTGAGATCAAGCCATCCTTTTCCCCCTCCATGTTTTTCTTTTGAAAGCTAATATCAAATTTCAATCTTGGAAAATGGTTCAGAAGGTTGTAAATGAAGTTACGTATGCAGTTTTTTGGGTGAGTTGTTAACACAGATGAATTCATGTGTAACATGGAATTGTAGGTGCATGTATTTAGATATACATTTACAGAGAGAGAACATACATAGTAAAGAAAGTGTTTATATTGAGTAAATTAACAAATTAGAAATATATTTTATAAAATCTGGACTGTGAGACAACACCAATCACAAACTTTTAGCTGAGATTACTACACGCATAAGTGAATAATCCTACTTTGGTCTAAAAATGGTTTAAGGAAAGCTGTAGTGTTGCGGTTGCCAGTTTCTAAAATCAAGCAATTCAAGAGAGATTGTTAGCAGAACTAAGTAGGTTTATTAACTCAGAAAAACACATGACTTTACTGAAAGATAGTAATTGCACCTGGCTTCTGCCCACAAAAGAGTTTGAGTTGGGTTGTTTTCCCAGCTGTAACACTCACCTGACCACAGAATCAACAATAATAGGCGGGGCTGAGCCAAAACCTACATTGTGAGGAGGCCAGATTGAACCTTGACAACCACATAACTACAGAACTACAACATAAGTAGAGCCAGAATTCCTTTATGTTCTTTTCCCTTGGTTTCAATACAAGTTTTTGTAATTCATGCCCTCAGTACCTATCAGATCACTGAGCTTGCAGGAGAATACTGTTCTTCTTTGTTGTATATACCAAGTGTTGAGTGTCATCAGCCACAGCTGTCCCAGTGAGTCATCGGTAATTAACCTGAAACTCCCTGGAGGGTTCTAGCATCTAAGAGTAGGATAATCATTTTGCTGGCTTGCACTTTTGTGTTTCCTCCCTTACAGAAAAAGGTGAGAAGTAATAGTGGCATTACACATTTCAGTCAGACAGCATAAGAAGACCTCTAAAAATCATGCAAGTTTGGTATCAAAATAATGGTCATATTTAAGACATAAAAGTGGGATCAATACCACACTCAGCCAGGTCTCTCTGAAGATAGTATTATTAATAACGTTCCTTGTAATAAACTTGGTATAGGAAATACTAAAATAAAAAGACATAAAAAGACATTGAAAAGAAGTAGCAAAAACTAGGCCAGTGACATGGGAGCTAAAATTTATAGGACATTCAGGAACAAGAGCTACTTGTATATTTTTCTCTTCAGGCAACCATCAAGAGTAGATTTCCAAACTCAGAGCTTTGTGTTTTGTGAAGGCAACTATAAACAAATAAATTAACTAGGGAAAACAAAACAAACAAAGAAACAAACAAGAGAAACAAATCCAAAACAACAACAAAAAACCCAACAAAAAAACCCAAAACACCATACATGAGCTAAGTGAGCTCTCCAGAACTAGTCAATATCAAAATCTGGGCACATCTACAGTTTCTCAGATTTTAAGGTTGCACTAATAAGGTAAAGTGAATGACAAGGGTGTTGAGGTTTTGACTTTATATTAAGTACATTTTTGGTGGGTTTTGGTGTTGTTTTTTTTTTTTTTTTCTTTTTTCATAAAAACAGAATATTTTGAAATAATAGGTAGAGAATTGTAGCCAAGACCATATTTTACATCACTATAATAATACATTTTCTACTGAATTATTATTAAACTATTTATACAAGAAATAGAGAAAGTATTTGAAGTTTCCTCAAGCTTTCTTCTTTCTTTTATGGAGTAGGGTAGGGTGAAGTATCTTTCTGCTCCTGAATGTGTGACACAATGCAGAAAAGAATACAAAATTCATTAACTTGGAGGAAAAAACATACAAAAGAAATGTAATTCTGTGAGGTAGGTTTCTTATATAGGTGGTGGGAGTCCTGATTTCTGAACTGCACATTCAGAAGCTCGTAATTTTGGTATGCAAGATTTGATGAGGGTGTTAAAGAATTAAAAATTCCACATAAAAAGCATGAAATTATTATTGGTATTTTTTTTAAGTTCCTCAAATGAGAATATTCAATAAATGAATATATTGTGTTCACAAAAAATAAATATTAGGATGACTCAAGAGTTTTATCTTTCTTGAAATATAGTTCAGCTGTGCTTCTAAACTCATAAAAATGCTTACAAAAACCTATTCTGGACAACCAAGACTGACAGATACCAAAACTTTTAAAGGCATAGGAGTTTTCTTATAGAAGAAACAAGGACGTGTAGTGACAGGATAAAGGATAATGATTTTAAATTGAAAGAGAAAGTTTAGATTAAATATTAGAAAGAAACACGACTTCTGAAGGGGTGGGGAGGCACTAGGTTCACAGGTTTCCCAGAGAATTTGTGGATGTCCCATCCTTGGAATTGTTCAAAGCCAGGATGGATGGAGCTCTGAACAGCTAGGTCTAGTGAAAGGTGCCCATGGCAGAGGTGCTGGAGCTTGATGCTTCTCAAGGCTCCTTCCAACCTAAGCTATTCTAAGTTTCTGTGAAACAACTAGATTTTTTAATTCTGTGGCATAATGAAGGACTGCTCATAAAAGACAGTAATTTCTGAGACTATGCTCCAATGAAATGGATAATATACAGAGGTGTTACAGAAGGTATTGAAAATCCTGTTGAAAATTGTTGATTACGTTTGAAATGGAAAGGAATTTGATTTTCCTGGATTCTTGGAGGCTATCTCTGTAAAGTACCTCTTGTTTCAAAGTAAGAAGTAAAATACAGCCCTGTTACATAATCTACTTTTAATTTTCTTTTTAACTTTATTAATTTTAGCTAATCTTTAATGTGTGTCACAGGGAGGGTGAGCACAGGGAGGGTGGGTTTATATGTTTAAAAGATTTACATTTCCCTTCAAACAGCATATTTGAACATTTTTAGTCAGACAGGCTCTTTGTGTAGAAAATTAAGGATTTTTTTCTATGAAAATGTCTAAAAAGACTTAATACACTTAAAGAACAGTAGAGAAACCTCCCAGTCATTTTTAGTGTTTTAAAATCTTTGTATTCAGAACAAACAGCATATGCAGTGCTCTACTTTTAGATAACAACATTTACCAAAAGTCATCCCATTTTGGTATCAGAAGTAGTTTAGAGCAATGAATCCTGATATATGCTGGTTTTAAAAGTTTTTGTCATATGCACATATATAATTCAAGTAATGCTTAAAAAATGTGTCTGTATGTTGTTTAAATTGAAAGTTCAACTATAAGAGTTTGAAAAATAATGAATTAAATTCATCATAGCTTAAAATCCACATAAAAATATGCTCTTTATATTTTTTATCATTTTATGGAATGATAGTTCCTTGGCAAAAGTTTAATAAATTAACTTTTTGCTTAATTACTCTAATCATATCATTAAAAGAAAGTGCTTACATGAAACTGCCCATGGAAGGACAATTACACTGGTGGTTATGATACTTAAAGAACAGAATTATCAACATGGAGGAGATGACAGCAAAGGTGCTGCAGGTCCCTTTAGTATCTCCCAGTAGTAAGGACATGACCACAATGATACATAAATTGCTTACAGTACTTTGCAAAACAGCAGCTGCTCTTCACTGTGGAATACAAATTAGCTCAATTTTTGTGGTTAGTAAGCTATGAACACCTTTTAGTCTTTCCTTATACTAAACTATGAGGAATATAATCTAAAATTAAATCCTAGTATTGCTCTGAAATAAAAAAAATGATTGTGATGTTTCCAGATACTTTCATATTAGCAGCTTGTTTTCTATTTACAGAAATTAGTCTCAGACATAAATTTGTCTTTATTGGGTATCAAGCTGGCCAAATCTACTTAATTTGGTTTTGTGCAACTTTCTGTACTTACATGCTCACTAGATTTTTTTCATATATTTCTGGTCTCAATGATATGTTTAGCACATGACATGCCTGTTGAAAAATATTCAGTGTCTAATAGGCAAGAATTCTGAAAATTTCAAGACAACTATGATGTTGTAACTTATTTTTTTATTTTTTATTCAGACAGAAAATGCTTGCTTTTGTTGAAAAAACAAACTATTTTGTTACTGCTGTTTCACCTGTGACTTGAACTATTCAGATCTACTCATGGCATAAACAAAATTCTAATTATGTAGCTCAGATACTCTCAGATTCAAATTGAAACCTTTGTGAAAGAAAAACAAAAATTTGAATATGCAGAAGGGTTTCTCTTCTGTAACTGTTTTAGGGTTTTGGTAGCATTACAGAAGAAACTAACATGGGAGCAACATATGGGCTGAATTAAAACTTGCCCTAAATTAAGCTTAAGAAGTTTATAGTCATACTAGTAATCTGACTGGGATTTTTGTTGTTGTATGACTCACAATGTTTAGATCTCCTTTAAGGCAGTTGCTATTTTAATTACATCAATTGTCCAGCCATATGTATTTGTTCTCTCTGAATTACTTTATTGTTGTGCATGTTCATTGTGGGTTTTTCAAAAGACATGAATAAATTCCACAGTAGTCCTGATAGTAGAATTTTCATGGGAAAAAAAAAAAAGGAAGATAAAACTATGCCAACATTTTCCATGATTAGAAATTATTTCAACTGTTTTCAGGAGAAACCTCTTCACTGAAGTATCATCTCATATAACACACTACATTAGCTATTTAATATATACATTTGCTACTACTTAATTTTAATCAAAATATGACTGTGCAAACAAAGGAAATTTCAATTTAGTTCTGTTACTTTTAGTTGGCTTTATACAAACAGCTTCTCTCTTTCCCCAAGTTTTGATGCAACAATATGGACAAATATTCTTTACTCTGTATTTTTAATGTGATTTTCTGAACTAGAGAGTAATAAACACGTTAACTGATTGCATGGTGTTTCTAGCTTTACATACTGCTGTTTTGTTTGGGGTTTGTTTTGTTTGTTTGGGTTTTTTTCTTATTTTCTCTACATTTTAGTGATATAGTGATAAATTGAGAAGAAATTTATTTTATGAGAACATGTTTGTACTAGTGTAACCTCTGTTCTAAGAGTTTTACAAAACCTGTCAGATATGAATACAGGGATGAGAATGTGTTTAGGTTTTGGCTTGGGGTTTTGCTTTGGTTTGTTTTTTCTGATTTTTATCCCGGAAGAAAATGATTTCAGTATGACTCCAGGCAGCTCTAACTTAGATGACCCACACTCAGCAGATTGTTGAAGGTCTCATTGCCCTAGCCATCAAAGAGCCAACTAAATTTACATGGGCTAAGCTTTATGGGAAACTTGCACATGACGTATCTAGCACATACCTTTTTTTCAGAAAGATAGATGTATTTCTTATCTTTCTACCTAATTACTTCTTCAGCAAATACTTTTATTTTGGTTACTGAATGGAAAGTTAGATTTTTCACTGAATGCTTGAGTTTGCTTGCATATTATGTCATGTTACTGATTGAGTAATTGATTATACTCTGTATTTCTCTTGTCTTTCTCCCAAATCACTTTTTAAACTTTACTATTCAAAATTTTGGAATGTATCACAGGTGGTATGCAACATATTCTCAGTGAGTATCCTTTATCAGGATACTAAGTTTTGTTGTTTCCACCTTTGCAAGTGTTGAAATAACATGCAAACTGATATGTTTCCATAGGTAATTTAAAATAACTAGTTTGGTTCAGTCTTCTCCCCCTTAAAGAAAAAAACAAAACAAGCACCAAAAATCTCGTATAGTCCCAACAACCCCACAAAGATATATTTTAAAGCATAAAGATGCCACTATTGAAAGGCAACATTATAGGAAACTGCTAAAATTCCTCTACCATGTAATTTTATTCTCTCTTGAATTCTATGTAACATTTCATATGTGTGAATAGGCACATATATATTTTTTTCATATTTTTTGTCAAGTCATCAAATGAATATTAGAGAACAACTTTTTATGCTACATGAATACACAGTGATTGAAAATATGCACACTTTACATTTCTCCCACTCACATAATTTTGTCTGACAAGATTGACAGAACAAGATCCAATTTTTTCAACTTTTATTTTGCTGAACTATATTTAATGTTTTAAAGCGTGAGGAAGCTTTATTACCCAATTATTTGCCCAATTTGTAGTAAGAAGTCTTAAGCTGAAGTTCCTAAAAGAGATATAATGATATCATAATATTTCTTTATTTAACAGAGGTGTATATAGTGTATATAGTAATGTAAAGACCCCATACTTTGGGATGAAGGCAGGCACTTTGTATTTGCATTGATTAAAACTTAGTTTCTCCTTAAAATAAGGAAATAAATTTTCCAAGATGCTGTCAAATCATCATTCTTGCTTTGGAGTTTTTGCAGTTAATAATGAGAGTAGGCAACAAATTTTCAGTTGTACACAAAATTCTCGGATTATGTTAACACTCGCAACATAATGTGGGAGAGAATTACAGTGCAGAATTTACTAACTCTTCTTCCAATCCTTCAGACTATTACACAGATGATATTAAATTTATTTTAAGATTATTTTCATTTTACAGTTATGCTCAGTAAAATAAATTATCTCTCCAAGTTGTTATAAAACTGGCAGGAAGAAACCTTTCTATGTTAGCATCAACATTTGCATATCTTCATTTAGGAACTTTATTATTATAGCAATTAGAAGTAGAATACTTTTTCACTTTATGAAGCTTGTAGTTATTTTGATGGTGATTCAACTATGTTTTAAATTATCTTCACTAAAGCATAACAAACTAACTCCAGTAGTTTATTTGAAGATGGAATCCAGAGATTTTGGGCTGCAGCATGTGGTCCTAGTGTGGAAAATCATTGCAATGTTGCACAAGCTAAAATCTTCTAAGATTTTTAAACTGAGTTGGTAGCAGTCATAAGACTTCAAACTGAGATTTTCAATTTAATGTGATGCAAACAAATAATAAGTGGGCAGAAAAGCCTTTATCTGGGAAGTATTTTTCAAGTTCTACTTTAAATGCTTTCCTGTGTAGCCAGTGTTACAGATGTATTAGTTGATGCCCAGAGAGGAAAAGGAACTTCAAAGTGGTCGTTTCTGTTAATGAATGAGTGTAACATATTAGAATAGCATGTATTATTCAGAGAAATATTGTACTTAAGATGAATACTAGGAAAATGCAAAATAAACATCTGCAAATTCCTTGAAAAATAACATTCAACAGTGTATTTTTCTATAGAAGATAAAAAAAATAGCATGAATTTCCCTTTAGGTTTGTTGATATTAAAGCTGATCTCAACTGGAGAAATAGATTAAATTACTTCTTAGTTTGATCATATATTGAAGCAAATCAGAGACAGATCTTTGCATTGCATCTCCTTGTTTTTATGTATGTGCCATTTAATTCTCCTGTAATAAATCTGTTGATAATTATGATAAATCCAATTACAGGACAAAGTTCCAATGATGATGTACTAGGTGGGTAATAGAGCAGTGAGTTTTAAGGAAACAGACTGGTTGTAAAAGCTTTTCTGGTTGGAACATCTTTTATCTTAAACCTCTTTCATATCACCTTCTCACCATGCAGCACCATGAAGAACCTGTCTTGAATATCTTGGTTATAATAGAAGCTTTTTATTTTGATGTGTGAGTAAGTGCTTCCTAAAAATTATAATGAAATACCACAGTATAGAAGTATTTTTGAAATAGTTATATTTGTAAAGAAAAAGGTTAGAGTAATATAATTTTAAAGCACTTATTAATCAAGTAAGTCAAGGAACTGTATTACGTTTTTAAAGGTATGTCAAAAAATGTTATATGAAAATGGCCAGGTTTACAACGTTTAGAAAATTCATGAGATTCTTTTAAGTTTCTGAGACTGCATGGTAAAATTAGCTTATTTTAATATTTTTAAAATAATCATATTTTCATATGTAGGATTCACATATGAAGGATTTTGTTCTTGTTTCCTGTTTGTTGGTGGCTTTCTTTTGGTTGGTTAGTTGAGGGTTTTTTCTTTTTCTTTCTGGAAATCTGATAAATGTTTTCCCTTCACAAAATACTTAGTTTCCAAATATAACATACTAGTAAGTAATATATTAGAGAGGTTTGCAATTGTGGCAAGTATATAAAAAAAGTGGATCATTTAGGAAACTCACAGGAGTGAAAGGGATAACAAGTCATTGATTTAAAATAGTCATCATATTACATTTAGACTTTTTAATAATTTTAGCAATAGGTAAGATTTAAAAATATATCTATTTCCTGGAGCAAGCGTTGCCTGAGAAATCAGGCTTAAATGTACATTATATAATTATTTCTAAGTGTCCTTGGAATTAAAAAAAAAATAATGCAATTATTTTTTGCAAGCAAATATTAGCTTGTTGTGTTGCAAAAGACATATCGATTCCCAGAATTTGAGAACACCATCAGATCTACATTAAAATATTGAATGAAAAAGTTGCTAGCGATAGCGATTCAGTCCAGCATCATTTAAATTCTACAGCTTTATTATAGTTATGGTTCTTTTTTTTTAATTAAGCATTTTATATATTAAAACTTCATCATTGTTAATTAGCAGTGTAAAAATTATCCTGCCCATTTCTAATGTATTATTTGTCATCTGAATTGTCTTTGTTTAAGACTGAAGTAGAGATAAATGTTTCTGGCTATTCCATAACAACACAGAACCTGATCATCGTACAAAATTTTTCATGCCTGAATTAATCTCTGTAGGAATCTGCCTTTCTCAGTTCACAATAGAAGACCAAATAATTATTTAATCTCTTTTATGGATGCTAGGTAGCCCACATTGAGCTTATGCTTCCCTGTTCATTTTAAAGAAGTCAAAATTATACACATATACATATAGATTGTACATATACAAAACAGAATTCAAAAAAATCAGAAACCTTTGATTGTTATTCCCTTCTTCATAGAATCAGCTCACAATGGAAGAGCATTTGTGAAATCCATCTTCATATTCAAAGAGTGATCAGCTCTGAATTCAGACTGAGCCCTGATCTGGACTGTGTTCAATTGGATCTTGAAAATCTCTTAGGACAGACTCCAGAACTTCACTGGGATACTTGCTCCAATGTTGATACCCTCAGTTAGGTTATTTCAGTACACTTCACTTCACTTCACTTAGTTACTTATTATTTGCAAGCAAAGGTTTTGTTCTGAAGTTCATGAGGGGAAAAAGTGCTTGATTTATGGACTAAACCATCCTTCTTCAGTTAAGTAACTTGCTGATCTTCAGTAATGTAGATTGAAGCTGGGATGAGAGGTTTTCTTTCCTGTCTATTCCTAGATTCTTGTGGATTGTCAGAGTCTCATCCGTAGCATATTAAGCAGCAGGTGGTCAATAGGTTATGCACTGAAACACGTCATCAGTTTGCTAAAGTGCAGATTATCTTGGTCATCAGAGAGAAAACAGATTTCAAAGTTGCTTGTCAAAACCCCCCACACAGTTAATGAACCATGTTTCAATTTTCATGGCCTTCATGGCATTAATACCCCGTAATGGGTTGCAGAAAATTGCAGTCAGGTTACTTGTTTAGCCAAACCTGACCCTCATTTAATACAGTTCATGTTGGTTTACCAGTAAGGTCAGATGGACACTTTCTGAAATGTCCCTATTATATCAGCATCCATGGGGGCAATTTTGTCTAATTATATTCTGCTTTTCCTGTTTTTATTTTTGGGGGGTTTGGGGGGAGTTTTATTTGGTTTGTTTATTTGTTTGTTTGGGTTGCCTTTTTGTTTTGTTGGATTTTTCTTGTATAATTTTTAAATTATTAATAAAACATCACTTTCTTATATGGAGGAGATATGTGAGTATGAATGCAGTAGTGATGATAAATTATTGTCATTTGATGTAATAGACATTAAATCAAATCTTCTTAATCTTTGTGTGTTATTCCAGTTTTCCTATTGAGCCTATTAAATTCAATATTATTATTTAAGAGTTCTAAAAAAAAAAAAAATCACTATAGATTCTACAGATTGATAACTAGTTTCCATGATATAGGTAGCCTTTGGTCTAACATTTTCTCCTCTTTATAGAAAAAAAAAAAAAAGGTAATTTCTTCTTTATCTAAATCATAGCACTTCTTCATTTTCCAATCTAGAGATATCAGAAGTAACTTTGAAATGTTGTCCAAGATGTCTGGACAATGCTCTCAGGTGCATGGTGCCATTTTTGTGACTGTCTTGTGCAGGCCAGTAGTTGGGCTCAATGATCTTTGTGGGTTCTTTTGAACTCAGGAGATTCTCAGCTCTATGGTTTTCTGGATGAAGATTTTTCAGCTCATATGCATTAGAGGAAAAGCCTTTCAGGATTATATAATGTTGACCCAACTTTTATCCTGGTAAAGTCACTGTGTTGCACTTTTCCTATAACATGAATTAGTGCATTAATAAAAATTCAGCCATCTCCTGTTTCATCTTCTTGACGAGTTGGCAGTTAAAAGGCTTGAAATTAGGTGTGGCAGATGCAAAATAAGTTCTTATCATTAAATTGAGAAAGAAAATTAACTGCCAAGATTTTTGTGCTTACAGATAAAGAGAAGTAGAATATTCTTGTGAAAGAAGAGATAGAGGCCTCATATGAACATTTGTAATTGTAGAGCAAGGAACATCTCTTGCTTGAAGGCTATTTTGTTAACCCAGTAGGCATTTCTTGAATTATTTTATGATAAATAGTTATATCTAGCAACCACTGCTAAGATTTTTCAAAGATACATAGTTGTTTATCTCCTTTCTTTAAGTACTCATCTATCATTTAAATGTCACTGATAGCCTCAAAACAACTCAGCTGAATCTAATCTTTCAAGCATTTACACTCTTATTGGTGGATATATACAAAGTCATTATACTGTTGCTGCCTTCCTTAGGTTTAAGCTCTGGTGTTAGACAAAATCCCAAAGCTGCGAAGAAGGATTCACAGAATAAGCGTTTTCCTTCCTTTTCTTTTCCCTGATTCATTTAGCTTGCTTTAAGATCTTCTAAGCCATCTGTGTGGGTTTCTCTTATGCCAGCATAGATCAATGACAAAAGAATTTAGCTGTAAAGACAAAATGGGATTCAAGTATTTTAATTTTTTTTAGAGCCTTGAAATTCTGACTCCCACAAACCTGGGAGTGCCAAAACCACCAAGTGTTAACAAGTGACTGTCTTGGGTAAAATTAATAAAAACTTGCTAGGCTGGGATACAAGTTTCCCCCATATTTAACTGCTGTAATCAGAGGAAAATTGTACTTTCTCCTCCAGGACTGGGTCAGTATTATGTGCTCAACAATGGTGAGATGAAGTAAAGAGAATTTCAAGAGAACAAGGTTACCTGTTTCCCAAGGTTACCTGTTTCCCAAGGTTACCTGTTTCTGCTTACCCAGCGGAGAGTCTAGCACTAGGACACTGATTTCTATTTTCTCAGTCTTGTGTTTTATCTTTACTTCAAACAGTTTGTATTTTTACCACAGAACAATAGCACCCAGTGTACAGTCCTTTATAGTTTCCTCAGATTAGCTTGCAACTTCATGGTTAGCACAACCTTCTGTGTTTGTCACAGATCCTTACCAAAGTAGAACATTAAATACTTGTGGGTGAGTTTTTACTTTCATAAAGAGGGTCAATGGGTGTTTTCCCTTTAATATGTTTCCTTTAATCTATTGATATTTTAATTCCTGAAAAAATACTTACTTTCTTTACACCACTTAGGAAAGGACTTCCTTATCATAGAAGCAGAGGATGGTTTTGGTTGGAAGGGGTTTTAGAGGTCATCTATTAAATCTTCCTTATGAAAGGATTTCCATCATAAACAAATGGAATATTTGCTCTACAAAAGATTTGGTTGCAAAATAGATGCCTAATTTTTTTATCTGAACTTACAGCATGTGTAATAAACTATGTTTGTATTTGCTGATATCAGGTGTGAAGGGAACACCTCATACACTGAGTTTTCTAAAAAAAAAAAAAAAAAAGAAAAAAAGTAAAAAGTGGGGAGTCATATTTGGGAGAAGAATAAAAAAACAAAAGTTGCATCTGAGAAGAGAAAATATGAAAGGGATAAGGAAAGCAGTCGTCTTTGGTTGATATACTTCTACATGTGACATTATTCAGATGCAATCATAACACTTTTTACGCCATTCCTCTTTATTTTTATTTTGTATCTCTTCTTTTGTTTACAGTTTTCTAGAACAATTCTTCTAAAACTAAACTTTTATGTGTTAATTAAATTCCATTCTTTTTCTACAGTGACATATAAAGTGTAATTTCCAAATTCAACATTAGATTTCTTATTTTGCAGACATGTCAGATGTTCAGCTTCTCATCAGGCTTAGCAATATACCTATTTTGCAGTTAAATGAATCTCTTTTATCTATTTTTTTAAGAACACATTGTTAAAGAAAGTTCCATTCGATCTGAGTATTTTTTTGGTAACTGAAGTGTTCCTCATATGAATATAATGCTATGTGTTTGCTCTTAAAGGATATGATTTTGCATTAAATGAGTAGCTATTTGAAGATTACCCTTCTGTACTATTTTCCAAATAAGATAGAGTCCTGGAAATGGAACTGATCTTGTCCTCTTAAGTAGAAATTGGCTAAACAAATAATCAGTATATACTCTGAAATTATTATGCTGAATGCACTTTGAAACGAAAAATAAAGCTGTAAAGTACGTAAGTTTTAAAGATGAACTCTGAATTATAACTTCCTGGCTTCAAACAAAGCAGAGAGTAAACACCTGAAGATAATAGATTACCACATTTGTTATTAAAAAAAAATTAAAAATCTGCCTGTCAGAAAGATCAACATAGAAGACCCCAATCAAATCAAAATAGCATTCATTTGCTAACCATTCTAGTTCTAGCACCCAGCAAAACCTCAGTCCTTATGAACTTCTCTTTATTAATCACACTGCATTAGCTGGCCGTCTGCTCTATCTGCCAGAAGAGCAGCATTCCTTTGGTGGTCATTATTAACAGATTTCATGCTTTGTAGTCTATTTGTGCTGCCTGCTGTCATCTACAAATCTTTCTTGCTCAAAATAAAAGGGGAGGAAATCCCAGCAATCAGTTACTCAGGGAATATTAGTCCCATATGACTAAATGATGCCATGTGAATGATTGAAGAATTTTTTTTTTTTTTCTGTTGCTTTATGGTCAACATTTTGAAACTATTTATCATAGCAGAAAGAATGCCTTCAGTTCAGTGACAGAGAAAACCCTGTAACTTAAAGAAAATTGTATGTCTTCTTTACTTTCTCTTTCTCCAGCATCTGTTCCCAAAGAATCTTCATAACATATGTGTTCCACAGGTGCTTCACCATTTTCGAATGAGCACCACACACTTAATTTTTCAGCTCTGCTGGGTGTTTTCTGGACACCACTAAAGTAGTTTCTGTGTGTATATGATTTGCAATTCCTCTTTAAAAGTTTTTTTTGTCTCTCATGGGTAGCTCAGTGCACTGGAATCCCAAAGGATGAAACTAGGCAGAGTATATGAACAGCCCATACCAGTCTTCACTGCAGTAACTTTAACTGCTGTGAAAGTTATGTGTGAAGGAATTTGGCTTTTTACTTTCAGGCACTGTTACAAGTTCCTCTAAACCACAACTGAAGTTCAAACATAATCATTAGAACAGCTGTTTGTCTTTTGTATTTGTTATTTTATTTCACTGCCATTTTCTTAATTTTGGGAAAAGAATTATGTCAGTTAATAGCCATGAATATGTGAAACATTAACTCACATCATGTGTGTCATTTGTCTCATGTAGTTTCCTTCTAGCTCAGTATAGGTTAAAAAATTTGGTTGTGATATGTGCAGAAAAAGAATCCTTCATGGCATTCATACAGCTGTGCTGTAGTTTCAACAGACAGTGGTTTGTACTTGCCAGCTGGATAGCTAGCAGACAGATTTTGAGGGCAGACCACCCAGCATGGTTAAGTAGATAGAGGAAACATAATAATTTACTAATCCTCTTTTACAACTCAACTGTTTTGTTCTCATATTTAAGGGGTGTAAAAAACAAAACAAAACCCAAAAGAATGTTTTAGAGATTAATTATTTTCAAATTGTGAACATTAAAGTTTGGATAAACTAGTCATAATACCTCAGCACCTCCTAATGTTTTTGCAGCACCTTGAGATGTACATGCAGAATTTATGCTGTGCATGACAAAAACAGATGAAATATTTATTTCATCTTTATTTGAGTTGGCAACATAATTTCTCCTCTGATTCACTAATATATCAGACTCTTCCCTGATAAAATGCATTTATAGTGCTAGTCCTCAAGACATTACTAGTACAAAGAAAAAAACTAGGTCATTTAATTTGATCTGATTACGTTAGTTATTAAGCTTATTTAATTTACTGCTACAAACTGTTTTGAAGCAGGAGATGGGTTTGGATTAGCCTTCAGATAAATGACATCCAAATCTAGCTCACCGAATTTGCCAAGTTCTTTCTTCATGCTAAAGTTATTATGAAATGCCAAAGTAATAATATTTATGAGCAGCTCTGTACTTGCATGTGGGAAGGGAACATCTCAGATTATGATTCCTGTCCCCATGCCTATTTTTACTTGTGTATCCCACAGTTTTTGGATAAAATACTAAGATAACATGGAACAAGATCCCATTTCACATCCATTCTTGTCTCTGTGATAGTCAGATGTTTCAATGACTCATATGGAACCATGTTTTGTACATTTGCTCTTTCTTTTGCCCAAAGAGATTGACTTCCTATAAGCAATGTCCAAACTTTAGCAAGAGACAAAGTTTCTAGAAGTAGGCTAGACATAGTGTTTGTGTGTCATCACTGGGGAATGAAGACATGGTGTTTAAAGCTCTCTGACTAAGAACTGAATCTTTCTCACACATATTGGAGGGAATGCTTCCCTTCTCCTTGTAGGCGGAAGGCCTGATTTCCAGAAACTGGTAAGCTGCAGCTAGACACTTAGCTCATACATACCCAGTCCTGTCAAAACCAATGTAGTTCTGAGTGTGCCTGGAGAAGTGTTTCAAAACTTTTGGGCTAAAATACAAAGTTCCCCAAAAGACCAAATCAGTTTTTGCTCTCACAAAGTTCCGGACTTTGGGTATATCTATGTATGACTCCTACTTTGAACAAGAGCGTTGTTTAAACTGCTGACTGTTGTGACTTAAAGAGCTTTGTTATTACAGAGCAGCGTTGTAGCATGAGGATTGAATTCCTTTTAGGTGAAGCTAGACAAAATATATGTTGCAAGAAAAAGCATAACATTTCCCAGCTGGCAGTAGGTATTTAATTCATAGGACCAACATACCTGGCAATAGAATTCCCCAAATGTGTCATTCTGGAGTTCTCATCAGTTATGATTTATTCTTTTGCATGGCAGTGTGTAAAAATTTTGGCTGTACTTGTTTTGATACTGACCCACAATTTTCACAACTTTTATTTCTGTGGGTTTCTTTACCTGGATTTTGATTCAATATTTAGTTAACAAAAGCCTCCGTGCTTTCAACATCGTATGAATATCAGCTGACTTAGATGGCTGACTAATTTACTTACACAAATTCAGTATTTTTAAGCCATGTCTGTAGAAAATACAGCAATATATGAAGCAACACTTAGCTGTTGTGGTTCCAAACACATTAGTGCACATAATATATGTGGGTTTTGGGTGTAATTTATTAGTCATATATAGAATTAAGTGATCCTGTTTCTTTTGTAATGGGATGATTTTATATATTTGGCTGTAAATCATACTGGGCTTTTGTTTCATGGCATACATTTCTTCTGATATTATTTATTCTCCAGTATTTTTCTTTCTACATAATATTCCTGTCTGAGTATTTTTTCATTCTTTTACATTTCCATACTAAATGTTATTTTTCAGTTTTCTGTTCTTGTGACTAGTTGTTTCCTAATCCCTATGATTTTTTTCCCCAAGTTTCTCTATAAGAGATTATCACTATCTAGTTGTTTAATATAAATACATAGGTCTAATCCAATAAACTGGCAATTTGCTTAAAATATTTAAACTAAGAATAGTTTGTAAAATGAAAAATCATAATCCTTCTGTATCTATTTAAGAAAATGGAACATGGGTTTTTTTGAGCTTTTTTTTAAAATGTTAAGAAAACTGCATCCTCTTGTTTAGACAGAGATAGACTCCTGAACACATTTGTGAATTGAATAAAAAAACCTTACAGTCTGCATTTTGACTGTATTGTCAATTCTACACTGCAAGTGTCTGTCTGTTGCCAATTCTTGTTTTCATTTTGGGTATAAAAATATTACTTAAAAATGTAGCTAAACCAGAAGAAAAATTTAACCAATATCTATTTAACTCTATAACAGTTCTTCCTAATACAGAGTTAGGAGATTATTGCAAATGTTTGGCAATTAGAGGATAACTGCCTACAATTACAACAAACCACAAATATCTGCGTTTCAGTAGACTAACCTTATCAACCCATTCCTTGTCTAGTAATGGATTCCTTGAGGTGAACACTAGAGGGTCCAATTTATGTTCTTAATTTTAAATACTGCATGCATTTGACAGTGGGACTGATCACATATTAACACAATGATGCCAAGTCAAAGGACACTGAAATGTTAAGAAACACCTATATTTTACCTTTGGTAACTCAATGAGTATACTCATTCAGAAAAAACAGTGACTAGGAGATTAGTCACTCTCCTTCCTGAAAGGAAATTATCAGGCAATAATGGAGAATTGCACACTAACACTTCATTTAGCTTCCTTGATCTTTTACTTTTCATTTAGATCAAGATATTTTGTATAATCTATTACTTGTGATCTGTAATTCTTCACTACAAAAGAGAACAGCTGCCAGTCACATACAAAGAGTTGACTCCACATCTGCCCACCCTTCAAGTATACAGTGGCAGCAGGTAAAAGAGGTAAAAGTATTCTTGCGAACAATAAGGATATTTAAATCCATCAATACAACAAATTTCACTCAGGTATGAAGACACATGAATGCATTGCAAAAAGAGCTAGTAACATATGCTGGCTTAATGAATTGTGAGCAGTATTTAAATGATGAAACCTTTTTCATCTTTTATAACAAATTAACTGAAGAAAGATAAGTGGAATAAATAAAGGAAGAGAGGATAAACAATGAGATGTTTTTGCAAGATTAAAAAAGGGGTGTGTCACCATTTTATCTGACTCTAGGGTATGATTTGTTTGCATCTGACCAAATCATAGTAGCAACAAAGTCATAGTGAATTGTAGTTTCTCCAGTCCCTTTAACCCCCCACAAGCTGCCAGCCCAGATTTAGGGGGAGTATTGGAAGAGGGAACTACAGAATAGGGTAGAGAGAGTTGCAAAAGAGGCCCTCTTACCCCAGGATGTATTCCAAGGCCTTTATTCCTTGAAGGGGATCCGGAGAGAGAGAGAGATCACATGGGCGAGAGGGGTTTTTATCACCTTTGGGGTCGGGGTCAAGTTACCTATCCGATCCTATAGGTCAGGAGACAAGGGGGCAGGTAACCCAGGCCAGGTTACCGTCTCTGGGGGAGGGGTTTTGGGGGAAAGACATTCCTAAAGGGAATACAACAATAGTGGAGTGAATTTGGAAGGGAAGAGAAATCAATATATAGCAAAAGACTGTTGGACTTTGGCTTCTAATCTCTGTATTATGAAAGATGATAAATAAGACCTAGAACTTTGCTATGAATCTTATATTTTTCTTTTTTTTCATTCTGGTGCCTTAATGCTACAAGCTCATATGTAGAATATTCATTGAATAAAGCCACACATAAATATGAGATTTTTTTATGAGCAAGTTTCAGTATGTTTTTGGTGTAGTTTAAGCTTGGCTTCAGTAAAAGAGTGAGCATTGAATGGTAGGTTGTGCTGTGAGTTACTGTGAACCCACAGACTGTAGATGCCACAGATCTGTGAGCAGTGTAACAAAGCCAGATGGAAAAAAAAAATAGTTGACTGGTCATTTTTGAGGCAGCCCACCAGAGTCTGGGCTAGCTCTGGAATACTCTAGCGTCACGCCAGGAATGGGGAACCACCATAGGAGGGGTTAGGGCCAATGGTGGAACCTGAAGAGCTGGAGGCTCTGCGATGGTCAAGCAGCTTGGTTCAGGTGAAGGAGAAAGGAGGGGCCACTCCTGGGTGAGGTTCCAACAGGTTTATTGCAAGAAGCACAGCCAAAACCAACACCACCAAGAGACACCCCAAGCACGGCTGTGCATGGAGTAAGTACAAGGTAACAAAGAGGGGTGGATACAAATGAACAGCCAATGTGGGGATTTCAGGGGAGGAGTGACAGGGTTACCTCAGGGTTCCTGGGCCAACCGGGTTGAGGGGGAGGAGAAGGAGGGTTACATGCCCCAATGGGGCATCGAGTGGAGGGTGACACCCAGGAATGCCCAGGGGGTGGTACACACATGGGATTGGATGGGGGAAGGCCTGACAGGGAAGGTGCTGGAACAAGGGGTAGGGCTGGGATGATGGACAGGGAAGATACTGAAGCAAAAGGTGGGGAATATCATATAGGGTAAGGATAAAGGATGATACAAAGTAGGGGCTAACCAACTCAGGGGAAAAGCGGGGGTACATAGAACGAACCATATACAATACAAACATTATCATGAAACAATGAGTTAAATTCTGGCTGCAACAATTTTTAATCTCTACCACATGATAAAATACACAGATGATTGCATTAAACTCATGAATGTTACAAGTTTCAGTACTGGAAAAGGAATTGATAAAATTGAAATCAATATGAGTTTGATGGTCTGAATTCCAGCTAAGGATCTAATAGTAGCAAAGGTTCAGTTCACCTTCATAAGTCAAACCACAAGTCTTTGTAGCTCTGAAACATTTACACAATCTTCACATGAAGAGCAGCAAGTAAAGATGCTGTATTTTAGCAACTGAATGATGGAACCAGTATCTATGCCTTTGCACTAATGTCTCTGGATATGAACTGCATGATATTATGGTGTATATTAGTTTAGTTCCATAAGATGGTTGTGAAACTGTCTTGAACTCGCATGGAGGTATTGTAATGCAGAAGAATTTTTCCAGATCATCCCCCAGGCTGTATTGGCAGCAAGGGGCAGCCCAGACCCAGGTGCAGCATCTTGCACTTGATCTTTTTAAACCTCATGAGATACCCAGGAAGCTACTTCTGGTCCCTCTGGTTGGCATCCCATCCTTCAGGTGTGGCAGCTGCACTACATTCAACTTGGTGTCACCTGCAAATCTGCTGAGGGTGCATTCATTTCTCTCATGTATGGATTAATGAAGGTATTAAATAACATTTGTCCCAATATGGGCCCCTGGAGGACACCACTTGCCACTGATGTCCATCAGCACTTTGAACCTTTGACCACATCCCTCTGCATGTGACCATCCAAAAAATCCCTTACCCATCTAACAGTCTACCATTGAATCCATCTCCCTGCAATTCAGAGAGAAAGATATTGTGAGGCCACAATGTCAAAGACTTTACAGAACTCCGTATCTGTAGCTCTTCCTTTGTCAACTGATGTACTCAATTCTATCACAGAAGGCCTCTAGTTTGGTTCGGAAATATTTGACCTTGGAGAAGTCATGCTGGCTGTCTCTCCCTGTCCTCTGTGTGCCTTAGTATAGCTTGTTAGGAGCATCTGTTCCATGATATTCCCAGGAACAGAGGTGAGGCTGACAAGCTGGTAGATCCCTGATTCCTGTTTTCCTTCCTTTTTAAAAGATGGATACAATGTTTCATTTCTCCCAGTCACCTGTGACTTCAGCTGACTGCCATGACTCTTCAAATATCATGAAGAGTAACTTGGCAACCACATCAGCCAATTCCCCAGAACTCTGAGATACTCTTATCAGGTCCCATAGACTTGTGAATTCAGGTTCCTCAGGTGATCACTGCACCCAATCTTTTCTTACCGTGGGAAGCATTTTGCTGCCTCAGTCCCCTCCTGCTGTCCAGCCACTTGAGAGGTGCGGGGAGACTGAGGCAAGAAAGTTGTTAACTGTAACCATAGAAACCCTTCTGTTTTCTTTGTGTCCCTTGCTAGGTTCAGTTCCAGCTTTGCCTTGGCTTCCTCATCTCATCCCTACACAGTAAAACTGCTTCTCTGTTTTCTTCCCAGTTTACCTGTCCTTGTTTCCACTGTCTGTGCATTTTCCTTTTTTCCCTTAAATTTGATCAGGTCAAATTAACACTCTGCCATACTGGTGTCTTGCCTTCCTTGACTGATAACTTGCTCCTGAGGATTGCCAGTTCTTGCACTCTACAGTTTTCCTTAAATGTCTGTCAGCTTTATTTCACTCCCTTGTTCCTGAGCATTGTCTGCCAGGGGATCCTGTTGACCATCTCCTTAAAGGTTTGGAAATTTCCTGTCATAAATTCCAGGGATCTTACTTTGTGCTGCACCCATGTCCCTCAAGACTGCAAACTCCATCAGTGCATGATCAGTGCATTCCAGGCTGCCTCTCACCTTGACATCTCCATTTAGCTTGTTTAATTGTGAGAGTAAATCCAGTATCACTTCTCCTCTGGTAGGGCTGTCTATTACCTGGGTCAAGAAGTTGTCCTCCATGCACTGCAGGACTGTCCTGGAGTGCCTGAGGCTCGCTGTGCTACTTTCCCAGCAGATGTTGGGGAGGTTGAAGTGTCCCAGCAGGACAAGAGCCTGTGAGTGTAATGCTTCCTGTGGTGGGAGAAAGAAGGCTTCGTCAATAGGATCACCTGCATCAGGTGGCCTGTACTAGACATCAACTATTAGGTTCTCTTTGTTACCTTAATCACTGATTTTACCCACAGGCTTTTGTCCTGGTGGGACATGACTCCTTTTTCAGAGACAGACTCATTCCAGCTCTTACTGTAGAGGACAACCCTTACATCTCTCCTTCCTCCCTTGTCTCTTCTGAACAGGATGTTGCACTCCAGAAGTGGGATTTTTCCCACCAAATCTTAGTCCAAAAGCTACAAAATGATGAAAAATACTGCTAATTATTTTCATCTCCCACTATTATTTTTTCCCAGTGGCCATATCCATAGAATTGGGATAAAGGCCATAAAGTAAAAATACAAAAACCTGTGTGTTCCAGGCATTTTAAAATAATACATCACTGGTTTACTTTCATAAGCAAATGATAATGGTGTAAAAAAAGTGCTGAGGTTTTTGAGAAGAAAAAAATTTTATTTTATACACAGTCCTCTTAAAAAAATAATAATGAAAAAGTTTTACCTGTATTTTTAGTTTCATTTTTAATCTAGATTGCATGATTAGTAATACAAGTAGTTTGTCTTTTTTCTTTCCAAAATATGCATTAATGGATATACTGGACAGCAAAACTGAGATCTCAAATAACTGTTTTTAGAAAAATCTAACCCCATAGATATTGCTAAAGATAAACCTAGTTTTATTTCTAGACTTGAGAGTAAAAAGGTGCAATAGATTTCAGTCACACAGCTGCTGAAATCTTCCACGTTTAGAAAATATTTTTCTCATTCTTCATACAGAAAAATTAATAGGCAAGTAATTTTTATGCTATATGTTTATCCTTTTATTTCTTTATTTTTATTGCACTTTTAGAAACTTCACAACCTGCTGTAGTTTAATGTGACTATTTTGATTTCATTAGGCCACGTATATTTATGAAGTAGCAGTAATAATCAGTATGCATTCTATGTGGAACCATAACAAAATTGACATTTTGAAATATGCAATTTCATATCCAAAAGTGTTACTTGGTTAGGTTTTAGCTAGAATAAGATCCTGAAACCAATTACTGTGACTTCATTTATCAAATATAGCATAGTTGCATTTGTCTGTAGCTATACAACATTGCAGAGTTGGGCTGTACTGCCAATGTAATGAAACTGTTCCTTCTTGTGATTTAAAATAATCATAGACGTTTTCGGTGTTGAGGAAGCTTTTAGATCTGTAGCACATATCAAATATCATTAAGACAATAAAAGTCAAAAACCCCAATGCATAATGTAAATGTGCTCTGGCACACAGTTATTTTTAAAATTTTTTTCTTAAAGAAAAGTTAAATGTTGTATAATAGGGTAGGTTTAAGCAGTCATGGTAAAGTTGTAAATACATAAAGATTTATATGTTTAATAATAGAGATCATTCATAAAACAGAAAAGTAATAAAATTCCATAAGTTCTTATATCACAATGAAACAGATAACAATTTTTTC
The DNA here is from genome assembly GCA_018697195.1 of Certhia americana. Classification (NCBI taxonomy): domain Eukaryota; kingdom Metazoa; phylum Chordata; class Aves; order Passeriformes; family Certhiidae; genus Certhia; species Certhia americana. The sequence continues at coordinate 46,247,007 of CM031860.1, read as the reverse complement.
AGATAGATCTTCTATGAAGTCCTTGAGTTACATAAAAAAAGGACAATGTAAAAGTCTGCCAAAGTAGTCATAATCTGTCACAGAATATCTTTAGTTGGAAGGTACCCATAGGAATCATTGAGTTCTAGTTCCTAACAATAAACTGTGTCACTAAGGGCTGTGCAGATACTTCTGTGAGCTCTGGCAGGCTTGGTGCCACAACCTCTCCTCTGGGCAGCCTGTTCCAGTGCCCACCTCCTCCATGTGAAGAGGTTACTAATCTGAACTTCCCCTGATGCAGCTTCATTCCATTTCCTTGTGCACTAATGCTGGTCACTGAGAGATCAGTATCATCTTCTCCTCTACCACTCTTGAGGAGGATTAAGACTGTGATGAGATCATCCCTCAACATTTCCTTAGACAAATTTGATCAGATTTTGCCAAATAGTTCTTTCACAGCCTGAAAACCTCCTGCAGTTTAATTATCGCTTCTTTGTCACACAGGTATTGCTCAAAAATCTAGTAATTTTTAAAATTCTGTAAAGAATTTGATGCATCCTTTCTATTTGGTATTCAGAAATATGAAGGGCAGAGACCTGTGTGTCACCCAAAGCCCACATACTTCCCCATTGTGTGAATTATTGTATTGCAGTTTACTTGTTGACTTTAAAGAGGTATTATATCATATTTCTCAGAGAACAAGATATAATAAAAGACTTGAACTCAATTTTTTATGATTTACCACTCAGCATGCAGAACTTACTACACTGCAGCACACACATTTAAGATAAACCTCCAATTTTCATATTTTCAATTATGGATAAGGTTTTGTGTGGTACTTTTCCCCTGTTTAATTTTTTTGTTTGAGTTTTGTGGGGGTTTTGTGGATTTTTTTCTCATTTTTTTGTTTCTTTTGGGGTTTTTTCCTCCTTTTTAACCTGTTTAAGACTTTTGTGTTATGTTTTTAGAACTTTTAGGCATTTCTAAATACTCATTTAGTTAGTGAGGGTTCTGAGAATTAAAAAAAACTGTGAAGTGAAGGTGAGCTCCCAAATGAGCAAAAATGGGCTGCCCCCAGCTTGAAAGTACTTAAAATGAGAAACTGTTTAATATAATTTTATTTTATATGAATAAAATTATAAAGCTGCAGGTCACAAAATGTTTTAAGGAACATCAAATTGTTTTAAAGAGGCTAGTAATTTTAAAAGAGCTTCCTATAGACAAAACTGAAGAATCTCTAAAAGAAGCATTCAATAAAAAAAGAAAACCCTGACTCATAAATCAAATTTTGTGCACACCACTGTACAATTAAAATAAAAGCATAAACAGCAGTGAAATTTTTTGAACTATATAAAAGATTACTTCTGACACTCAATATATAAAGACTGTCACTTTTATAATTGTTCAGGTCTAACTCTTTAAAACACTTTAGTCAGAATTAAGTTGAAACAAAGTTCAGATAGAAAAGGAAACCTAATATTTTCCATATGCACTGTCATATTCCATCCCTTTTCTAATATTCATATTCCATTAACATTTAGTATTGGATGAATCTAGGCTTGAAGATACAAAAGATAAAAACAAACTAAAGTATTTCTCACTTGTTTTGGTATTTGCTATCCATGCAGTATTTGCTCAGCCAAAGCCATTTTGTTTTATAACATGACAGTACAAATTCTGAGGCAAATAATCAAAATCTTGATTTCTTATAATATTGGATATAGAACTGCCACAGAAGCATACTATGTTGGCAAGATTGAGATTTACAACACTAAAAACTAGTACAGCTTTGATCATTTCAATGCTAGAACTTAGTGTTGGAAAATCCTACCCTCGGCGTTGAGAGTTAAAGATATCAAATGAAACTGGGAATGGAAGACCTCAGTTTACCTGCAGGCTATCTACAGCAATGGTAGTGTTCATGCATGTTTTTCTGTGTTACCCCTTAAACTAACTCAGTCAAATCACTGTCTATCCTAGAAAATGTTTCACAGAAAGATAAATGTGTCTTGTGAAATAAATCATTTGTCTTTTTACAGTAAAGTGAGTTACATGAGACAGTTATTATTTTCGTATTTTAAATGAACATAAACCACTTTGAGTTAACTGATAAATTCTGATTAATCTGAAACATATTTTGTAATATTTGGTAGACACAATTTTTTAATGGCTTCTTCTGCCTATATTTCATAAGAAATTCTTCATTATTTGGACAAAGATAACAAAGGAAAATCAAGAAATTGCAGTTAAAAGATGACTGAAATTTTCATACATTAGCAATACTAAACTATAAATTCTTCATATTTCTCAAATGAAGAAAGCCACAGATATCTGGCAGTAAAGAACAAATTAGTAGCCTTCTAATAGGGTAGCTTATTTTTCTCCATGGCTAGCATCTTTCATTTAGTAGAATGTTTAATTAGAAATGGGCCAATTTCTTATTTATATGATAAGCAGTAACTATAGCTGTAACACCTACCACCTGTAGTGTGCCTGCAGCAGTGCATGTTGTCTGATTTATATGCAAATATTGTACGTCTGTAGTGTGTCTACAAGTTTCTGTAATATACCTCTAAGTGTATGTGCTAACTAACCTTTCACAGGTGCTGCAACCAGCCTTATCAACTCTCCAGATTTTATCATGAATCTCACAATATTTGGTGTGTTTGTGTTGCTTTTGATTTAAGTTGAATTTTCAGTCCAGTCTCATAATTATTGGTAGAGAACATATATACTTGTTCTAATTCCTTTTGAATCTGTCTTCCATTACTTTCATTTGGGCTGGTCATCAAGATAAGTGGTATTTAACTGTGCTTTCTGCACTAGAACTGAGGTAGCCCTGCCCCTGCCCCAACATGATTGTCATATTCTGTTGTTCTCAAATCCCACCTTTATTTAGACCATTAAATATTCAGGGAAAAAGACTGGAAACTGAAACTTTCGCACTGAAGGTGAGTGCTCTAGATATTTGAGTAAAAAATGTTAGCACCCTTCTGCTCTACAAACTACAGAATAATTTGTCCTTATAAAGAACGACGGAAAGGCAGAGACATTACTTTAGTAAAGCTCTTACTCCTGTGATTGCTAAACCATTAAGCAAAGACCTTCTGGTCTTCCCTTCCAAAAGGGCTTTCCCCACTGAGCCTAAGATATCCAAGCAAGAACTGCTCCAATGAGCTCTCTTGTGAAGACAGGCTGAGAGAGTTAGGATTATTCAGATTGGAGAAAAGAAGGCTTCAAGCAGACCTTTTCAGTAAAAGGGGGACTTTTTACAAGCGCACATAGCAATAGGACAAGGGGGAATGGCTTTAAGCTGAAAGAGTAGATTTTGATTAGGTATTAGGGAGAAATAGCTTTACTTTGAGGGTTGTGAGGTACTGGATGAACTTGCCCAGAGAAAAAGTGGATGCCACATCCTTGGAAGTAATCAAAGCCAAGCAAGAGGGGGCTTTGGGCACCTTGATCTAATAAAAGATGTTTCTGTCCATGGCAGGGTGATTGGAACTAGATGGCCTTTAAGGTCCCTTCCAACCCAAACAATTCTAGATGATTAAATGTGGACACCCTGAATTCAACTTGAATTTGGTGGTAAACACCAACACCTTACTGACTCTTCCTTCTTGCAAGTGCCTTCTAAACTTTGTGTCCTCATCAAATAATTCTCTTAACTCTGTACACACACTATGTGTGTGTACGCTACTCTCATAAAACACTACTCTCATTTACAGAAGAGGATTAAGTTAGCTCATATTCTGCAAGTCCTTGATAGCCTTTCAAAGGCAGAAATGATTTAAGAAGAGGAAGTTCTTTTACGACTGGATGATCTTATGAAGATTACCTCTAGTGTAATGTGTAGACTTCATTAGTGTCAAATGTAACTGAATCATACTGCAGTTTTGCTTAATAAGAGGAATTCTTTGGTCTCTGTTTTGGGAACATATAATCTGTGGGAAAACTGCCATATTGTCAGATTATATGTAGATTAACCCCAAATTCATTAAACGTTAGATCCTACAGAGAGAGTGCATAAAAACAAGCTCTTCAAGAAATGTTTCCAGCTATTTTTCTGTGTATCACCAACTGAAAGCATAAGCATATTTCTTAATTAATTTAATATGTTTGTATATTTTACTCAAACATTTAGCCAGGAACACATCATCAGTGAGTAAAGGAAAATAGACCTTATTTAGACATTTGAATAACTGATTTTTTGCCCCAATCTGGCAAGACAAGAGGAATAAAATAGAATTTTTAAACTACAAAGAAATCTGCATTAGTAATACACTGAAACATATTCTAGATATATAAAAAATAAGTGATGAGAAATGGCATGTGAGTGCAAAATCTGGTTTATATCATGTGAATCAGTAAAATATGTTAAAATGTTTGGCTTTGAACATTATTGACTCTCAGTCTTAATGACAAATCAAATGTATTTTGTATTTCTAGATAAAAATTACACCTAAATTTTATGATCCCACCACCAAATTTTATTTTAGTCTTCTATGGATTTAAAACATTTGAAAACAAAAAGTATGAGTTCCCTTGAGAGTAGTATAAAGAAGTTCACAGCCATACTAATGAGACGTGACAATAAAGGAATTATTCTGCAGGTGCTTGGTATTTATTGCTGAAGTAATTTTTAGGGATCAAAGAAATGATTCTGAAATATATATTTTCTGCAGGGAGCAATGTGAATCTCAAAAATATTAAAGCCATTCTTTCAGAAACATCTGCTTTTTTTTTTTTTTTTTAGTTGAAGAACATATGAAATCTCAAATTGGATGAGTGTTATCATCATGTATATAGTATTGTGATTACATGTGCAGTCACAAGGGGTGTTTGTAGTCATAGCTATGGTACTCGTATTAAGAGCAGAAAATGTTATTTGAATGTATTGAAGGTGGATATATTAACAAAAGTTTATTGTGATTTTAGTAGTCTGATACAACCAATAGTTTTACGACATACCATCTTTCCCCTGAATGTATTTTCCTGGTGCTCTGAAATGTGAGGTCATTGTGTATATAACAACAACAACAACAACAACAAAAATCAACAAATTATATTTTAACAATAACAAATAAACAAAAAAAACATCCAAAACCCTAATCCAAAGAAAAAAACTGAGGTGATCCTGCATTCCTAGATTAACTTTTTAAATAAATCAAAAGCTGAGGGGTTTTTTTTTTTCATATCCATATTCAGTTCTTTTCTATTTTGGTTGGATATTTTCCTTATACAAATATATGTCTTTTGATGAGGTATAAGGATTTGCTTTTTGTTTTTCTGAAGTAATAAGTGCTTGTTTGTTTTTAATGCCTATCTGTGAGGAACTTTACAAACTATTTAGAAAATTTTAAAATATTTGGAATATTTGAGTATACATTCTTTTTAAAGCCAGTTTGTAGACTCTCCTGTTCCTCCACCCCCCCACAAGCTGCCAGCCCAGATTTAGGGGGAGTATTGGAAGAGGGGAACTACAGAATAGGGATAGAGAGAGTTACAAAAGAGGCTCCTTACCCCAGGATGTATTCCAAGGCCTTTATTCCTTGAAGGGATTCCAGAGGCGAGAGAGCGATCACATGGGGGAGAGGGGTTTTTATCACCTTTGGGGTCGGGTCAGGTTACGTGTCCGATGGCTATAGGTCAGGAGACCAGGGGACAGGTAACCCAGGCCAGGTTACAGTTTCTGGGGGAGGGGTTTTGGGGGAGAAACATTCCCAAGAGGGATACAACACCAGTTGTTTTGGGACGTTCCAGATTTTGAGGCTTAAAATGTACAAGACAGCATTGCTGAAAATGGACTCTGTTTTGACAAAGTAGTTGATACAGTAGAAGAGGGCATTTTTGATATTTTGAGACTATAAGAAATTTCAAATTCAGAAGAAAAACAGGGGGTAAAGAGAATAAAGAATGAAATGAAAGACATTAAAAGGACAATTTCCCTCTTTTTTCCTTATAAATTATAAATGCTAACACATGGGATGTTTGTGATTGCTGGCTATTACATGTGTCAGCATTGCAAAGGACATTATTATTCAGATGATGGAGTGACTACATGTAATAAAGCTAAATATACTATAGCTAGTTAGGGACTTGAGAATAGAACATGACCATACAGAGGTTGCAATTAGATGTTAGCAGAAGAATTAGTGACATGCACTTTTTGACATTTATGAATGAATATCTATCCCTAAAAAGTTAAATTTGTGGAAGTCAGCTTGGTGCCTGTACACTTAAGGAAGTAATGTTTTTTGTCTTCAAAAAAATTAACATGGTGGTATGTAAGAAATACTGACTAAGCTGAAAGTTGGACAAAGAAAGGTGTTAAAATTCTTTTGGCTGTTTTAGGACCTTATGCTAGTCTCTGACCCTGCTGGTGGGGGATGAATGAGCAGCTGCGAGGTGCTTGGTTACTGACTGGGGTCACACCTTGACACATTTGCATAACATTTCAGACATGCAATTAATTAAAGAAAAAAATAAGTGTCAAGTTACTGCATCACTTATGGATACGATTTAGGAGTGATGTCCTAAGTGTTCCCACTAATGCAAAGTAAGGTCTTGCTTCATACAACATACAGGAGAGAACCCAGAGTCCTTTCACAAAAGTAAACAAATTATGTGTTCAATGGAAAAGCTTCACTTGCGCTGTGAAAGTTGAAAAAATTCCAGGACTAAATGCAGGTCTTGGTGCTCACTTTTAGTAAATCTGAAATGACCAGTATTGCTCTTGTTCCTTATAATCAAAAACTTAAAGTGAAGGATGATGGATAGGAACTCTCTTTTCAGTCCAGTGATATTTGATTTTAGCAAAGTGGATGTCAGGTGTTACAAAACAAGCTCCTGGTTATTCACTAAGATACTTCCAAACTCTCTCTCAAAATGAGTTAACTCTTTGACATTGGTTTAGTTTTCTTAGATGATGAAACGATAATTAATTAGAATATTTTTTCCATTTTCCACATTATGGGATAATGACATCTTCTCTACACCACGAGGCCACAAAACAAGCTGCTTCTAATACATGGATGTGCGTAATAGGTCTGCTTCTCTCTGCTGAAATAAACAATTTTGAATTATGCTTATAGAGTGATTCCCCTCCCACTGGTAACTTAGAAAGTCTTTCTTAAATCTTGATTCGAAAAAGACTTTCTCATCATCATGTAAGGAGGTTTTTTGTGTGTGTCTGTAGTTCCTTAGATGTTAAAGACATGAGGCAAATAAGATAATATCAGACAAGAGAAATTTCTCTCTTCTTGGTCCCTTTCTAGTCCCTGTCTTTATTAAGGAGCTGAATTGATTTCTTCCATTTTTCTTTTCCTTTTGTAGGACTCTTATTCATGGGCATAAGTGTGAGGGGTGTTGTGGAGGTTCATTTCTGATTGAAAACCCTGTAGATTCCTTTGATTAGGGAAGTAATGCAAGGTTTGAGGTTTCTTAGTTCTCTTCATGTAGTGTAATTGTAGCTTCTATTAATTTTCATGGAATGATTTTAAAACTAAAATATTTATCTAAATAAATTGAAGACAATCTCAATTCAGCATTGCTTGAATTATTTTCTTACTTCTTGCAGTGAAAACAACTTAATTTAGACCTGGGAAAACCATTCAATTATTTAATTCTCTGGCCATAACTACCTAAGTTCTAAATTGCCAGAGAGATCTAAAGTAATAAAATTAGTGATCCCTAAATGGACTGCTATAAACTCTAGAGAAGTATTTATTTATTTTACCATGAACACTTATTAAAATAAAAACAGCTTCATTTTTTTCCGAAGAATTCTTCACCATTTTCTTTCTGTTCAGCCAATATTTCAAAGGGATGTTGTAGAGTTTTGCCTTACATTTGCTTAAGTAAAATGTATCTGTCAATATGAGATCTGGAAGACTATTTTTAGAATACCACCTAAACTACCTGATTTTAGGTAAAGCATTTTTTCTAAATATTGAAATAATTCTCTGTTAAAGCACTGAGGTTTACGCTTAGGGGTAGGAAGTGTTACAATTTATTTTAAGGTTAGGGAAACACAGCTTGGGCATTACACTGGTGCTGTCTTAATTCCACATTAGGTTTGGGAATGTGTTTGTACAAAATAATAATCAACTGCCCAGTAAACTGTCAGTATTCAAAATCTAGGAGCATACTAAATGCAGGCAAATTAAATAGTGCACTTATTTATTTCACAGTGCAAAAAACATAAGGAGAAAGTTTAGTGGTTTTGAAGAAAAATGGAAGGTGCAAGTGTGAAGGAAGGTTAGTTCTCTCGTGTTGGAATTAACCCTGCAGGCATCCTTTTGTCCTAACACATTTAGATACACAAAGTTTCTTGGCAAGATCTATCTTTTAAGATTCTCTCATACAGTTCATTGCACTTCTACAGATGTCCATTGAAGTTCTGGACGAAGGTGTTAGGTAATGTAAACTCAACACTGCCAAAATAGGTGTTCATCAGGATGAATGGACAAAATACAATCTGTGTTTTAACTGGACCATACTATATCCACAAATAAGTAAAATTACTTCCACCAACTACTTTTTATCACAAACAAAAAATACACAGAGACAGTTAGCTATCATAGAGTAAATAGGCTGCAGGGCGGAACCTTTTCTGTACAAAGGAATACCAGTTATGTACAACTTGCTGGGAGTAAAAAAAGCTTCTTTTTGTCCCCACAAATGGTATTATAATGTGCGTGATACAGAATGATTTGGAGGTTTGTTTGTTTACTTGTTTTTAACAGGGTTCTTTGCCTTTTTACTTTCTTCTTTAAAAATGATTCTTATGTGAAAGTTACTTTTTTGCAAAGAACTTAAAGTAGACTTTGAAATGGATTTCATATCTTAATATATAATAACATGCTGAATAAATATTTTACTCCTAATGACAATTAGACAATGGTAATTGAAAGTAAATTTATGTAGTGATCACAGTTTCTCAACATTTTTGGAAGGATTTATTCTTTTAAATATATTACATTTCTAGGTAAGATCCTAATGATATGTTGACACATGCTGAACTATACAGTTTAAATTCTAATTGTAAAATAATTTTGATGATACTGACTGAAGTGCAGCAAAAACTTCTTTTGGAGAAGAATCTTGAACAGAATGCTAAACAACCCTGTATTGTCATTAAAGACATAAACAGCTTAGTAAGAAGGTTCATGCTTAATGAATTCCCAGAATTTCAGTATGGAAGTATTGAAATAAGAGGTATTATTTTTTATCTACCAATGAAATATATTTATTAAATATGTGCATGAATTTTTTCCTGGTAGTTAATTGTTATCAGCGTAGTTTTCAAATTCTGTATAGTAGTGTAACTGCAAAGATAGACATGCCTTTTTACATGGTCAGTCACAGGCCAAAAGACTCCTGTATAATTAAGTTCTTTTTCCCTCAGATTGGACTTTCTATATCCTATTTTTTTCATATAATAGTTTTAGTCCTGAAAGGGTTAGGTAAATTGTATGTCTGAGTGTAGTGTTATTGTTTAAATGAATCATTTTTAAATACAAGTAGCTGTAACAAGATATTCTACAATATTTTTATAGTAGTTTGCTGGATAACTACTAAGATGTAATGACCAGTCTCAGTTTTGTAAGACATAAATTTTTTTTCAAACCTACATCAAAACTTACTACTAAAAAATAGCTGTTTTGTATTATGTGCAAAATAGAAAGTCAATGAGAGGTGGAAAGAGAGTCAAGATGCTCTGTACTGGTGCAAATTCAGAAGTACTCTGGGTTCTTCTGTCTCTCCTTCAATAATTGTGTCCTCTAGGCTGTTGCAATACTTTTGCTTTCTGACTCATCACTGGAAGTGTCCAAGGCAGCTTGGATGGGGCTTTGATCAATGCCATCTAGTGGAAGGTGTTCCTGTCCATGGAACAGGGGTTAGAACTAAATGATCTTTAAGGTCCCGTCCAACGCAGACCATTCTATAATTCATTGGGTTATATTCTAACTTGATTTCTCTGATTGCAGCAAACATACCCTTGGCCCAATCAAAAATGGCTGTTGGTAGATAGGTATCATATGGATTCTCTTGTTTACTCAGTCAGAGTACATTGAGCTGAATTATTGCAACAGAAATGCCACAAAGAAACCTGATATACAGATAGAGAGGTCAGAAAGTATTCATCAATTAGGAGTGTTTGATTTCTGTTTTTCATTTTAACACCACAAAATGCTACCTAGATGTTTAGGACTAGTGCAGTAAAAGTATTGCTTGGCTAGGAGGAATTATTTTCTTTCTTGTGCATGTGAATAGGGCTTGCTTGTAAGCTAGAGTACATCCAGGATAGGTTTGGGTTTCATTGTACATTTAGAACATGCTAGATTTAATAAGGTGGCTATAGCATTATGAATATTTGTAGTGTAAACCTTATATATAAAATTGATATGTCTAGTCTCAGGGTAGAATGATAAAAGAGTTGTGGGTTCTGGTATTTTGGTATTGCATTTTTTTCCCCATGTGCCTTCTTAACAAGAATAAATTTTTTTGTTTTACTAATAAAGCTACAATTCAGAACAGTGATATAATGCATACACAATTTACCTTTAAAAAGAAAAGTTGCTATTAAAACCAGCTTCAACTAGATGTACAAAACTGCACTGAGAGGGAAAGGTGGTGTTCTTTCGGGGATATAGCATGAATCATTCTGACTCAGTTTTCAGAAAGCACTACAGCAGCAGAGAGTTGTAGAATGGGCATCATATTTCAGTGAGATGCCTCTTAAGGTCTGTGAAGTTTCAAGACTAATACACACTATCTTTAAAGCAGCCAGGTAATTGGAGAGTGACGTAAACAACTACAAAGACTTAACCTGCCTAGGCAAATGCCCATTGGCACTGTGTGTTTTATGGGGTTGCCAGGGTGTAGCACGTGAAACTAAAAGCTTATCAGTAAAAATAATTAAACTGCCATCTACAAGGAAGTGAATTATGAAAAGGAGATAGGATTTCATAGCCCCATAAGAAATGTAAGAAAGTTGCTAAATCATCCAAGATATTTTAGCAAGCTGGCAGATGACTTGCCCAAAGGCAGAGGCCATTGCAGTGTAGGCCTGGTGCAAGACAAAAGAAGGCAGAAATATCTTGTATGCAGGCAGAGTGAAAAGAAAGAGGTTCACTGAGCAGTTTAAACCAGAGCTTCAACTGGCTAGACTTTTTCTAGTTGTTGTCTGTGTAAGCTGTCCCAGGAACAGTAAAGGATTTGATCTCCAGAAGAGAGGTGTATAAAAACTATATCTATTTTTGTAGTTTATGGTTTGCCTTTGTTAACTTTACATTCTTTTCTGATGTTTGTGTTTTAGAATATTTCTTTCATTTAAGACAGATATATTTTTATTTATATGTTTCTACTTTCACTGCACTTCAGTGCAGTGCAAGACAGGATTGCATCAACCCTGACTCAGTCCTGAGAACATCTGTGAACATGTTCTGGCCATGGACAGGAATATAAAGCAAGAAAAATTAACAAAGAAGGAGGATTCATAACCATTACCTTTCAGATCTTGTGTTTTCTATGTACAAATTTGCTTCAAATCCAGATTCTCAGAAATCAAGGGTAAAATTGAAATACAGTTTTTCTTATCACACTGATAAGGTTCTGATACCATATATGTGTCTGAGAAAAAAAAAAAAGGCAGAGAGAATTAATCAGGAATTTATTTAAGTACTTTGACAAACATTGATGTTTCCACACAACATTGTAGCAGGCTGGGTTATAACATTCTGTGAAGCACATAATTAATTTGATATCAAAATACTTCTAAGCTTAACAGAACTAAAAAACAACTTTTGAATTTTAGTAGAGAGCTTAAAAGAATTTACAAACCAATTGGCAAAATCATGCACAATGGATCTAGAAGAACCACATCATGACATCAATTACAGTGGTTAGTAATATTTATTTTTATTGTTAAGTTAGAAATTCATGATTATTACCTGATTTTTTTTCCTTAAACCCTGTTTCATTAAAAAAAAAAAAAAAAAAAAAAAAGTCATTTATTTGAAATAAAATTTCCCACCACGATAACACCAAAAGAGTTCCTATACTAGCAAATTAGATTAAAAGAAACAGTGATTTTTTTGTTTCTGGAAGATTCTTTTTAGATATTAGTGCAAATTTAACCAGAAATTCTGTATATAGATTATTTCACACTTTCCTAGAGGTGTAAAGTATTGTTTAAGTAGCAACCTTTTCTGTAACATTAATCCAAATTATTTTATAGTTGTTCCTACAGCTTATGAAGTTTTCTGTTTATAACTATGTTCCCTGCAGCAATTTTATTTTCTTCCTCTATTTTTTCCTTTTAAATTAAGCTACACATGTTCTAAATAGTTCTTGTTGAACTGATCATCACATTTATGTTCAAAATTAAACTCCTTCACTAAAAATAATTTGAGCTTAGGTAAAAGTCTGAACACTTTCATATTTCTCTCCTAATAATAGATTAAATATGGAGTTATCAGATGGCTTTTGATTGCACTGATGTACCAGCAATTTCATGACATACCACAAACAGAACAAAATCTATTGGTGTGAAGTAAATATAAGTGTGAGGAAAAGTGCTCTTACTCATATTAAAGAGTACCTTGAACTTTTCTTTCAGTTTTGTATACTATCATCCAGAAAACTTGGACTTTGTTTTTTTTTTTTTATTAGTTGTTGGGCTATTTCTTTGACAGGTTTCTCCAAGAATCAAATTTAGCCTCTAGTGCTTGATGTTGACTGTGCTTTGGTTCAACAGATGTACTCACTAAAGCATTGCTTGGGCTTTGTCTTGTTCAGGTAACTTCATCTCCCTTTCCCAGAGGCTCTCCAAATCTCATGCTTTCTATCTGAGACATTCCCAGGACTTTAAAAGAAATTTGTGTGCAAGCGCAATGGCAGCCTGTTATCTTACTGAAGTTTTCTTTTTTTATGTTTTAATTTTTGAGGTTTTTGTTAGCTGATTTTTGGTTTTTGTTTTGTTTTGTTTTGTTTTGTTTTTAAAGATCTGACATGATCAGGGAAGGAGGAAAAGTATTTTAAATTATAATTAAACCAACTTTTAGTTCCAGTAGAATTATACAACTGAGTTTAGCTGGTTTATACAGCCCTGAAATAGGTCAGGAACATTACAGGCAAAAAACTATATTTAACACCCAAGTGTTACTTTCTCTGGGAATTTCTTTTGAAGCTGTAGACAATGTTATTTTCAGTGTGATTGTTTCAGCTGCACTTACTTCCTTTGCCCTTTGACTGAGTGCTACTGTTAGAGACATCAGTCAAAACAAACTGTTTAACTTCTGAGAACTGATGGGTGCCAATCACATTTGTCTTTCGCACCAACTGACAAAGTGAGGAAATTATTCTCTTTATTGCCTTGTTTCCATTTCTTCAGGGTAAGCTCTAATGGTAAATTTTTAAGCTTGCATTTTCTGCTAAGCTAAGGGATCTTATGTGGGTCTTATTTCTAGCTGATACGCAGCTGCTGTTATCCACTGGCCAAACTTATTAAGGTATGATTCTATCTCTGAAACATAAAATAAAATGTTTAGTGTAAAAACTTTTTATTTCAATGTAAGATCTTCAGTGGGACAATATTGTTTTGTTACCCTGTCCTTTATTTTTCTTTGGTGCTTTCAAATTCTGTGTGTAAACTGTATACAGCACATACAGTATTATTATTGAATTTCTAGTTCATCATAGGTTGTCTTCACTCCAACAGGAAAAATTATTGGTTTATTTTGTAATTTGGGGGAAAGACTGATGGCAGTCTATCAAAATGGTCAGAGCTTTGGGCTTGCATAATGCAGTTCTTTTTTGTTCACAATAATGTTTTGAAAGGCAGGCAAATGTGGTATACAAACAGTCAACAAAAAAATTTTGAAAAATAGTGGGAAGGAAAAAGAAATATTTTGTATAACAGTTTAATAAAAAAAATGGAGTGTACTAATATATAAAAAAAGCTCAAGGAGTTTGAATTCTATCTAAACATTAGTTGTAAAAAGAGTTAACAGCTTTTTTTCCATATTATGGACTTTTAAAAATCTTTTTTTTTTATTGTTTCCTGGACCTTTTAAATGGTGCATTTCCAACAGAATTAATTTAAAATATAAAATAGGGCATAGTGCTATTTACAGAAAAACTTTTCCAGCAACAGAACTTTGCATGTGATCCCTCTGGGGAACAAGGTCCAAATGCTGTCTTTATATGGTCTTGGTTCATTGCCTTACAATTGATGAAGGGGCTTATGTTTCTAGATATTAATACAAAGACTTGTACCTTATTTAAAAAAGATTTTTTTTTTTTTTTTTTTGCCTTTGTCATGATTCTAAATTCTCCTGACCTGTCCAGTTACTTTCTATCTTTTTACAAATAGCAGGAAAAAAAAAGAAAAGTTTTTAATTCTTGTCTTCTCACAAATCTTTCAAAGTCTTTTTCCCTCTCCATACCCCATCCCCACCACCCGTCAATTATATTGTTATTCTATCACAGTTTTATTCATTTTTGAATCCTCTAGAGTCTAATGCTGAAATATATTTCTGACATACAGATAATGTACTGGTCTAACACATAATTCTATCATCAGTCTATGCTATACTTTGAAGTCCCCTGGAATTCATTTAGAAAACTAATGAGAAAAATTAATAAAAATATTATAAAATATTATCAATGAAAGAAGTTGCACGCAGATAATAAGTTTTTCTATTGCCTAAGATAATAAATATGCTTTGATTGGCTCATCCTCTTTATTCAAGTGATTCCTGGAATAGAAGCATAACAGCATGGTTTTCATGTAGTTGAGAACCAAGGTCAATTCACTACTTTTGTAAATGCAGTAAGAAAAATTTAATTGAGGAAATTTTTGCGTTAATAAATATTAAATATGCTTGAGTAATTTTTTTAATGTTTTGTGCAAATATATAAAGACCTCTGGCTTTAATGTTGTGAAAATGATGCCCAAAATATGAGCATTGTGATATTAATTAAAACTGTTGTGCAACCCAAATGCCATTCTGTCTGGTCTAGCACAGTTCCTACCCTCTGATGAAACTTGCAGCACTTCAGAAAATAACTTCCACTCTCATAGCACATTTAGTGCCTCAGTCTTATGTGACGCCATCCAATTTGCAAAAAATATATTATACCTGGAGATTAAAGTATACAAATTCATATCAATATATCAATGTAAGGAGAAAGACATGATAAACATGTTTCCCTGTACTGTAGTCAATAGTTCATTTATGATGTACATCACTCCAAACTGCATCTAATATAGGTCACTTAAAAAAGCCTCTCTTGAGAAATGCTTTTGAATATTTCAGTGATGATGACTAAACTATATTTATGACAAAGGAGAGTTTAAACCTGAAATTTTAAACAGAGTTCAGGAACAGGTGCATGCAGGCTGTGATTTAGAAGTTACACATTTGAAAAGTGTCTGTAAATTACTGCTGCCAAACTGTATCCTGATGGATAAAGAATTTCTTCTCCCCAGTACTGTGAGCACTTGTAGAAGCTTTTTAGGATAATACTTGTTTTACTTTAAAGATAATAGTAGAGTAATATCTTAGAAAACATTGTGGTCATAGTAATGAGTAAAAAGACAGTCATATCTACTTGTATTCTTCTGGAACATTGTGTATATGGAGATGTGCAAATAAAGAAGGAATCCTTGGCAGTAGAGAGGAAACATCTGAAGAATATTTTGTGGTTCAAGCAAATATTACAGTAACTTTTCCAATCGGATGCAAGCTATGTTAATTGACCAGTAAGACATGTGAAATGATATTTTTCAATATTAAGCTCAATTACTTCATTATAACCAGTGCATATTTAAAGATACATTGATAAATATTCCACATGAGATATTAATCAGCAGTACAACAAAGGAAATATTTTCTGGGAAGATAATGTCATTTTTTTGATGATATATTCCATGATTTTACATTCCAGTTCAAACTTTCTCTTGGATTTTCTCTTAGGTTGCTTTTCTCTTCCTTTTTTTTTTTCCCACATCAGAATGTATGTTTGAATTTTTCAGTACTCTGCAGAAAGGGTACAAAGACATGATACATGCCCTTCCGTGTATGTTTAAACTGGTGGCAGACGTTTCCTGGCCTCTTAATTAAATTTAGTATGCCAATTAGGACCCACCTGCAATGGATAGAGATAAAAAGAATTAAGAACTGTTAGAGTGCACTTCTTCACAGACTTTTTGCAGGGCATCATCTTTAATCCTGACTCATCATCTCTTGCTAGGTAAAATGTAGTTGTAATTAGTGCTGTCTGTGCCTGTGCCAATGTGAGATGAATAAAATGGGAAAATCTCTGAGACACTTGATAGAAAAAGCCATTCCTAAACCATAAGAAAAATGAGTAGAGGCTGCTTCTTTTATGCAAGAAGAATGTATGTGTTATGACACTGTGTAAAGGTGAAAGTAATATTGAAAAGTAGCTGGGCAAAACAAGTTTTTACACTCATTCTCCAGTACACAAATACTCCACTTTTACTAAGCTAAGCTACTTCTGGTGGAGTGATGGTGGCAGAGTGGGTTAAGGTTAATGTTTTACCTTCTTATGGACACTTTGGTTTCCCCTGTTTGCCACTGACTCTAAATCCCTCCAGAGTGAGCAAATTGTTCTTCTGCCCTCCCCTATCTAGGGTAAGATAATATATGGAGTACTGCTCAGTTGCATTAGACAATTGTTTCAGGTGTATTTACTTGTACTTTAGAACTATAACCCTGTGGCAGTTAAAGGGAGATAGAGAGCCCATCAGGTTATGTGGAAATGGACTGGATATTTTAGGAAATGTAGTATCTATCAGCAGTTACCTTGTGATTCTGGTTCTGTATTTTCACTTTGTTGCTTCCAAGAAAATAGAAGTTGTAATAAAGCAAAGAGAAAAAGTAGCCAGAAATTATACTACTAGTAGGGATGTTTGAATATATGTTTAAGTTGCTTTCTTCTGTCACTACTCTGAAATTACTATTACTATTCTGAAACTACTCCCTCTGAAAGAGGGAATTAATTCTTCAAGGATTTTCTGCATGTGATATTAAGATCTACAGTTTGTGTTAAGATTTTTAGAGCAGCCAAATTAAGAACTGAAGTTCACCCAGGGAACAGAATCATTTTCCCACCCTTGTACTTGAACTAGAGATGGAAGAAAAGCTTTCTATTACTTTTTTCTACCTTTGTTTTAGGTTAATTCTATTCATGGTGTAACCTAATTTGCATGAAGAATAGTTTTCCCTGAATCTATCAGTTGCATGGGAAAATGGATATTATTCATTCAAGTGGAGCTTAAACCTCCCGAGACTGAAAAATGTTTCTGCGCAACAAATAATACTTAACATGAGCACTTGAAGTCAATGGGAATTGGGATTACTATGCTCCATTTAAAATGTGAGTAGTGTTACACAGGATGGGACCTCATTTCATTTGTATCCATCAGAAGAAAGAAAAATAGTTTGTAAAACTTCATCTATTATAGTCTAACAGAGCCAAGTTGCGCTCTTGAAATTTTTCATTATGGAGGGTAGCACAGTTGTTAAAAAATAAATTCTTTTTTAATTAAAAAAATGTCGTCTATCAAAATCCATACTTTGCATTTACTTATTTGTTTAGAAACTTATTTGTTTGAGATTGGCATCACTTCTCAATATCTATTTGAAAGTGTTTCAGGTTTGAACAAATGTTAGGCTGTGACATTTTTCCCCATTCAATTTAGTCAAATAAATAGTTCAGTTAATAGAGACTTTAAACACTTACTTGAGATTTATTTGGATAAATAAATCAGTTTATCAGGCTTTAGAACCTAAATTATTTCTGTACCAAATAAAGAAGACTTTAACTAAAAAAAAAAAAAAAAAAAAAAAAAAAAAAAATTGAAAAAAAAATAACTGTTGCTGCTGCTCGGCTAACTGGAGTAAAAAGTTTTTCTTTTTTTTTAAATCTTTTTTTATATGTCTTGAACTATTAGAATTTATTAATATTAGCAAAAATATATTTATTTTTACAATAATGTTTAGAGCTGTTTTTTAATCAGATCTGACTTTTATGAAAGAAATCAATGGAAATGCTAAACAGTAGTATTTCTTATAGCATGGTACACAGTCCTTGTTTAATCATTATGTCTCCTGGTATAATTCAGTGAAGCTGTTTGTGGCTAAGTAACCCAAATTTGAGTTTAAATGAAATTGTGATGAGGAGAGGATGTAATCTCCCAAGCTTTGTCACATGATGTATTGAATGGCTAGCTTGCTCACAGCAAGCACGTGAGGAGGGCAGTTCATAGCTGTGCCACACATTTTATTTTTCTATTGGCTTTGGAGCATTTAGAGGAAAAAAATCAGAGTAAAAAGTACCAGCTGGAAACTACAAGAATTTTCAGCACTGTTATATGGAGAAGGGAAGGTACAACTTTCTTAGCCTCCGTTCTTGTTCTCTGTTGTCCTTTTACTCCCTGTCCTTATAAACTAAAGATGCAATATCTTAGTCTGACAATTTCTTAAACCTGTATCAAAAACTGTGGGAAAAAAGAACATTGCTTGTATATGTATACCCAGGTGTTCTTGTACACTAATGTTGTATCTGCCATTAATAATGTGGTAAAAGAAATCAATATAAAAAATTGTAACACCTTTTTCAGTGAAAGAGCCTTCAATACTATAACTGGATGTTTCATACTCATTCTTTACATGGCTGTTGAGGTTTGTTTGTGTCAGATTACACCAGTTACATATGTGCTTTATTCAGAACTGTTTCTATCTGCTCAAAGGGAGTAACTTTTATTCTGCTTTCTGATTGTGTGTTTCACTTTTTTAGTAAATTTGAATATAGGATCTCTCCAGAAATAAACCTTTTTCTTAGATAATCAGTGAGACTCCATAAATGTTAGGCTTTATTCACATACATGTTAGGGTCACATCCAGTGCTTAGGAAAGATTTTGCTTTGTTTTGTTAATGTTGTTCAGCCCAAATGACAAAAACTAGTCTTAAAACCCACTTAAGGATCTATAATATTTTAAGATAATTGTTTAAAAAAACCACTCCAAAACACAAAAGAAATCCAAACAAATAAAAGACAACTTTTAAAATTGTAAATTGCCGTATCTATTTTTATTTAAATGTGATGATATAATGAATAAACACTTTTGTCAGGGGAATACATGACAATGTAAGTACCAAGTTTTCTTCAAATCTGAAAACTCTAAATTCTTCTACAAGGTATGTGAAGACCTCTAATGAGAACATATTATTCTGCAAGGGCAACAGCTCTGGTAACCTGTCATGGATTAGGTATTTTTTAAAAAATTGCAGTACATAGAGAACAAGAAACATCTTGACTCAATCTCTGCAAATATAATCCTAAAATAAAGTTTAAATCCAATTAAGTAAGACACTTGCCTGTTTGGAGTAGTGTAAAATTACACTACCCTGTTCACAAATAAGCAAATGTATTTCACCAAGACTTTTGCAAGAATTCCAAATCAGGTTTGTTTTGAGGTTTGGAATAAAAACAATCTGAAAACCTCTGAAACAAAAGCATTATGGCTGTAATATATGTAAAAATATTGTAGAGCAATGAAAAGTTTTAACAATAGACATTGAAACAAGAAACATATGGCTTTAGTCTTCTTCCAGAGACAGAAATAAAGCATATTCAAATTTGTGAAATTTCTCATTTATACTTTTAAAAATGAAATATGGGTGTATTGAACTGACAAATCTAAAAAAGTCCAGTAAGTATTTATTGCTGCTTCTCTAATGTAAGATTTACCTAATCATTAATTTCTGTATCTTATTTTTTTTGCTAATATTCCTATTCTGTATTATATCACACTGCACTATGATATCCGGTACTTTTTCAGGTATGATGGGTTGACCTGGGTTTACTGAAAGACCCTTTTTTAGGATTTGATCCATATGCAGACTGATGCAGTGACAGAAATGAGTTGGAACCAGTTATGTGTTGGTGTGCAATGTTACAGGCTGCAGAATATCCACCCACAATATAGTACTTCCCATATATTTCAAGTCAGATTCACTTAAAAATATACTTACTTGAATATGTTGAACCAATGAAGGAGCCAATGACTTTTAAAGCTTGTTTCATGTTTATGGAGCTTGCCAAACTAAGACCATTGCCATTAACGTTAGTAAATTGAGTGTAGGTGTTGTTGATATCACTCAGTAGTACAGTATTCTGTGAACTTCAGTAGATGTTGAATTTGCATTTGAATGATATCATCAAAGCATTTCAGTAATAAAAACACAGTGAAGAAGAAAATATATTCTCATGAATTGGGGAGTTTATTATTCTCATTAACAAAAAAGGACAGCACTTTGGAAGTGATATTTGTTCTGTTAAGTACAGTAAAGCTCCACAGTTTCTATTGTAGTCAATGAGGATAAGGTCAGAGTAAATTAGCCTAAGGATTTGCAAGTCTTAACTAGCATTGATATAAGTGGTGACATATTGCCATTTCTCTAAAACAACAACAAAAAAGACCGCTATGAGCACAGGTAGCAACTATGCTGTGGTGTTTAAACCATTTTTTAAAAAATGGTGTGAAATACTGTTTCTTAAAACATATACAAATGTGAAGAAAAAATGCCTTTTATTTGTATTGTTTGGGTAGACTGCAGGTCCTTAGAATTAACACCATCTTCACAGTTAATATTCATATTCTTTATCACGATGTATTTTGGAAAATTATTGTTTTAAAGAGAAATGTTTGTGGGTTTGACTAGAAGACCTGGACCACAGCTCTTCTTCCACTGAATGATTGATTTAAATTTTTTATAAACATATATGTATGTATGTATGCATGCATATATAATATATATGTATATATATGTATGTATATATATTTGATCTTTATGTTCCCCCAAAAGAATTTAGATAAGTCTTAAAACTAGGGCATAGTAAAATACCCTTGTTTTCCCTAATGATTTTATGTTTCCTGGAAAGTAGATGGGTGTGAGTAAAGAGATCATGTTTTAGACTTTGTAACAGTGAGAGCACTCTTAACGTTTAGATGTGTTAATATTCATGGGCAGGAGATGATTTTGGTAATCCAGGGTATTTTATGTCTAGCAATTTAATAGACAGATGAAAAGAATAGTGTTTGTGTGACACTTCATTCTTAATCCCAAATGCTAAAGGCAGAACATAGGAAGAGTTTAGATACCTTCATGCTTAAAATTATCTGTGTTCAGACAGTGGCTGGAGATATGCACCAAAGTTACTTCAAAACACCAGTAATAGCAATTTCGGTCACAAATATTAAGCTGCATTTTAAACATTATGTTTACTTTGCAGGTGAGTAAGCAAAATCCGTTTAGTCCTCTTATGTCCTTTTTATTTTCTTCTCTCTTGGAAGAACTTAAGGTCTCTTAAGTACACAATAATGAGTTATTGTCACAGACTGAGTGGATATGAGAAAATGGAAATGTTAAGGAATGTAATACAGTCAATGGGAATGATGAATCAAAATAATACCTGAACATATAGATCCATATGTGTAATCTGCCTTTTTAATTTCAGTGAATTGTAACAGTGATAGACACTCTTCCCATACTTGGATTATTTTTTAAATTTCCTTTCATTTCCTTCCTCTTGTTGATGGGATTTTTTTTGTTGTTGATATATTTTCATTTTGCGTTGTGAATTAGTCATGGTTTTGCCTAGGATGGAATTAGTTTTCTAGGAGTTGATATAATGTTGCATTTTGGACTTGGGATGAGAATAATGTTGGCAACACACTTATGTTTAGTTGTTCCTGAGCAGTGCTTACACCAAGTCAGCCCCTCAAACCACCCCACTATTGAAGAGAGTAGGCATGCACAAGGAGTGGGGAAGGGACACAGACAAGGACAGCTGTCCCCAGCTGATCAAAGGGATATCCCATGCTGTATGATGTCATGATGAACAGTAAAAATAGGAAGTTTGGACAGGGGATGGCATGCCATTGCTCAGGGCTTTGTTGAGCATCACTCAGTGATTGGTCAGCAACTGCATTATGCTTCACTTGTTTTATATATTATTTTGTCACAATCATCATTACTGTTATTTTCCCTCCCTTTTCTGTCCTATTAAACTGTTATATCTCTACCTGTTTTTCTGATCCTTTCCCCATCCCATGGGGGGACTGTGAGTGAGTGGCTGTGTGATGTCACTTTTTAAGATTGCGTTTTGTTGCAATATCAGATATCTTTGAAGCTGGAAACTTCTCAGGAAGACATGCTTTTTGTGCATTCAAGGAATGTTTTTTTTTACCCTGATAGCAGCTGCTCTTCTGTTTCTCTCATGTTCTACTGGAGGACTAGCTGTAGTCAGCTTGTGATCCATTGGGGCATAAGCAATCTTCATAGCAGATTAGCTATTGTAGTTCACTGACCACAGCTGTCACCCAGAGGAAATTGTTTAACACAGTGTAAATATTTGGTGTGTTCTCCACAAAGCTGGGTGATTCTTTATTTTGGTAAGTAAGCTTAGTTTGTATGAAGAGTAAAGTACTTACAAAAAAAAAAAAAAAAAATTATATGCAGTGCTGAGGGTAATTAGACTCTTGTCAGACATGCTTGGGACTCTGAGAGGCATTCTGGTAGTTGTGAATGTAGAATTATGCTGCAAATGTATGTATCTATATAAATAACTTTCATACCACGTCCTTAGGGCTATCTTTTATACTTTTTTTCCTGAGATTTAAGAAGTTGCATCCAGATAAAGAGACACTGTGTCAACCACATCTGCTAAGCGCATTTAGATGTCTTCACCTCCCATAGAATCTGGAAAAAACCTCACTCACTTCATTCCATATGTCTATTGTTACTCTAATGCTTCCTGGGTAACCACAGGAATTGAATAAAGAGAATCAGAGAAACTCAAGAATAGCTGCAGCAATTCCGGTCTAATTTTAAAATGATTTTGCAATTACTATTGAATTCTAAGTCATTCATTACTATTGGGTATCTACTTCTATGAGGCACTGTGGTGTTGTTTTTATATGTGTTTTGATTGTTCATGTCATGCTGGAGTGTTCAGAGGAGTGACTGAAGCTGTGGTAGAGAGAGAACCCTTAAGTATTGGCATGGCTAACATCATAGTGCCCTTTCCAGATCACACTTTTCAAGATAATCACAAGAAACTTTGGAGTTGATGGTGCTGGTCTAAACTGTTCATCTCTTGTCACTGTTCTTGTTTCTCAGAGCAGAGTTGACATGTGGCATACAATGTTTAAAGCAGCAGACTCCAAGTGGGGATTGCAGTCTGAGTGAAAGGTTTGTACAGTATTGTGCCCAACAACACTTGGGCTGGAAACCTCCTGTCCTGCTAGACATGGGAAAAAGAATTTTTGCTCCTTGAAAAACAAAAAACCCCTGTGCTCTTAGTTCTCATAGTTTTGATTGTGCAACTATCAAACTTTGGAAACAACAGCTCTGTGCTCAAAAGACAACAAAGAACTGCTCGGGTGTGTAGTCCCCACCCCACACCTTGCATGCGTTGCAACCAGGAAAACAAAGACTGATTTTTGTTAGCCAGTCATATACCAAGATTTGTATTTAAAACTAAATTAGTAGTTTGCTTGTTTGTTTTCTTTTTAATTTTTAATTAACATATTATAGCTTAGAAGAGGAGATAAATGAAAATATTTCAGATAGCATATAATGGCCCTTTGCATGTCCAGCTGAAAATAATTTTAAACCCCAGATGCTGATTCTCTAAAATTCATTAAAGAAGGAAACAAAGACTCTAAATTGATTGTTTCTTTACGGAAAGAGGATAATAATAATAATAGTGTTAATACTAATAACTAAGAACCCATACTTGAGAGAATAAATCATTAAGCAACAAACAAGACAAAAAACATTGTTTTAGTCTAAAAATTTATAATCTGATATACTCAATTTTTGTGAAAATGCTCAGATAATTCTGTTGCAAACTAAACTTTTTGTTCTTTATTTTCCTGTCCTAGCAAATTGTACTCTCCCTCTGTGTTACCAGGGAAACAGTTTATGATCCTCCCACTCTTCCTTACCTCCCCATTCCCTTTGAAATAGTGTTTTAGGAACCCCAAAAAATTTCTAAATTTCTATTCATTCATTCTCCTTTGCTTCAGTTTGAAACAGTTCTTATTTATTACCTTCACGTTGTTTCAGGGGGAAATTCCTTGTTTAAACTGTGGTAGACCAATACTTTCTGCTTCCAGATGAGTTAATTTCACTGCCAGTCATACTTGAAAATTACTGTCTCCTCCCTTCCTTGTATCTGGTATTTGTGTGGTTTTCTGAAGGGATGACTCAATGCAGTAAGCCTCCCAGCAGGATGAAAAATCCCTGGCAACTACACCTTCCTAATTTATAGAATTAAAAATAGAAGTGAGAATTATATTAAATTCTTGATGCAGCCTCCTTTTTCATGAACTCCTGAGTTTAGAAATGTCTTTGTAATTAAAAAAAAAAAGGTAACACTAGCAAGAACCATCAGCACATATTTTAGAAGTTATTATTTTTCTGATCCTTGGAAAATTACTGCAGCAGTAATGTGGTTCTAGTAATGTGTAAGTTCTACTGTCTTTTGGGAAAAGTAGATATAGTTATAATAGAATGTTTGGGAAGAATATATGAAAGAATATAAAATATTTTTAAATTCTTGTTAAGAAAAGCAAATGTTAATATACTATATTTTGATGTATTTGCACCCATTGAGATGTTTTAGGAATGGTAAACAGGAAAATATAAGACCTGAAATAATAAAACTGTAGGACAGCATGGAAGCAATGAGATTTTTTTTTTTTTTTTAAAGCTATCAAAATTCATATATTTTTAGCACAGAAAAATATGACTAATTTATGCAACTAGTACTTTAAGGATTTAAAAAAAAAAAAATTTTTTCCTGATGAATTATCTTTTAAAGAACAGGTAGAGGCCAAATGACCTGATTGCACATATGTTACATTAGTGTTACGCTGCTCTTCAGAGTTCAGGGAATTCAATTCCACCTGGAGGTAAGCAGTGCCAGTAGCAGATACTGTGGACTACATCCATCCTGTGCATAATTCTTTTGAAGTGTATGAATTATACCACAAGGAACTCGATGCCTTGAAGGTATTTCTTAGTAAAATATATTTTAAGGGCAGCTTTGCTGGCACAACAAAAATTCTATGAAGTAAAATAGGTATTGCACACACACATTAATCCTTATGGAGATATTATAGGAAGATTCTGTTTTCTTTGAAGAGAATGTACTGCATTTTTCCTTTCCTGTGAACTATAGTATTTTTTCCCTTTAAGTCATTGCTGGCGTTGTAGAAAGATAACATTAAGATATTAAAAGGTGATAAGTGGGGTAATATTGAATTAGAAATTTTTATAACAGTACTAGTGACTGAAATAGAGTGGATGTATGTGTGGTTTTGCCCACTGCATCAGAACAGCAATATAACTAGATACTTTTCTGTCTGAGAAAGCTATTCTTTGGATATCTTTTTATGTAAAAATGTGTGTGTATAAACAGAATATTGCATGTAATCATTTGTGCTCTCAGGCCCACTCATATAAATGTATTGTGCCGCATAGATTTTGCCTATTTACGTGTTGGCTAAAAGCTACTAAAGGTATGACTTTAAAAAACTTTGAGTTCTAACTGCCTTCTGTTTCAAGTTCTGTGGTATGACAAATATGATAGCTGACTTTAATATCTGTGTAGATGGACAAATGTAATGCGTAGGTGTCAAACATCTTGGAAAAACAGAAGCTAGCCTAACCTTCAAGAAGACTCAAGTACACAATCCTCGGGTCTGGTTAGAAAAGTTAGTTGGGAAACATTGTTTATGTTATTAGTAAGATATGGTGTCATAGTCATGGACCAAACCAAGAGAGATGGTGTTAAAAATACCATTTTTTCCTAAAGGTCGACACTAAATGTTATGCTCTCTTGTATAAAGATCTTGTTTACTCCTAGAAGAAACCATTTTATTTCAGAAACCAAAGCTGATAAATAAAAATGGTTTATCTTAATTGAGAATGCCATTCTGACTTAATATTGAGTGCAGCTGCATTATAACATGTCATAAATCTGTTAAAATTAACTAGAGTCACCAGTTGTTTCAGGCTACAATGTGGCTGTTTTCACACGAGACTGCAGAGATTGAGTCTGCCTTTAAGCTCCTTGTGAAACCAAGATCTATAAAACTTTAACACTGTACACTTAATAGCATGTTTTGCTAGCTGTAAATGGAAACGTCTTGGTGGATTACCTTGCCCCAAACAGGTTTCTGCTCTTTGTAAAGGAAATTGGAAGCCAAAATTTGTTGAGTTTCCCATCCTAACCACCTTAATACCATTGAAAAATTACTTTGGACAGAAATGAGCAGCAATTAATGCAGAAAAAGATTACCTGGTTCAGAAAAAAATATTGACATCAGCAGATGGCTTTATTTACAGCTTTTCACTGATCAGTTACTGGAGAAGTAGGCACCAAAAACCATACACTGTGCATATAATCTGTTTCTGTTAATAAATATTGCCTATAAGTACTGCCAGACTATGAGACCTAAAAATTACTATACTGACTCACCTAGCCCAATGTGGCAAGTGCAAAACTGTAAATAGTGAGGAAGCCATTCAAATACTCTGGTACAATAATGCTCATTCTCAGTTTGTAATTCTTTCTAATTCTATTTGCTCTTTAGTTATTTATTAAGTAATGATAGTGTAACAAAATACAGATTTATGGCAGTCTCAAGATCTCATTCCTGAATCCTCACCTTAAAACCCATTCTGCTACTTCCACATAAAAGTAATATTGTATTTTGTGCTCTTGCCTGATCTGGTTTGGTTTCCTCAGGCACCAGCTGGAAGGAAAAGGTAAAGGAAACATTTCTTCCTTCATGTCTGTAACGTTAAGCCAAATACATTCATAATAATGACTTTTAATATGTTTGTGTATGTATTTATGTTTGCACACATGCATACATATGCATATATGAAAAAATATTATAGAAATATTTATGTGTTTAGTGAAGGATTTTGAAATAATTCCAAGGTGCAGGAAAACCATGGCAACATGCTTCTTTCATTTCTTTTTGTATAAAGTTGTAAATAGATTTGGTGTTTAATTTTAGGTTACCCTAAAGTGACTCCTTACTGACAGTGATTTAAAAGAAAAAAAAAAAAAAGATATAAAGACATTATTGTTAATTGTTTTTTTCTTCTTGAATATGGGAGCCTTGAAAACTTATTTCTCTTCTTGTATTTGACTGCTTACTAAAGAG
This sequence comes from Certhia americana, assembly GCA_018697195.1. Taxonomy (NCBI): domain Eukaryota; kingdom Metazoa; phylum Chordata; class Aves; order Passeriformes; family Certhiidae; genus Certhia; species Certhia americana. The sequence goes on along the minus strand of CM031860.1, from coordinate 46,219,738 downwards.
TATTTTTTCTGCCACCAGATAAAACAAATGTTATGAACAGTTTTATAATGTACTTGTTTCTTAATGTAGTGTGGTGTGAAACCGATTTGGAAAAAAAATAGAAGAAAAGAAGCATTTATTTTTTTAAAACTGTTTTCAAACATTCGGCATCATTTCAGCTTATATTTTCTTTTTTTCATTTTTCTTGGCTGTCAGGAACTTGCAAAATGGCCTCAAAGCAATGAATTTCTAGGTATTACAATCTGAAACTAGATGAAAGAATTCAGAAGAGTTTGATCATTCTAAGGGATAGATGAGCTCTTTTTATTTTTCTACTTGCAACATATGCAACAGACAGCAAGATTTGAGAAAAAACTACAATATATACGTTGTCTGTTTATGAATTAGTTATGCTCGATTATTGCTCAATTTCCATGTAATTGTGCTTTAGTTGTGGTCCTAATGTCTACACAAACACAATTTACCAACAGAGATGGCTCAAAGGGACACTTACCTAGCTTGCATCTTTTGGGCAATTCCAGTTGTGCTGTGATACTTCCACAGCAGGCACCTTATTCTTTCACTGACCTTAGCAGTATTGCAGGGATAATTCTGCTTCCACAAGAATGAAGTTGGTACTAAACAATATCATAAATCTATTAGGAACAAGTATGCTTGCCTTAGCCATCTGGAATGTGTATTTGTTTGTACATGTTTTACTGCCCCAGTGCAAGAAAACCAAAATTAAAGCAGAACCCTCTGCATTGTAGGCTATCTTTTGTCTCTTCCCACACACAATATTTTCAGATAATGATGAGTTCTATTATTTCTCTGTGATATTTGTTCTGAAATTCCAGTTCTACTTGTTTTGGTTATTTTTTCATTGGGTTTTGAAAACTTCAACCAGCTTTGTTTAAGGTCATATCTTGAGCTGCATTCTACTTCTTGGTCTCCATCTGTGCAAATCAACTCTAACTTTCTGGTTCAGGAAGACAATTTAAAAAATCTAGGTGTAGTCTGAATTAACATTTTGCGAGTAACTAAGTTGTACATAATGTGAGAGGCAGCATTTGCTCAGGCAGTATGATTCACATCTGCTCCCCTCTCACCTACCTCTGGAATGTAGAAGCTTCTTTTGAAATTGAGTCTACCACAGGGTGTCCACTCCAAAGAGTAAAAGGGGTTGCTTAAACCTGCTTATTCCTTTGTAATGACTATGTTGAAATGATCAGATCTGAAACTACTTTGAAGTAAGAGTCCTGGTATGCATTTTAAAATTGTGAAGAAATATTTTTTTTAATCTGTCATTGTGTTATTTTGTTTTTCGTTGGGAATTTTGTGTGTGTTTTAAAGTCATTTGAGACCTAATTATATGAAACTACCGTTTTTGTGTTAGCTTATCTGATATGAATAGAATTACATGACTATAATGTGATGGGGGAAACTCTAACCTCTGCTACTACTTCCAAATTTTATGATGTAAGACAGTGGGCGTTGTCAGGGAAAACATGAAGGTGTTCATTAAAATGTTGAATTTTCAGAAGAGCAAGATAAATACTTAATGTCAATGGAGCTGCAAAACCGGACTGAATATAGTCAGCTATATTCATTATTGTTTGTTGTCTTGATAAAAATACTCAGTATGTAGCCCCTTCAATAGCTTTCAGTAGAAGAATAAAATAGAATCTATCTTGAGAGTTACATATGCTAATAGTCTTAATGTAGAGGAATGTTCATACCTTATTTCCTAAGTGGTTAGATTCAAAACAGAAGAACTGAGTGTGGATTTAATTTGTTTTGGGTCACATTTTACCAGAATAACAATTGGAAGAAGTCTATTTCATCTTCACCTGATTTCTACAGTGTGGTTATAATCTCTTTATGTACCTTCCTTCATCACTCCTGTGACTGAAGTAAGATGTAACAATTCTAGAGCATATGGCATTACAAATATAGCTAGAAGATATTAACAATTATTAGTAATGAAATCAGTGTTTCATAGTGATGAGAATATATTTTGCATTTTACACAAACTGATTTCTAGTTGTGGATAGCCTCCAATCCTCAGTGTATTCCTGCATTTTATAAGAATGAAGTAAGATACATAACCTATATGTTACCTAGAGCCTGTATCCTGTTTCAGAATGGAGACAGTATTGTGCCTCTGATATTATTGAGAACATTTGTAGAGGGAGCAAGAGAAATACTAGCCTTTCCTGCTTCCTTCCAACCTCACGCATGGTAAAAAACAGTGTAATTCAAGGAAATGACAGTCATTGTAGTGTAAAATTCCAGAAGCAGAGAGTAAATATTTAATGAAGAATGAAGTAAGTAAAGAAGGATTGATGTAATCAGATAGCTACTGTTTTAATTTAGTTAATTGTGAAAATTCAATTTCTTAGATTTTTTTGCAGTAGAAATGTAATAGAGGTTAAAAAGCATTTACTAGTCAGACAACACTTACTAAAAATTAGGGCTGGTTTAGAATTTAGCTTTTACCGGCTTTTGTAGGATTAATTATGAGTGTATTTGACTCTGACATAAGACTTTGTGAGGTAATCACACAAGATTTTCTTCTTACAGGGACTTAAAAAATGTGGAGGTTTTGTTGAGATTTTTTGTGGGGTTTTGGAGGGTTTGTTTGGCTGTTTGGGTTTTTAAAATTTATTTTAATGAAGGAAAACTATGCAACTTATCCTGGTGTGCTACAATTTTTTATTTAACTGCCTGATAAAGTACCACAGCATGTACCTACAGTGCCTTTATGCTGTTTGTTCAAAACAGTGGTGTTTTGAACCTACCTCTACCTTCATAAAACATGTGAGTTGTCATCAGAGATTTCTGAGATGCTAAAGAAAGTTATGTCTCCTCATTTGCATTTACAAGACCAACCTGATATTATATAGCTTGCAGTAAACATGATAGAAACAAATGGAGGAAAAATTTTGCTTAAAATACATAGTTTTTACCCATTCCAAGCAGTTATAGATGCAACAACACAGCAGAAAAATTCTTACAATTATTTATGGATCAACACCAGTAACTTAGAAGCTAATTTGTTGTCAATAATGAACTCTCCCTATTGCTGAGGTAGATAACAAACTTTATTATGATACTCAGCACCAGCTACTTGTTTCAGTCTTTGAGGAAGTTGCTGTGAATAGTGTTTGTCTCCGACATTATTTAAACTGATGAATATTACATATGGCTTGATCTTAGAGCAGTGGAACACAAGATCTGACAGGTTAAAATGCATTCCATACAGCTGAAGACTAATAGAGGTTAAGGAGGTTTGTGTGTTGCAATTTTCTTCACACAACTGTAATGTGGTAGTCAAGCTACAAATAGTATGTCTCTTAAAACAAATTGCTTGTGTGAGGAGTATTAGAATAGCAGACAAATAAGAAGCCTAGGAAACACCCTTTTTTCTTTCTTCTATGTAACAATGCAAAAGCATAAAAGAATGCAGAAGCACAAAAGAATGAAGACAGACATATTCAAGTCCTTAATTAAATATTGTCTAAAAAGATGCAATCTATTTTCTTTTATTGTTAAATAGTTGTTCCCTCAGAAAAGAAAATCAACAGTGCTTATCTTTGTAAAGATCTCTGTAGTAAACTAAGAGCTGCTTTAATTCCCCCCTCTTACTTATTTTCTTGTGTATCTTTCAATAAATATGACATGCAAGAATGTAGTTTACCAGAAGAATCTAACACTTCAGTTCAAGTTATGAAGGGTCAACCTACACCTTTCTTGTTTATTCTTAAAACACTTAATTTGTTATTAAAAGTGAGTAAATAAACTGGTTTGTAGAGAGCTGTGCTGCAGATGACATTAACCTGCTCTTGTGTTGCTAGGATGATTAGGTCAGATTCAGCATTGTACAAATGCAGTCATGATGCCTTCAAGATCAAATTCAGTCTAAAACAGTCTTGTTGCTTTACTATACCATGAGAACTGAGCTAATAAAACATGACAACCTGCAAATTTGCTTGCTTACACCGTGTCATTTCTACTGAGTACCATGCTTTAAGTCTATTTTGATGCAATACACAGACTCTTTTTATAATTTTATAATTTTTATATTTTTAATAATGTAATAATGATAAGTCCATACTAGGTATTGATAATATTTCACCTACAATAGTTTGGTGCATGGTTTTTGTTTGTGTGAACTCCACAATTTTTTGTGTTTTACTAGTGTTGCATATACTTAAGTCTCCCTTGCACCTACCAGTCCTAGGATCACCATGTGGTTGAACTCATCTTTATATCTGTAAAAAAAACAGTTATCAGAAAGAAACAAGTAAAAATTTCTGTAGATTTAAATCACTGCAACTTTAGTCCATGTTCTGAAAATAAACATTAGCTGCCAGATTAATAAAGGCAAAAAGGAAAAGGAAGATATATACTTGGGAAAATTACAAGTAATTTGGACTGAAGTTAGGAAATTACTGTGTTGTGTAAACCTCTAGAGAATTTGTCACTGTATTCACAGTCCTATGCTAAATGTCTCAGCCTCCTATGCAATGCATAATGTATATGAATAAGAATGAATTCTTGAACAATTAGCAGACAAAAACAGTCAATCAGCTACTGAATTAGCTGATAAGAAATTCAAAGGATATTACTGAGACTTCTGTCCTGGACTCCTTTAAGAGCCTGAATGCCTGTGCTACAGGAAGTAAATGCTTAAGTTAAAGAGTTAGAGAGTTTATCCCTTTGCAGCTCTTGGGCTCTGTCAGTAATAGGATTCGCTACCAGCAAAACACAGATGAAAGAATAGTGGGGTTTTTTTCACTAGTTAAGTATTGAGCTATAACTTTGTGAGTTTCTAGCTATTGGCTCTGCTTAGACTTTTGTGTGCAAAACAGCTAATGTTTCATGTTTCCATGATGTACTTTCTGTACTGAGATCTACACACACAAAAACACTTTCAGGGTAGTGAAAATGATATTTCTGAAAATACCAGTGCAAACAGGAATTTCCAATGCACTTTAGAATTACATGCAAGAATATAAACAATTGTGGTATATGGTATGTGACCTATTTTCATACGTATAGGAAAATGGTGGACAGGGATGTACCAAGGATAATTTATTTCTCTTTCTCCTCTTAGATTCATTTTATATATGAAGCCTATGCTGCAATTTATAAAAATCAAGACATTTTCAGCACTTGATTCCTTAGAGTGCAAACAAGTTTGGATACTCTCTATGTGACAAAATTAGCAGCTTTTCTAGACTGCTTTCTCCTTTCCTTCTCTACTATAGGGTACTTAACATTAGTGTGCTAATATCTTGTGTGTGCCACAAAGTGAGATTGAAGAGTTGTACCTTTAGCAGGAGAGGCCATGTTTTTCAATGAACGGCCTGTGAATCTTTATTCCCCTTGCCATAGTGCTTTAGAATGGAACTTTGAGGCTGTGCAAGTAAGAAGTGCTGACTAAGCACTATATTTTTCCACAGAATCTGTTCTTTTCTAGAGTCCAATTAACAAAAACACAGTTTTGGATTCAAACTATCCATTGTCACAGAAAAAATAATTTGAAGTTTGAAACAGAGTTAGATTTTTGTTAAACTGTTTCCAGAAACGCAGCTTATAAATGTCCAAGTTTCACCAGACAAGTCTTGCATACCAAAAAAGAACACATAAAATTTTTTTAGGAATGGCTACTGATTTGGGAGGTTCTTTTTTTTGAGATAGCCAGTCTGGGATGTTGCTTATAAACCTGGTTTCTTTAGAGAGTATTAAATACTTGCCCTCTAAAAATTGCATTCTCTTCTGAAATGAAATACAGATATCCCTTTGGATAAAACTTTGATACTGGTTTACTGTCTGTATTTAATGGTGCAAGGGTGTAATTCTTTCCTACACAACAAAAAGAACAAAAAGAAGAAGAAGAAGAAGAAGAACAACAACAACAACAACAACAACAAAACAAAACCAAAAAAAAACCCCCCAAAATAACAACAAAAAAACCAAACAAAAAACCCCTAAACAAACAACCTCTAAAAATCACAGCTGGGATTAAATTTTTTTTCCAGAGAGTTCCTATGTATTGACACTGTCATTTAGAGGATATTCCAAGGTACCTGTAGGCCAATGTGTTCAAATACACTGATGCAATTTTATTAGGCAGGAAAGAAGTATCACAATAAATATTGAGCAACAGTGCCTCTAAGAGGATTCATATGCAATGGATTTCACCAAAATATATAGGTTCTGGAAGCAAAGCCCAGTTTCTTGCTCAGGGTTACTCTCTTCTACTCAGACATGTCAAAAAAGGACATGAAAATTTTGACTAATGATTCTGCCAATATTTATCCTTCAGCGGTAGTTATGATAAATACCATACACAAAATTGTGTTTCTGGTTTTCTTGAGAGGTGTTCTTTAAGAATGATCAATGACGCTATCACAAAGTAGGTCTTTAAATCCTGAGAGAAATTGTAGTGACCAGATTACAATACTGTAACTCACTTTTCCACAGCACGGAATTGTGCTAAAACCAGGCTACATCTTGGAAATTCTTTTCATTTTTAAGAAGGATGATCATGCTTAGCATGTCAAAACACAGTCATACTAAGTACTATAGTCACAAATTCTTGACAGGTGGATGGAAAACCACATTCCTCAGTGTGGTGTAGGCTGCACGAACATCCCTTCTCATAGAGAATCCATGGAATGATAGCAAGAGAATTATACTAACTAAAGTCACCATTGATCTGTCACCAACTGTGTTTTAAAATGCAAGTAACAGTCTGAAAACATAATTTAGGTTTTGCTCATGTACTAATTTGCTTGTGTACTATTAGTTGCATGTAAGTACTGAAAAGAAAAAGTCGAAACACCTACTGAGAGAAGATTTTGCAAGTGTTTCATGGCATATATGCTTACATAATTTTACATTTAATACCTTTAAGGTATGTGCAATCTCAGCTTGCACATAGTTTTGCAATTCAGTAGCTGAACAAAACCACAGGATTAAGAATGTGCTTAAGAAAAGAAAATAATTTTAAAAATTCTCATACTTTCCCCCTAGTTTAAAATGTTCCTGATGAATGAATGAATATTTAACAAGGCAGAGCAACTGCACTGCTGTTTGTGAAACAAGAGTTAGTTATCTGTGGTAATACGAGTGGCTCATCAGGATATAAAAAGTAAAAAAAGAAATAACAAAACTAATTTAAAAGGTTATTGTGTGTTACCTTTGCTGAGCCACCAGTCTTCCTGATTATCAGAAGTCCTCCCACTTGGGATACTGGATCTTTCAGCTACTTTGGGATACCAGGGTAAACATCCAGGCCTTGGCAGGCAGATATTTTTCTCCTGTATGGCTTCCATCTAATTTATGAAATACAAGACCAGAAAGCTTGATAATGATAACGGTATTTCTCTGTTAATTGCAACATGATTGATTATTTGTCTGCTTTTGTCATGACAAAGAAGGATTGTATCTCTTCTATTCTGCTGCAAGCATGAGAACACCATTGCTGGTTTTAATAAAGAAGCTGTCTGGCAAAGAACAAGTCCTTCTTTAGTAAAGAATTTTTGATGAATAGTGAAAGCAAACATTAAGCACATTTCATGGAAGGACAACCAGACTCATTTTGTGTTGGGAGTTTAGTAAGACTTTTTCTACTCTCCTTTGAAAATGGGTGCTATGAAAAGCGTGAGGCTTTATGTAGTTTTTTTTTTTTCTCCTGTGGTTGTGATAAGGGTTAGTAGCCATGATAAAAATACACCTGTAAAACATTTAGAAGAAATATTTTAATTTCAAATATATGCTACTTATATATCTTGAGGGTCTGTGTGTTGATTGCAGTTGTGTTGGAATGGGATAATGAAATGGGTCCATTTTGTTTGTACTAATATTTACAGACCATGAATTAGTTCCAGATGCAGAGTACCAGTTACTAACCTTGACATTACAGTCTGTTTTTAAAACATAAGAACTTTGTTATCTCTATGTATATGTATATGTATATGTATATGTATATGTATATGCATATGTACATCAATAATAGTGCCATGCAAAAATTACCTGCAAAGCTCATTTCCACTATGCTTTATGGACGGTAATTATTGGGCAGAAGATGCATTACAGATGAGAACATAAATAACACAGTACTTACAGTAGTGCAGTTTGCTGTTCTAAAGACTACATTACATGTTCCCACTCCCCCTGGACTAGCTATTCTCAACACTTGATTCTAAAACTCTCCATATTAGTCACCATTTTTTCTGCACTCTTTGTTTTTTTCTTGTGTTTGTAGTGAAATCTGTGTTTTATCTTCTCCGTTCCATTTAGCTGTTGTTGTATTTCTTGTGTTTTATGCTTCTGATGAAACTTTTTATCTCTTATTGTTTTACCGCTGTTCTCCTAAATCTTGCATTTCTGCAGGAAGTCTTTGACACTCTATTGACATGCTGGCCTTTAGTTTTCAAAGCAGTTTCAGTGATGAAATCCATCTGATGAAAAATGTTGTGTTCTTATTTGTGCTCTTATCAGTTTGACATTGAAGGCACTTTATGAACGACCTTGTCTTGATTTGGCTTTATCGAGCTATAATTTTCAGAGATGCTTGGGTGTCAATATGGCTGAGCATCCAGCAATAGCTCTACAAAAGTGTATCCTACTATCCACCAGCTTGCTTGAGAGCCTGATGTCTGTGGAGCACACCTTTTATCGTGTCTGAGCTATTTAGGCCTCTCTCCATGCAGTTGTCTGCTAAGGCAGCATTCTGAGTGAAACTGCCCTGAGTTTGTCAGTAGGAAATAACAGGGGGCTGAGGGGTGTGTATGTGTGTGTGGGGGGGAGGGTTTTGCAGACTTGTTCACCTACTTCAAGATTCACTACCTTGATTTAAGCACTTTAACCCTATCTTTCAATATACAGATAGAGAGAAAGATGCATTCTTCTCTTTTTTTCAGTAGTCAATTTGTCAAAGGTGTGAATTTCTTTTGGAGAGCTCCAGTTTCTTCTCTCTGTACCATGCTCTGCTGTCTATGTGTTGATGATTGGAGTATGTATTTGGAGGAGGAAGATGAGGATTTCAATGGTTGATTTAAATCATATAATTGTAGATTAAGCAAAATGAATTAAGTTTTGGGCAATTGCAAAAACTATGTTGAGTATATATTTACATAGAACGGTAGTTAAGTATTTTTCAGAATTTCTTCAGAATTTAGAGCTGTAACAGCCACCACAGGATCTCTTATCTGGTTATCCTTGGAAGCTCCTGATACTATACATTTTTATGATGATAATATATAAAACTTGTTTGGGAAAACATATATGTATTTATAGTTTGGTAAGGGTATTTTTTTTTAACTTTTATTTCAGAACGTATCTTTGTCATGGAGATGTGAATTTCTTCACACATGAACAAATTTGTTCATATTCTTCTGGCATTTAGAGAATATATAGACAGGAAATTTTTAATTCTGAGGTAATTCACTGAATTTTAAAATTTATGGACAGCATGATAAAAGTCTTAAGTAAATTTAATATCATCATCAATTATGACAATTTTCAATAACACCTAATACTTATGGTAACTCCAGACATGGTTGTATTACATATTTATCAGCAGCATGTTGGATTTTTGTAGTTTTGGGTTAGGTGGTAACCCTAAGCAAGTGTTGAAATTTGACATATGTAACTGTAAACTTGAGTAAGAAACTCGAGCTAATTTTTATGTACTTTAACTCAGTGAGGTACATTCTTCAATGAATTCATAACTTTGTTCTAAGATGAGATAAACCTGATATGCCAGGTAGCTGTGTAGATGTTCAGAGGCCACAGACAACAGGCTGGAAAAATAAGTCAACAGGAACCTCATGAAGCCCAGTGATATTTAATATCAAGTCTTGCAACTGGGGAAGATTAGCCCTAGGCACCAGAACAGGCTGAGTGCTGACCAGATGGAAAGTAACTCTGCAGAGAAGTATCTGAGAGTCCTGGCAGAGAAATACCTGGGAGTCCTGTCAGACAAACTGGACATGAACCAGCAACATGCCCTCGTGGGAAAGGTAGCCAAAAGCCTTTTTAGCTGTATTAGGCAGAATATCACCAGTGAGTTGGTTGAGGGAGGTGATCCTTCCTTCTGCTCAGCTCTGGTGAGGCACATCTAGAGTGCTGTGTCCCAGTACAAGGGAGATATGGATGTACTGAAGTGAGAGGAGGAAAGGACAACAGAGATGATATGCAGTTAACTTTGGACCATGAGAGAATTGAGATACAACCCATATGGTGTGGATATTTTTGTGGTGTCAATTTAGTGCATACTGTCTTAGTATTTAACCCTGGATGGCATTAACCTCCATTCTGTGTTTTGCCTACTTTTGTTGACTGTTCTATGTTAACTGTAAGTTTTGCAAGGCAAAAATGTTTCTTGTTGCATAATGCCTTGCATTTTCAGGCCCCAGTCTTTTGGTTCTGTCCAATCATGAATATTTTCAGTTTTCTACTTTTCTATATAGTTATGAAGTCACTTAGCAGTAACAGGTGTGTAAACTCTTATCCATATGTCCATCAATTTGTATGTACTTTGGATGTCTAAGAATTTAAAATCTTTGCTTTGGTTTCCAAATGACTCCTGCCAATGTAACAATTAGAAGTAGCTGTAACAATATCACTGCCAGTATTTTTCTTTGAAAAAGAAAACAACACCCCCTGTTGGGAGGAAAGGGTTAAACCAAGAAGTTCTGGTGAGGGAGGGGATAATTTCACCACTAGTGAAATTCCCACCTTGCAGCTGGGAATGCTAGAAATATGGGTAAGTCATTCCTGCCTAAGTCATTCTTAAGTCATGCCTGTCATTCATCCTCTGCCTGTTCTGAGAGTTAGAATTCCTGCTGTAGAGATAACACAGTCTCACAGGTATGCTTGAGCCTCCTGCTGGGAGGGAGAGGGAGATCATAAAAGCAAAGCCCTGTGATAAACTCTGCTTGCAAGAAGATTTTTGTTATATTGGGGCAGGCAGCAACCCTGCCTGCATTCCTACTTAGTGATAGGATAAACTGAGCCTAACGAGCCTGGGTCCCTGTGTTTCTCTGAAGCCAGACATAGTGAGGTACTGAAATTAATGTACTCTTTGCCTTTTAGCTGTGGCTTGGTGGTCACCCTGGTTACCTGTGTGTGCTGCTTCACACATCCCTCCAGAAAACAAGCCCATCATCACAAACCAAACCAACCAACCATAAAAAAATCCACAAAAATGTTATAAGGAAGTTTGGTTTACAGCAGTTAATAATGCCAATACTGATTACTTAAAATATTTAATTTACATGATATAGAAAGGAATGTCATGTTTCTATAATATTGTGCGACTCACCATAGTCATGGGTTTTTTTACCCTTGTGCTATGCTCAAAGTCCCACACATTTGCAGACAAATACAGAGAGATTCAAACCAGAAATATTAGCACAACTACAAAACACGTTGGAACATGCACACAGTTAAAACAATAACTAGGCATGCCTCTCTTGTAATGATCTGATTGCTGCTTCTTCCACAGTTAAGTCAATTCATCAGCATTAGTACCTAGTGTGAGATTGACAGCTTCAAGATCCATGTGTAAAACTCCAAAATTATTGCTTCTACTAACAGGGATTGGTGCTCTTGGCCTGTTTCTCCAACAAGGGCTTTTAGGCTTCTTTCAGAAGTCATCATGTCTAGAGGGAAACATTTTGATTTCATGCAATTGTGAGATGTCTTTAAAAATAAAATTATTTTAGATTCACAATTGGTAGGTATGGATTTGTTCTTTTTCACACAACTCCAAAGAAAGATATGGGTAGTGGATATGTATTCAAGATTTGACTCATGTGCATATATACTGTGTACATGTACACACTATTTTTAGCAAAGAGTGTTTCTAAACTAAGATAAAAATAGAAAGAAAAAATCATAAAAGAAAAAGGGAGCTTCTCCTTAGTTAAGATTTCTCAATTAATATTACAATTTTACTGTAAGGGATTATGCCTACTCCTCAGGCTTGATGCCAGTAAGAATATTTCCATGTCAGTGGACTTCAAGACTAATTTGCTGTGATTATCAGGGAATTACTATTTCAGCTTTCCTGTTCACTTTTGCAAGGACAGACCTGTTAATTCCAACTCATTTACTTTATGTGGCATGAAAGGTAAATTCAACAGAAGTGGTCATAAGCCTCAAGCTTTTACTAATAACAGTTGATCTTAGTCCTGCATACTGTACTCATAGGATAAAACATCAAACTGTGCTTTAAAAATGACAGGATGCTTAATTCATCAAACAAGGGCATTATTGCACTGCAGCAAAGGGAATGCTCACAGCCATGTGCACACTGAGTTTTTCAGACGAGAGATACAGCAGAAACATTAAATCTGAAGGTTGTCTTAGCAAAGTATCTTCTACAGACATCAGGAGAGTAAGACAGAGCACTCCCTTAGAATTTTGAAGGTAACGGTACACAGGAAGGACAACCAAGTACATGATGTTGTTTCAGATTAAAAACAGATGTTATAAAGCAGAAAACAGTTAAGAGCAGAGATTTTAAATCCATCTGTGTTTAGAATTGCATGTGACAGGAGAAATTTAAGAATGCAGATGAATTATCTTTTGTCAGCTCAGTTTATGTTGACTATAATTATTCATCTAAGTAGTCCATTTCTTTAAAATGATGATACTGTGTAATACTGATATTCTGCATCATCTGATTGACACTTTCCTATATTTTATATATTTTTAAAATATAATTTTTATGTTTAAGCTGAATTTATAGCTCTGTTATAATACTATATAGCTATTAGAGAAAAATATTTTGTATATTTATATATTATTCATATAATCTGGAATTTTTTATTTTTAACTTGATTTAAAACTTCAGTGGTCAGTTACTTTCTTCAAATACTGAGACAGAGAGTTGGAGAAAAGGGAGAAGTGTATTCAGTTTGTGCTTAGCTTTTAAAAGTGGTTGCTATCTGCGGTATATTCCCCTCATATTAAAATGGATAAAAAGAGATTCATATTTTATAATTGCAATAGTGATTGTTTTAATTGAAAAATTAATCACATATTTGAGCTTTATCACACAAATAATGGAAGCTCTTTTTCTGAAAGTTTAATTTTAATGCAGATTAGTAACTGTAAATAAAAAAATGGAATTTGAGATGAAATTAAATATTGGTTATGTGGCATATTTTTGCTTTTATCATTAGTTTTCAAAAATGTGTGTACAATCATCAACAGAGTAAAAATTTTTTGCAGAAGTCTAATGTGCAACAGAAATAATTAATCTGCGTTCTGTTTAGCTGAGGGTAAATGTCCCTGCCTGCAGTTTGTGTTATCAAGGAACAGGTTTCAGTAAACGAATCTTGTCATGTTTGTGTAGGTTTTAGGGGTTTATTTTTGTTTGTTCTTTTAACCAAAATAAAATTTTTATTCTTGCAGTGATTTTATTTTGTTTTTTTCAAAGTTGTCTTTATAGGATCATAGGTTGGGAGGGACAATTAAAAGTCATCAAGACTAACCTACCTTCAATGACCAGAGACATCTTCAACTAAGATCAGGGTACTCACAGCCTCATCCAACCTGACTTTGAATGTTTCCAGGGATGGGGCATCTGTTACCTCTCTGGCCAAACTTTTCCAGTGCTTCACCACACTCATCATCAAAAACGTCTTTGTTTGTCCTGGTTTCAGCTGGGATAGGGTTAATTTTCTTCTTTGTAGCTGGTATAGTACTCTGTTGAAAAGAAGCTAATGGTTTAGTTGTTGCTGAGCAGTGCTTATTCTAAACCAAGGGCTTTCCACTTTCCCCTACTCTGCCAGTGAGCAAGGGCATAAGACAGTGTGAGGGAACATTGCCAGGACAGCTGACCCAACCTGGTCAAAGGGATATTCCAGAGCATAGAACATGTTCAGGATATAAACTGCTGAAGTTGTCCAGGATGGACTAATTGCTGCTCAGTGGTGGGCATTGGTCAGTGGTGACGAGCAACTGTACTGCCCACCATTTGTTTATCTTAGGTTTATGCCTCTTTCTACTTTTCATTAATCTGACTTATTTTAATTGTAAAGCTGTTCTCATCTCAGCCCACAAGTTCTACTTCCTTGTGTTTCTCCTTCCTACCCTACTGGAGGGAAAATGGGGAAATGAGGTGTGAACAAGTGGCTGTCTTTGTGGTACTTAGCTGCCAGCTGGGTGAAACCGCAACATCCTTATATGTAGCCTAATATGTGATGAGCATGGAGGGAAAAAAAATAGAAATCTTCATTCTGAAGGAAGTGTTGAGTCATACTTATAAAAAAGCTGGACAAAGATTTTGTGTATATTTCAGCTGGTACACTAGGTATGAGTTGAGAGAAAATGTTTCAAGAAGTTCAGACAGATCATGACAACAGGTTTTTTTCCATTGTACCTGATGTTGTCAGGAACAAGCAAATCCAATGATGGATATTTCACAACATAATCCTGTACATAATTGTCTAAGCCTCCAATTACTTAACTCCTCTCACTGTGACTTTTTTCCTAACATCCAATTGAAATTTCCCTTGCTTCAAATTCCATCCCTACTTTTTTTTGTTGTTGGTTGGTTGGTTGTTTTTTGTTGTTGTTTCCTAATGTGCGTTTTTCAGTGGAATCTGACTCTATCTTCTTCATATTCCCCAGCCTTAAGTAGACAGCAGCCAAGATTCATAGATTCTTGTGTTCAAAAGGAAGAACAAAAGTCAGAGGGCCTGAAAAAGCTTGCCCCCCTTATATTGTAGGCTACTACATTAGTGGAAGGCTGCAATGGAATCTGTTACTGATCTTAAAATCTACAAATTTTAAGACTTGGTAAACCATAGTCTTTAAGTCCCTTCTTTAGCATCACATGCTTCAGACCCCCAAGCTTCTTTGTGCATCTTCTAAGAAAAAAACAATAAAAGACTGTCTTATAAGAAGGAAGTGGAAATTAGACATATACACCCTGCTATAATATGTTGAGTAGTAGAGAATGACCACTTCTCTCAACCTGCTGTTGATGCTCTTGGTGAGAAGATAGATTTGTGGTTGGCATTTTTACTACAAGCACATACTGCTGCTCTGGTGCACCTTGTCCAGCAAGACTCCACCCTCTAGATCCTTTACTGCAGATTTAAGTGAAAATATCTTAAAAATAAAATTGAAGAAAATAAATATTCTGTTTCAAGTAGAAAAGGAATTTTATTGCTGAAAGCAACTGCTAGCATTACTGTATGAGGACAGGAAATTTCTATACTGCTGAACACCAGAGTTATACAACCTTATCTGTGATGATATATGCTCTACTATTTAATAATCCATGAATGTAACTGAAGTAGTAAAAATTGCAGGAAAAGATAGACATATGAACAAAGGAGTACAAAACGTCTTAGCAGAAGAAATGAGACCTGTAAAAGACAGAGAAAAGGATGTTGCTACTTGTGAGTGCTTGAGTTGCAAAGTTTGCCAGGGCATCTTTATGTAATTGTGTGCTATATTAATTATCTTTTACCATTAGGTGGTAGTATAATAGCAGATATACTAAAAAAGTAATTTAAATAAATGCATTTACTTTATATATATATATATAAATTATATAAAATAAAAATTATGTCATTAGTGTTCTTCCTTTCAGACATTGATATTTTTCTTACAATGCTATTAGTAACACCACCTGTATCGGTACATCGCTACAATCTTAAAATCCATTATATTGAAAACATTTTTTAGAAATTGGTAGATGACAGAGCTTCCATAATTCCAAAGTGACCTTCTAATATCCTGAGTATAGTTGTGTGGATGCTGGCTGTACTGTGAGCAGCATTAGGATATGCAAATCATGAAGACGAGTAAAAAGTACTGGAGTAGAAAAGCCACAGCAGGAGATGGATGAGCACAATTTAAATAAATATTCTCATAGTATAGGAAAGTCTCTAAAGCACTAGTTATAAATTCCCAGCTTATATCTTACCTCTACTACCTTGTGGAGGACATAGCCCACTAATATTTTCTTTAGAGTGTGATTTAAATTACATAAAGTCTGAACAAAGTGTTTCCAGTTGTGTTTTGGCCTCAGGAGCTAGTAAAAGAACTCTTTCTTTATTACTGCATGGAAATAATATAATGACATTGAATTTGTCTTAGTTTATTATATTTAGCATTCACCTACAATAGAACCACTCCCACTGGAGTAATACATTTTTTCCTTTTGGATTTAACTTTTTGTGCTACTTTGACTTCAGACTAGATGCAATCTTTTCACTGTAGTATTTTTTGCAAACTACCCACTCTGTCTTGTATCTGTAAAATTTTTTAGATTTGAAGTGAGTGTTGTTTATTTTGCTTATCTCTTGTTTTTTGTGTAAGAGGAAGGTGCATTTTTAATGTTAATTCTGGGGCTCAGTTTTATTATCATCTTGGTTATTAATCATCTCATGTCTGTGAACAAGTCATCTATTTTTAACTTCAGAAGCACTTTTCCTGATTTGTTATAATGTAGGTTTTAATTCTGGTCACATGCTTTTTGTATGATTCCAGGCTTCCCAGTGGGCTCTTACACCTGACTACAATTAGTGGATGTTCTGAAACATACCAGTGCAGTTTTGACTTGATTATTGGCACTTAGGTGGTGAATCATCCTCTGTAGCAGTGTACGTATCTTGTCTGATTTTATGAAGCAGACCTTGTTTGGTTTGCTCTGTTTTTCTAATACAGTACACACACCTCCCTCCCTAAGCAGCTTGCACATTTGTTGGCTTTATCAATTCAATTTCTTGTGAAGTAAAGGAGCATATCTTACACACATTCTCATTCTTTTGAAGGTTTGGGAGTCCTTGCATGATTCAAAATATTCTTTTCTGACCTGCAGTTTGAATCTAAGGTGTGAATCTGAAATTATTTTTTCTATGCTGTAATAAAGATGAATCCATGTCTTAAGATATTTCTGTCATGAGAAAATCAGCTGCATCATGTTCACTCTGTATCTTGAAATATGCAGAAGAGTAAGGCTTTCTACATCTGTAAGAAAAGACTCATGGGACAGCAAGCTTCTCAGGAATATACTAGCTATATTTCCATAATGTACATTAATGTAATTAAGTCTATAATATGCAGCCTTACAGAAAATATTCAATAAAATAGAACTACCAGACTGAGTTCAGAATACTGGATGGAATTTACAATCTTTTTGTCATGTGGCATGTTTGAAAAGAATAAACAAGCAAATTAAGAAAAAGCAGAGCAGTGGTTATCATTAGAAGTGCTCTACTAAATATTTTTCTGATTAAATAAGAAATGGATGTCATGGAAAATTAAACAATCAAAGAATTTCACAAAAACTCTTACAAATGTAGTTCTTGTTGAACAGCCAGGGGAACTTTGCTTGATAAAATATAGTAATAGACTGACAAAGATAGAAATGCATGAAAAATAAAGGCACAGTCAGAGACAAGGTCATGTTGTGTATCATACTTATTTTATGCATGACTTTACATAGTTACATCAGCATAGTTTTAAAGCTATCCATGCTAATATGTCTTATTTAACTTCCCTGAGGTGTTTTTTTGTGGTTTTTTTTTTGGTTTGTTTTTTGTTTTTTTGTTTTTTGTTTTTTTTTTTTTTTTATCTTCTTGTAATACAGTTGCCCATTATCTATCTAAACTGCCACTAATATAAATATTTTGATTATACTTTAAATTTTGAACTGGAATGATGCAGTCTTTATCACAATATGAAATTGGTTGGTTTTGAAATAAAGGAGTGATATTATTTCAGAATATATTCAGAAATAACATATGCATGCACTTCCAATTTCTGTTCCATATGAACTGATGTGTTGCCAGAATTTGACATGGTTGATCTGGTATATCTTTTCAGCTTGCCTTATTTAATCTAGTGTGTTTCCCACCTTGAAAATCCTGAATTAGTTACAATTCCTCAAACACTTCCAACACGAGTAACTGATATTGTTTCATTAACACTCTTTAAAAGTATTGCAGCTTCCTGATTTACACTGTTATTCTTCATGTTTTCTCAAAAATATAGGCATGCTTTGTGAAACCTACAAAAAATATACAAATAGTTTTTGTTAACAAAGTTTGCTGAATGCCTATGTTTGTTTGCAGAATGATCAAAAACATTCTTCCACCCCACCACTAATCTCAATCTATATACTCACAAGTTGGAAGTATCTGTATGAAAACATTTTACAAACTGTTAAATATTTCTCTTTTTCAAACTCTATACCTGCTGCCTCTCAGGATTAAGTTTCAGCAATATACTCTCAAAAGATCATTTTCTTTAGGCCACATCAGAATAAAATTCTGTTTAGGTCTGACTTGTTTACCCACACAATAAACTTTTATACATATTCTTATTTAATTGATCTGATCTTTCATTTCTTCTTTAATAAGTTTACCTATGTAACTATCAGTTATGTATTTTCTATGTTGCTTTGCAATGTTTGCCCTGCCCCACATAGTATAGTTAAATTGTTTTCATGCAACGAGAATGGACTTTTCCTCTTGGAATTCTATTGTGTCATTTGGAAGACAGTAATATTTCGATGACTTAGTAATTAATATTTCTCTTCCTACAGGCTACTTTAATGTTTAGCATTTTTGGTAGAATGAGTGCAACAAACCTCTTATTCTCAGGTTTCTTCCTGTTTTGTGGTTCTTCAATTTGCCTTTTAGGAGAAAAAAAAAAATCATTATTTATATAGTCTTTTTTTAAAAATCCATTATCATGTTTAAGCTAGTCAAAATGTGGGTGAGTTTCCCTTCTCAAATGAAAATAAACTCAGAAGATTGTGGAGTATCCTTCCTTGGATACTCCAAGGAGAATGGAGATACTCCAATGGAGAAATTCAAAAGCCATCTGGATGTGTTCCTGGGAAACCAGCTCTAGGGGTTTATTACAAGAACTCCCAAAGTCCTTCTAACCTTAGCCAATCTCTGGTTCTGTGATTTTTGCAGATTTTTGATCACTGTTAGTTGACAGATTATCATGTAGTTATATCATACCCTCAATCTGTTTTACTAAGTGGTGAAAGAGTCTGATTATTTTCAGTTTCATATTTAGTTCATATTGATATATGTGTGTTGTGATACTTTGTAAATTCTGGACAAGAACAAATAGATGTCATAATTTTCTCCCCCAACCTTTTAAATTCTATTGTTGTGTGTCCCACTGTTAAGACAGTAAAACTGAAACCATTTAATAATAAAGTAGAAAGGGAATAGAACTAGAAAAAATAAAGCATCCAAGAGATAAGAGACAATCCTGAAAAAAGTCACCACATCATAAAAAATAAATTATACATAGTGCATTATTATTGTCCATTATAAATTATTCCAATTTCAAATGCTTTCTTGCAGATGAGGCAATTCATTACACAAAACCCATGGATTTACGTCTCACTTCACAAAACACTTCACACCAATTTTACCTCACTAAGTTTGCACTGGCCTTGGTGAAATTATTTTCAGTGTAGATAAATGTAAATGAGGATACAATCAGGCCTTGGGACTGAGTCTTGGTCTTGCAGAGTGAAGCTATCTGCAAACTCAAGAATGCAAGGAGAATAGTAATTATCTATTGCAGCAGTTCCTTAATATCTCAGGTTTAAATAGGAAAAGATCCAAGAGTCATTGCGCTGTATCCTGATAAACCTGAAGACACAGCAGTTATTGCAATCTATCAGCCAATGATTATAAGAAAAAAGCTATTACATAATTTACTTGCTGAAAAGGCTGCACATGAAGACTTTTTACTGCATTCTATGTGTACCACTTAACACAGTGGGATTCTAATTCTACCTGGAAGCAAAATACTACTATTAGTATTGCATATTGTAAGGGGATGGAACTGCTTCTGTATACTATTCACACTATATGTGAATTTATATCTGTAATCTTAAGGGTATTTCCCCCCCACCCCCTTTTTCTTAATTGCAGATGTTTGCTGTGATTACTATTATTATTATTATTATTATTAAACTTCTACTACATTTTGTTTGACTATAAGGATTTACACTAGTGCAATGCTAGCAATTGAAAGATGAGAAAAAACCTTTCCCTGGACAGTGTGTACTCTTGATGACGCAGAACCTACTTTTTATAAATATAGTCCTTGTGTTAGGAGCTTCTTTGCTCATAACATAGTGAAAATCAATAGAAACAATTTCCATCTCCATTCATGATCCACTCTTCAGTGATTTATCCTTTTCTTTTCTGGATCTGCTTTCTAAAAATGCCACAGGGTCCAGACAAAGTTAAACAATTTATTTATTAATTTTTCTCCTCTGACTGAATTCCTGAATTTCTGTTTTAAATTTTTAATGTCTTTGTGTCATTTTGAGCATGCAACATAAATAAAAAGAACTATATTTCTTCATGGACCGATAAATTCAGAATTTCAACAGCTGTTGCTCATCTTTTTGGTATAGATTTCAAGCTTTTATCTCTGGGTCATACGAGTCAACAAAATGAGGTTAAGTCAGAGCCTGCATACTTATGAGGTTTAGAGATTATATTTGAGTGACTTTGAAGGGAGATAAATGTGCTATTATGAGAAACAGATTCAAGAATCTGCATTAGTTGCAGATGTTTATGAGCTAACACAAAAGAAAAAGCTTGAAAATACACTAACAATGCTTACTTGCAGGAGACTTTATGAAGTCCTATTCAGTACTTTGCATGGTATAAAATGTTTCTGTGTGTTATTAATAAAAAATTTCTGGATGCCCAACCTAGAAACCGCTTTTCTCTATCTGACTGTTTCCCCATTTGCATCAATTGCCAATTGGTAGTTGTATATTTTTCCTTGTAGGATGTAAGATTTTGAAATCAATGTATTTAATAGAAAAATCAGCAGAAAAGTACCTTGTGGAAACATGAAGTGTGTGTGTTTATGATTATATATATACAATAGTTGTATGTATATGTAAATATTTGGCAGTAAAAAAAGACTGCTCACATGATGAATCTGTCAACTGGAGCTTTCTACAAAGCAAATGGGATGTCATAAAAGCCTGAAATATTATCATTTTCAGTTGTAGTCTGTTTAAACACTAAAATGGCTTTGTTCTAATCTAGAGCTTTTAGATTGCACAAGTTTCCAGGTGTCTGTTTTTTTGTGAGTTATCGTGCTACCAGGAAAAATGTGCTCAGGAGTGGAATCAAAGTTATTGATGTGATCTGTGGTGAAAATTTGGAAGAATATAGTCTTCAACATTAATGGGAAAGAATCTGCCCTGTGTTTGAGCATGTAATTCCTGGTCTCCATTGGAAGATGTGAATTTTCTGTAGGCAAGATGAAATCACAATAAGGCATTAGTATCAAAACTAGAGATTTTTGAAACACATATTTGGAGTGTAAGGAGAAAATATGTTATGTAAAGTAAATTTAAATATAGTAAGGTAACCTGCCTTTGGTAAAGAAATTATTTTTGTTAGATGGCTGACTGTCCATTATAAAATCAAATTTATGTGATAAAACCTTATACTAGTAAACCCCCCAAAATAAAATTTTAATAAAAATGAAATAAAATGAAAATTAACCCCCAAAACAAATCAGCACAGAATAAGCTTAATTAATATTAAGAAACATCCCTATAGTTAAGACTTCTGCTTTGAATATATACTGTTTATTTTAGTGTCTTTCCAAATGAAAAAT
This sequence comes from Certhia americana, assembly GCA_018697195.1. Classification (NCBI taxonomy): domain Eukaryota; kingdom Metazoa; phylum Chordata; class Aves; order Passeriformes; family Certhiidae; genus Certhia; species Certhia americana. The sequence continues at coordinate 46,198,087 of CM031860.1, read as the reverse complement.
TCTCTCTGGAATCAATCATTTAAATGTACAGAGAAATAATTTCCTCAGATTATGGGAGCTAAAGTTTCTAGTTACAGAAGGAGTGCTAAGGAACAGTTCACATCCTCTGGCACTGTTCTGTGCGGACAGTAAGTCACCAGCAGATTTCATTGACACCTCAGTGAGAAACATTGCACTGGCTATGAAGTTTCCCAGATTTCTGTGGGGACTCTTTACAGTGAGTGTAGTCTTTTCATTGACAGTCACATCAAATGCATAATGGAAGTGTAAACCTGCAGAGGAAACAAATGAGACAGTTCTTGAAACTCAGTGTTAGTCTGGATAAGAAATAAATACTGGAATTCAGATCTTACTAAAAAAAGAAAATGTTCTTCCCTTTTATGGTCTTTTCGTATGTTTACTACTAGTATAATTTCTGTAGCTGCTGATTACCATCAGATGGGTTTTCTCCCCCCAACTTTTCCTGAAAACTTACCTACTTATTTCTTTTTCCTTTGTTTTTTTATCTGGCTACATTTAAAAACAAACAAACAACAGCAACAACAAAAAAAACAAACAAAAAACAAAACCAAAAAACAAACCAAAACCAAAAAAAGGAGTGTTGTTCACATAAGTTCACATGTTAACAATTTTGGAATTTCATTGTGTGAGTTCAGGGCACAAAGGTATACCCCTCAGGTGGAAGGCATGTTCTGCACAGGAGAGGTAGCATTTGTTAACAAGTAGAAGTAACACCTATAGCTGCAATGTAATGACATGCTAGATGAAGAACTTTTCTATTTCCTTTGCCTCCTCCTTCCTTCCCCACCCTCCTTCCCCCTGGAGACACTGGGTGAACAAACATGGCACAAGGTGCTGTTGTTCCTGCTATGTGCATGGCTCACCTCCTGCCATGAAGTCTATTAACTCCTGATCATGACAAGCTCAAGTGGAAGCTGGTGAGTGACGATCCTCAGCACCTGCCCCATCTGCTAGGCAGATGGCTGCACATATGAACTTATTACTGCATTGATAAAGGACTTGTTCTGTAGGTAGGGAGTTGCAGATGACAAGGTGGGGAAAAGGTGAAGGGACAACATCTGCATCAAGACATACCAGTGTTGTTTTAACCTTTGTATTCCTTCCTCTGCAATCCCTCTGGAGCTCCATTTGTATGGTATCTACTTTTTAGAATTGTGGGATTTTTTTTACTTTTCCATCTCCTTTTTTTTCTCTTCATTTTAATTTTATCTTTGTGCCAAATAATGCACTTCAGCTTAATGGACCACTTAAAGCAGAAAAAGCAGTCTCTCCTTGCTTTTACTTTAAATCCTGCTTTTTTCATTTGAGGAAGGGAGAGGAGCCTGAATATTGAAACTTGCTGGCACCTTTTACATTTTGTCTTACATTTTAAATATGTAGATATTGTTTATGGAGAAAGGAAGGAAGAAAACTTGGCAGAGAGACTCAGGTCATGCCATAGAGAGTAAATGAAGCATTGTTTTTACTCCATGGGACAATCTTTGAGCTGCTGGATCTGCATCTTAGTGAAACATTGCAAAACAGACACAGTAGGGGGTAAGAAACTAAGCTTTATACAACTCCAAATGATTTACAGACATGCAAAACTGTAGATGCTCTGCCCATTAATGAGATATTTGCTATTTAAAATTCCTTCCTTCCATGAAGTTATGCCTTTGTGCATAGACATCCATGTTTTGTCCTCTTATTTACAATTTGTGAGCTGAACTAAATCAAGAAACCCGTATTGATAGTTCCCATGAAGTTGCTAAAGCATAATTACTCTATTATTAAACAAAATATGAATAATGCAGTTTTTATGTAGGTTGTTTTTTTGGCTAGGATTTTAGTAAAATTTATCTTCCATTGATTAATTTATAAAATGCCCCAGACAATGGGGTTAGTTCTTTATTTTTTTGCTGTCTAACTGAAAATATTCAGCAATTTTTATAGTTTGGCTTGCCAGATAACAGAATATTTTCAAAATACAAAAATCAGATAATACGAGAAACAAACTTGCTAAACAGACAGTGATGATTATTTGGTAACTTCTCTTTTTCTATGCTATGCTGTTCAGTGGTAAAACAGTAGTGTTTATTTCTTCTCCTAGTATATAAATATTGGCTACTGGGCAGTATAAAACACAATATTTATACACAAAGGAGATAAATGTGTCCAGAAAATGTTATATCTCATGTCTGAAGAGCAGAATGTTGTGAATAGAGTGAGTATACTGTCTTGTATGTTTACTTAAAAGGGAAAATTATTCTTGTTCCTACTGATGATGGCATTACAGACTGCTGATGGCAGCATGGAAATTTGCTACATTGCAGGTCAGCTGTGACCCCCCTTCCAGTCAGCACAGCTTCACTGGTCAATCAACCTCTGTGCATGTCAGATTGTGTGAGAAAGAAGTAGCTGCTAGCTCCAGGCTTGCATAACTTATGGGAATATTTTGTTTATGCTGAGTTTTGCTTTTCCTGGTCCCCTGTTCTGCTCTCTGCAAATCCCTTCCCAGCCTGGCATTTCTGTGGGGTTTTTTTTTGCTGTGTTTGTTTTTTTTGCTTTGGGGGTTCCAATTTTGTTTTTTTTATTTTAAAGAGTGAATTTTCAAAGGCAAATTGTTTCATATATATATATATATATATATATATATATATATATATATATATATATATTCATTTATAAATTATCACTGGAAAAATGAAGTTTTATATATGTAATGTTCAATGACTCTAATGTAAAATCTGAAATTTGATAGGATTACAATATAGTGTATGAAAGTAACAAATATGTATGGTCCTATGAAAGACAAAGGCTGATTTATTTATATGCATTTTATAGTTTCCTGGTAAATTAACCATGATATAGTCAAAGCTTTTCTTCTAATTACCAAAAAAATGAAGTGAAGTTTTGTCAAAGGTCGAGTATGCTTCTTTGGTTCTAGATGTGCTTCAGCATGTGTTTGTCTGGCAGGGTGAGTCTGTTACAGGGTGATTAATCTGTCATACTAAAAATCAGCCAGCAACATAATATTTGAACTGTTTTATTAAAGCAATATTTTTTATTAAGTATTTAAACATGCATTTGATGATTGATTCTTTTCAAATTAGTTTGGGAAATTTCATCACATTCAGTGACCTTATATGATGAAATACTTCCGGTTTAAATTAGATATCACTGTAGGATATGCTGCTCTGTTAACAGAAGGAAACTTTTAGTATTTTGGATTAATATTTTCAAGGACATAATGCATATAGAAATACTCACAGAAATGTACATAATATAAATGTGATAGCTATTGTAAGTGAATAGATTTTTCCCCAAGAATGTAAGATATAAATGGACATATTAGTCAAAGATGTTAATACAGAGACTATATTTCATTCGTTCTTAGCCACAGTCAACATTTTAATATAGTTTAAGTATTGCCAGTAAAAATGAAAAGCACTGTATAATATGCAAAACATCTCAAATCTGTATGTCTTGAAATTGGAATTTCTGTAAGTGCTTGTTTGATAGACCAAAAAACCTCAAATCAATAATCCTAAATTAAGTTCCCATTATTGCAAGATCAAAATGAAAGAAATAGTAGCTTCAACAAAGGGAATTATGCAGTGTTTATTAAGCTTGTATTAAGTGCTATAGATGTGTTCAATCTCACCTTTTGTCTGTGAGAAAACCCTAGTTTTATTGCAGTGAGTGGGAAAACCTTTCTTCTCTGTATTTACTTTTAAAAATATGGTCTGTGTGGATGGTAAATGGGTTTGACAGAAGAGAAGTAATTCAAAGCCTGCTTACAAGTAGAATTGTCTTACATCCTTATGAAGAGAAAATATCCCTTCATTTTCTTTATAGAAGGGCATTAAGAAGCTTTAGCATTAATCTATTTGGAGCAAGTTACTCATTCATATAGTCCATTCAGACTGTAAGCATCTATCTGTAAGAAGACTGTCTCACTGAAAGTTCTCACTGAAATATGTTTCATGACATTAAATAGGTGGTAGAGAGTTTTGCTTCTTTACAAGCAGGATGATATATCGATTTTCTGAAACAAAATTTGCATAGAGGTGAAGGAAAATCGTTATTACTTGGTGTGATAAGAGACAGGCATTATGGAAAAAGCTATTACACAGTATTAGTTGACAATCATTGATTAGTTATAAAGCTGGTCACATCCATGATGATATCACTCTATAATTACTTTTGTAGATAGAGAAAATGACCCATACATTCCAGGAATATGCAGGCAAATCTTAGTACTTCATACACTGCAGCTGATGGACTACCAATAAGTTTATTATAAATTAAAGGATATTATAGACTTTATGTAGCAATTAAGTTTTGGCAGCTGACAAAATGCCTAGTTCACTCAAGGTCAAAATTAATCCATGTTTCAGTCTATAGTCTTTTCCATTAATTTAGCTTTAAAATTCTTTGAGGTTTTTGAATATTTGTAGTGTTCACTAAGTGTTGTGGAATGATGTTTTAGTTTTCACATCTGTGGAGTTATCCTTACAGTTTTGCTTATCTCTATGCTTACAAATACAGCTAATTCATTACTTATCTCATGCTGAGTCTGCGTTCCAGATTTTATCCTCAAGCACACAGATGCTTGTGTTCTTACAGGCCAAACCTAAACTTATTGGAGGATTGATTCACAGGGTTAAATAAGGTAAAAATGAGAAACACTTCATTAATTGTCCTATTACAAATAGACATAATATGACAACAGGAGCATAAAAATTTCTAGATGACTTATAACTATGACCTAAAAATGTATTCAAAGCCCTTTTAGGCAGATGAGCTAGTCTAAAGTACACTTGTTGACAGTAAAATAGTAATGTCAAGGGTGTAGGCTATGCCTTTCTGTGGCTAAAATTTTCAGTATTTGGTTGAGTATAGTAATGTTTGTATGCGGTAATTGATATATTTGATTCTGAATCACAATGACTTGACCATCATTTCAAAATTCCAAGGAAGATACCTGATTGAAGACAGCTCTTAAATCTAGTAGAATAATGTTATATTGGTATATAGGGACTTTGAAGTCAAAGAAAATATATCTAAACAAGAAGTAAAATACTTATGGAGAAGGTCAATTATGTAAATGCAAGCATTTGTTTGGAGACTTACTAAAATCTCTGCCACTTGATGTTTAAGTCTTGATTCAAGCTCTTTCATTCACAAGAGTAGAAATGGTTTCTTCAGAATCATTTCTCAAATACAACATCTTTGAGGGTTTAAGTTATTATCATGTTAATCTAGCACAGTTTTTGGTGGGGTTTGGTGAGGTTTGTTAATTTGTTTGTTTAGTAATTTAAGAAACCAGGCACAAGTTAACCAGAGAATAAAAATGTCAAGGAAAATCTAAAAGTTTTTTTTTTTCCCCCTCTGGAGCTAAGAATACTGTAGAATATTGTTTTGTCTCTCACTCTTTATTATTTTCCTATGAAAATATTTCCTATGATTATGTGGGTATATTGTATTGAGAGAGAGAGGGTGGTGTAAACTTCTATTCCTTCTCTCAACTCCTGCTCTCATGCATTTCTTCTTGATGTTGTTCCATTTGAAATAACTCTTTGTAGTGCAAAGAAGTAGTCAGTATTTCAGCACTGAAAATACATAAAAACTTTTTGCATGTGTGGGATCTGGACAAGCACCATTTTTGTCCCCAGCATAAGTCACCTGCCAAGAATAAATGTTTATTTTTGCTGGTTATATATTACTAAGGAAATACCAACCTAAGTTCATTCTAGTTTGATTGTCATAGTCCCTGTAATAGAGGCTTTGAGACTGATTTGTTTGACCATAGCTGACTGGGGAAGATATTTCAGACACTGACATCCCTTTAAAATTCCCATTATGACTTAGAAAGACCCTCACCTACACAATATCAAGCATAATGAGAGATCCTGATAGGAACAGTGGACTGGGCTCTATTCCAGATTGTGGATCTACTCCTGGGAATAAGCCTAACACTATCTCTCTTTAACTAGTAAATGAGAAGTATGCCTTTCCTTTGAATTTATGCTTAAAGTTCTGTAACTCAAACATCAAAGGAAGTAAACCTTTGTTGCCAAACAAATTAAAAATTTGCTGATACATAGATGTATTTCTATAATCTCCCCTTCATGAGAGTATACAGACTTAGACATAGTAAATGGTGTGGAATAATTATTTTGAGAAACTTGCCATTGATAAAAGCATGCATTTTTGGTCAGTTCTAGTTACAACTGGAATTGAAATGCAATTAATTTCATTTTCTCTTGCAGCAGGCTATTTTGTTCTATTGCTTTTTTGGACAATTTTGAAACCTGCAATTTCTTCTTGTATCTTTATGAAAAAGATATCTTGAATAAGAAAATAAGTGGTTAAGCACACTTGTGAGCTGGTTTAAAAATTACAAATATATAATATCAATCAACTATATCCTGATTTTAAAAAAAATATGATAGAAACCCTCCAATAATGATAAAGCATAGCAAGGTCCATCAGCTGGAAGCTAAATTTGGATGAGGTGTTCCTTACAATGATTAGCCATTGAAATATATACCTTTAATAGAAAATTTATTTTAATGAGCAACAGTAATTTTGAAAAAAACTTTATCTCACCTTTAAGTTGGGTATAATGCTACAATATTAATTGGTATTAAGAGAGAAATTTGGTTATTTGAAATTTTGAATAATACATTGATATCTGTGAAGTCCATTTCATCAGGGAAAACTGTAGGTTAAAAATATATTCAATTATATATTACCTTTTTTGGATGTGTTTTCTTAGTAAAAGAACTAGAAAAAATAATTTTTGTGAAAAAAAAAGTAGTTTTATGAGTTGCATTATTGTCTAACGCAAAAAAGCATTCATACAGTTTTGGAGGGGACAGTGGAGGGCAGTCTGGGGAGTGTTACTGACTTGTGACTTGTTCTTTATTATTCTGTTATTGAGAGTAAAAGGTTCTGAATGTGTTATATTCTAATTCCTTGTGCTCCCATTACTAGAATAGATGGAGAGGCACAATCTTTCTCCTTGTTTCCAGAGAGTATTTGAATAGCATAGGAGTATGACATTACAATGAGTTATAAAAGGACTCTTATCCTGTGCCAGGATCTGATTCATTTCAAGAATCTAAAAATTGATTTAGTTAAGATAAAAAAATACAAACCAACTATTCCTTTTGTAACCAAATATGAATTTGAAACTTTTTTGAGTTTAAGGAAAACATATTCTTTTAACTCTATATTTTTCTTCTCTTCCTGACTTGGACTATAAGACTAAAATGAAAGAGGTGGCATATGAAAAAATATTCCAGTGTTGTTTTATGAACAAAACCTTTCAGTCTGAAATTCAAGGGCATAGAAGGGTCCTAATTCAGATGAAATTCAAGAGTTTCTAAACTTTCTTTTTTTGAAGAGACTTGATCTTGTGGCCTGGTTAGAGGGAAAATTCTGCCTTCAAACCACAAATTGTTCTAAATATTTGTCATGCATTTAATTAGGAATGACTGTGCCTTACTCTCCAGCTCCTCAGCCAGTAGTTGAGTCTAAAAGGAGTCTCTGTTCCTATTACTGAACTCACTATTCATTTTTGCTCCAAAATTATTAATGATCTATAGTGTCAGCCTGAGTTAGTCTCCTGCTTTTTATTCCATTCTTGTTTTCCATCTAGTGCAAATTGTATGAGGTTAACTGTTTTAGATAAGCTTTTACCAGTGTTGCTGTGAATTTCCTTTTTTCTGCAATCCCTAATGAACAGAAAAAATGTTATTCATATTTATGTGCACATAAATATATAGGAAGGTCATGCAATTTCTTTAAATGCCCTGGTGCCCCTTCAATTAAAACATGGGGATAGATACAATGAGATATTTAGGCTAGAGTACAGCTTTTTGCCTTTTATGTAGCTTAGTGCAGAGGGGACCCGCTACTCCTGTAAAAAGATGCATGAAGTTTCTCAAAAGGTGATCATTAAAATCCATTTCCAGTAATAGAAATTGTGCTTGAATTACTCAGGTTAGGGAGACATTAGATTGAGATTCATATTGCTACTAAGTGTTCAAAGAATGCCTTCTGCAACGTCATTGTTCGAGACAACCATCATGTGCATTCTTTATCATTTTTAAAATATGGTGAAAGGAGAAGATGTTTCATTCTCCTATTATAGCATTTAGAATACTGATGGCATGAGTTGACTTCCTGTTTCTGTCTTTGTGGCTTTAAAATAGTCCTTTAGTCCTTGGGAGTGTAACTAGCAGGCTGGTTACAGAGTACACTTACAGCGAATAGTGCAATTTCTTCTGCTGCAGCCTTCCTGTATGGCTGAGAATAATTCATTTGATTGAGCATTGGAGCTGTATCACATGTCGCTGTAGCCCAGAATCCTTACTGTGAGGGCAAAAAAAAAAGCTTGTTCTTCAAGCCCAGTTTCAATATGTATTTTATTATTTTTCATAAGAGCAAGAATATCTTCACTAGTAAGCCACAGAGGCAGATATTTATTCCCATGTGGGCCAGGGGAGGAAAACGATGAATATTTTTTATGTAACAGAGAACATTCATCAGGTAGGCATACAAGTAAATGCACAAACACCAAGTTCAGAATAGCTGAAGACTGGAAAATAGGGTTATGTTTTGAGCAGAAGATGTAACTGAATGTGGTTTTTCAGAGGTATTAATAACCATTGAAAATACTGAATTGTACAGGGAAATGTGCACAGTGCCACCACGTTTTTAGCTGCAGATGTGCTCTGAAAATGCCTTGATTGTGCATTGTTGTTGCTAAAGGGAATGTGTGAAAGGTATGGATTAAACCTCAGCTAGACTTCCAGCTGTTTATCCTGAGGCCTGTCAGTTTAGGAACAGAAGCAGATCTCAAGATCATGCTGTCTTGACCACTTGACTACCCACAGACTTCTTAGGCTACCTAAGAGCCAAGCAAGAGGCTTTTTAGAGTTTATGATTTAAAGCTGAGTATAAAAAAATGTAAAGGGCTATGAAAGACAACTAGAATTTCTTTGTATGCTTTTTATTTACTTAAATACTCTTACATTCTAAGAAATATTTTTTCCTGTATTTAGTGTCCTAATTTTCTGTCCAGAAAGTGCATTTATTTATACAAGTGATTCAATACCCTTCTAGATATCTAGATGGTTTATCAAAAACTTTAAAGAAGAAGGTTTAGAAAATGTTCTAGTAATTAATTGTGTGGTTATTTAGAGTGTGTATGTACAAATATTAATAGAGCAGATGGAAGAATTTAAAACAAAACCCTAATTTTTCAGCATGGATAGATAAAAAATTGTACCAATTCAAACTTTGTTCCTGTTTTGGTCTTGCTCTTCAGCTGCATAACATTTTATTTTAAACCTTGTGATACTTTGATGAACCCAGTCTGTGAGACAGTTTAGCCAGAAAAACCAAAGACATTAATGCATTACTCTGTTAATAATGACACCTACTTTGAAAATAGCCACAAAAATCTATGTTTTCTGAAAATTTAAAAGATCTTTTTAATATCTTTATGTTGTAAGTTCCCTCGAGGTGTTAATATGCAATAATTACCCTTGTGTCTGGAATATGGGCTATTAACCTCTTGCAGGAAAAGTATTTCCTTAGAGGGCTTATCTTTTTGTACTTTGTTTACCTAGTTTTTTACTCATTAGTGTAAGAAAAGGAAACAGATGAATGGAGAATGTGTTGTGTTCTGATACACATAAGTAGAAAAATTTCTTTTATGACTAATAGAAAATTAACACATAAATATGTAATCACTGATATTTATTATTCTTCATGGTGAAAACATTAAGTAAGAAAAAATAATCATTTAACATAATCTAGACATGCATTCCAAATATTTTGTTGGACTGAAATAATGTTTTTAAAATTTTCTTAGAGGAACGCTTATGAATTGCTACTTGCTTCAATAAGTGCTCTACATGTTGAATTGAAAAGATTTATTTCACAGACTAAGCAATCCAGTTACAGGGATACCAATGCTTGCCAGATCGAAGCTCAGTCCATGGTAGAGCCAGAAGCTAAAGCAGAGTCTCTGGACTTAATCTTTGCTTCTATAACAGGAAGAAAAACAGAGGGTGATTAATTTTTTAACATACAATTAACAGATATGTTTTCTGTTATTATTCATTATGCCAAGCCCCTATAGTGTAGAAAGTTTTAGTACAAGTAATCATTTAAGATAATATTTTGTCAGCAACCAAATATAATAAAACAGGGCATCATCTCAGAAAGTTTCACTGACACTAGTTTCTAGAAAGAGTCTAATCTTCCCTTTGTTATATCAATCCAAAATTACCTCAAGAATTCAAGGATAGAGAGAAATGAGCAAAAAGTAATTGAAAGGGAAATGACCTTTTTCTTCATTATGCAGTGGTTTTAAATGCACACTAATGACACTTTTTGTGCATGTATTAATATTTTTAAATTCAATGATACTGCAAGCTACCTAATGGATTTATACAAAGAATCACTGTTGAGACAATCATTTCTATTTCTTGGATCAAGTGAGATGGGTTTTCAGCAGTTGAAGGTCATACGTGTGTATCAGCATGCTTTATTCTTTATCATGAGATCATACAATAAATCAGATTGAAAGAAACCTCAGGACATCTCTAGTCCAGCCTCCTGCTCAAAGCAGATTCAGCTATGAGGTCAGATAAGTTATTTAGGTCTTTATGTCTAAGACCAAGTCTGGTCTTGAAAACTCTCAAGGACAAAGATTGCATAACTTCTCTGTACAGCCTGTCTCACTGTTTGACTGTCCTTGGGGTTAAAAGGTTTCTGCTTATATCAAGGTGGATTCTGTCTTGTTCCAAATTCCGGCCAATATCTCTTACCCTCCCTTCATGTTTGTGAGCTGTCTGACTCTCATGTTTTCATGACCTGCTCATATGTATTTGAGGGCTGCTGTTAGGCCTCCAAAGTTTCCAAATTCCTCAGCCTCCCTGCACAGGGCAAGTTCCCAAGCTGGAACTCACTCCAGTTTATCAGTGTCTCATATTGAGCAGAAAGTCCAAAAACTGGATCCTGACTCCAGTCTCACAAGGGCTGAGGAGAGGTGTTAATCATTCCTATGGACCTTCTGGCTGTGGTGCTCTTGGTACAGCCCAAGATGCTCTTGCATCACTGCAGCCAGGACACACTGCTGACTCACACCCACCTTGTCATCTACTGACATCTGCAAGTCCTTCTCAGCAGAGCTGCTCCAAATTTACTCCACCCCAGCCAACCAAGTCCCACCCTCTATCAGGGACTCTTCCTTCCCATCTCTCACACTTAGCATTGCTTTATTTTGGTTTTTGTATTCTTCTTGCTGGCCCACTCCTCCAGTCTGCCTGCATCCCTCTGAATCCCTCTGCCCTCAATCATGTGAATTGGTCCCATGGTTTGATTTCATCTGCAAACTTGTGAACTGTGCACTCCACTCACCTCCTCCAGGTTACTGAAAAAGTGAAAAAATTGTTTGAAGTCAAACCTCTAGACTTTGTCAAAAATCATGTTATGATTGCAATAATTAATCCATTACTACCATTTTAAAAAAGGGGGATGACACAATCTCTTGCCAATAATGAAAGTCACAGTAGATAACAATAGTATTGAATTTAAAAGCCACCATTTAGGCAAGAATGTAAAGTCTTTAGGGTTCTAGCTGGCAAGTCTAAAAATAGTGAATCCACAAACTGTGTTCTTAAATATTCACTAAACAGGAACTGAAACTCAAATGCCATGAGTTCTAATAGAAGATGGCAAGCTGCACAGTTTGAAATGCTTCTATTTTTTCATACCTGAATAATGATGTAAAATGCCTTAGGGATGACGATGATGATGATACTTAAAATCTCATCTGAATTAGATGAGATGCAAAACCACAAGAAAATATATCCTTAAACCATAAATTATCCTTGTGAATTCTCTCCTATGGTGAATATAAAATTGCAATTGAAACTTGTGAATAAGAAATTTTTTCCTGAAGTAAGCAATATTTCAAATTGTCAGTGGGAAAACCAAGAGGAATTCAGTGGTTAATATAGAGATTGTAATATCTAGATGTTAATAAATAGAAAAAGTTGCTTCTGTAGAGTCTTGAGTGATAGTGCTTCAAATTTCAGATTTCTGAGATCTGCAATATGCTTATGAAAAAATCCCAGTGTCTTCAAAACGTTTAAATTTGTCATGTTTAGATATTTAATCAGACTATACACAGAATGTGGAACACACTGGTTTTTCAGACTTCCCAGAAAGCTAATTCAGTACTAGAAATCTGAATACTGAAGGCTAATAGTGATTGTTCATAGAATAAAGCTAATTAATTATGACAGTAGAGCTCATTATATTGGAAAGTAGATCTAAGAATCATAGGACTTTATCTAAATAGAAAGATTTACTGTAAAAAACATTGCAAAACAAAAAATTAATTCCTAAACTTAAATTCAAGTGTTCAATGTTTTCATATCCCCATTCTATAGTCCAGTATTGTGACCAGAATTTTTTAGTTTACTGTATCCCTGTTTTTTCAAAGCAAAAGTAAATTCAATCTCCTTTGTCAGCAAGGAAGAAGACACAAATCCAGGGAGGTGTGACATTAATATTTGTTAAATATTATGCCTAATAATTTTATAACTGTAGTTGCTGTAATGTATAACTAATCATAAAAATATTTTTTATTTTTCATACCATTTGCAAATCATCTGAACAAAATGGTTTATGACATCAGGAAGCAGTGCTTGGATGATATATCTTCTAAAATTGTGTGTCTCACATATATCCATTCATTAAGCTATCTGTCTCTGCAAAGAGATGTTTCCTTATGGATTTTATGAGATGCTCTTAAATTATTGATAAACTACAAGCATGTACATGAGTTGCTTTTAATCATATATGTGGTTTTAGAAATGATAACAAAATAGGTTTGTTTCTTACTCAGAGGCTAGCATTTTTGTCTTTGCTTTCAGTTTTCTGGATTGATTTTATCACTAGCATGAATTTTAAAAAAACCCCAAAAAACCCAAATGACTCCAATAAATAAAGAAAGCAAACCAAAGACTAACAGAAAACAAACAAACAAAATCCTAGAACAGCAACAAGTCCACCTTGATATGGCCATCAATATGAGCAGATAATGCTCTGCCTCACTGCTTCCTGTATAGACAAAAAATAAATGGGACAATAACTCTTGATGTCATTCCCACTTTATTTAAAAACAACTTTGGTCAAGCATCTGAAAAAAAAAGCAAGCATCAATGCAAACAAAAAACTTACAAACTCTGTTACATAGAACTTGCAGTGCAAGAAATCTCTCCGGATTATCTGGTTTAGAGCAGTACTGTTTGCGTTGTTTAAAACTGTATAATTTTTTTTTCTTTCTCCTTTTTTGTAGTAGTCAGTTGAATAAGAAGCAAAAACAAATTTTAAAAAGACAAGAAACCCTACCAAAATTTGCAATACTGTCACAGAAAGCCCATAGACTAATTCCTCTGTGTTCTTCAGATTTGAAATAAAACTAAGTTTCATGGGAAAAACTCATCTCTACAATATGATTTTGACTTTGGATTTAAAAGGTCAGCTGACTGAGGGGGCAGCCTTTTATCCTGTAGAAGTACAGGCTGTCAAACATGTTCTGATGAAGAAATAAATATTAATTCTGTAGAAACTTAGACCTCTCTTCTTCCCTGCCCATACTCAGGATTAAAGAATAGAGTAACAGCCTTCCTCCTTCACCTGGCAGATCTAAAGTACACATCTCAGAATTATGTCTGAAGGTGTCAGTGTTCACTAAAGGTGAGCAAGAACACCAGGAATGGTACATGTCTGATCGGGATTCATTTGCTAGTTAGGAAGTGATTGGCAGAGAAAGAGGTATTAAGCACTCAGGCTCAGTGAAACCAGGATGAATGTACAGCCAAGATTACCATCTGTTGAATATGAAATGCTTGGATCAAGACATTATAGATACATTTCCCTAAACAGCAGGGGAAGCAGTCTTTTTTGGAAACACTATCACAACAGAGCAGGGAAGCATTAAGATAGAAGCAAAAAGCTGTTCACTAAATTTTGGAGAGCAAATTACTTTATGGATAAAATTGAACTGTATTTAAATTATGCTGGATCTGTGAAGGATTTTGAAACTTACCTCTAAATTAATAATTTGCATTTCTGACACATACTGTACAGGCTATTATTGTTAATAATAATCATGATCATAATTAGAAGAAGGAGTTTTGGAGATCCCATCCCAAGGGGCCTTTTAGCCTGGATAAAGCCAGATTTTTTTTACCATTTTCAAACCTCCTTTTCCTGAACTAGATGACCTTTGACAAACACTAAAGCAGTGAAAGTTATTCTCCTTCCATATTCAAAGAATTGTTAAAGAAGGAAGAGAGCAGCTCTAATTTATGTATTGTCTATACAATTATTCTTTTCTACTTTCCTTCTTTAACTGTAAATTGAAATGTAGAAACTAGGACTAGGTCTTCAACATCCAAAGTTAATCTAATCTGTGCAGCCAGCAGCCCACAAATTTATCAGGAGCATTTAGACTTCCAGAAGGATTAAACTATTTATTTGGTTTCTTCCAGCTCTTTCTGCCCTGCAGTTTGATTTCTAGCTAAAAAAAAGAAAAAAAAAAATATTATTCTGTGACCACTGCCTTCACCATTTCTGAAAACTCCATCAAATAACTAGAAAAATGTAAAACTGTTAATGAGGGTGGAGGGGGTGATACCCTTTTACTTCAATGTGTGGTGGGTTGGCCCTGGCTGAACACCTGGTGCCCACCAAACCACTCTACCACTCCCCTTCCAGCTGTACCGGGGAGAGAAAATAAGATGGAAAGCAACACATAGGTTGGGATAAGGTAGTTTAATCAAGAAAAATGTTTGCATGCATGTAAATAGGAAAGTTTTATTCTCTACATCTCTTCAGCAAATGCTATTCAGGGAAGCAGAGCTTCAGCATATGTAGTGGTTGCTCCAGACAGCAAATACCGTAAATAACAAACACCCCCTTGTTCCTCCTCCTCCTCCCCTTAGCCTTTATATCTGAGATGATGTCATATGTTATGGAATATCCCTTTGGTTATCCCTTTGGGTTAGCTGGCTTGGTTGTGTCCCCTTCCAGCTCCTTGATGGAAGGGGAATGTTGAGAGAGAGGGCCAGCCTGTACCCAAACTGCTGCTGTGTTACCAACACCTTCCCAGCTACCAATGCACTGCATCGTGAGGGTAGCTATGAGAAAATTGACTCTGTCTAAGCCAAACCCAATACACAAGGATTTTGAATATTGTGTGATATTTTTCTAAGAAATCTAGGGAATTATGACTTTTGAAGCTGGTATGAAGCAGGTTAGAGCTGGTTGGAAAACTATTTTCAGAACAGTTGCTGAAATTTTAGTGTATTAATCTAGAGACATTTGTCTGGACTTGATAAAGACATTTCACTAAAAAGTGGAATAAAAGAAGGCTGTACTATTATTAAATATCTATATAATATCACTCTGAGAGAGACTTGGAATATTTAGAAGATAGGAGTAAAAATTGAAATTATGTTGGAAACAAAAAAAGCCCCAAAGCAAGCAACAAAAAATATTGTAAAGGTATATGTATGAAGAAGGCTATAAGAGGTATGATGTAGTTCTTCCACTTTACTTGTATTAGTAGATCAAGTATGGTGTCATCATTTTTTGTGTCACTTTTTTAAACAAAATTGTTAGGTAAAAGAGAATTTGGAGAAGAATAGCAAGTTCAGAACACTAAGAAATATGACACAAGAGCAGAAATTTGAAATAAATCGGTTTATTCTAGTCTAGAGAAGTGAGAGTAAGTGAGAGTTCACTTAAGAAACAAGAAATTAGCTTTCAGCCATGCAATCCCATGAAGAGAGTTCTGATTTTAAGCATGAGGCATTAACTGTTTATATTAGAAAAAATACTGCAATTATAAAATAACGCTAGAATTATATGACTCAGGAAAGTCAAGTAAGCTCCATATTAAAGGTTCTAGAAATGAAACCAAACAATTTATAATAGATTGTTGCTCTGTTGTAAGAAGGATAATGTTCTTTGAGCAATTTTGAGATTATGGAATATGTATGCATTGATTAAAAAATGTAATTCTTTAAAATTCAAGGTAAACAAAAGTTTTCTTTGTAGCAAGCATTAAGGTACTTTTTATCTAAGTGTTGCCAAACATAGTTCATTTAAAGCTGCCCATATATAAAGTGAAAATTACTCTGTTGGGAAGGAAGGATAAAACCTTTCTTGTAAATTTCCAGAATATTAATAATTCATGACCCTGAACTGAAGAACAGTCCAACTCTACCTTCTTTCTTATTCTTTTTTCCTTTGTACAACAAACTATGCATTTTCAACTTATGCTTTTTGTACCTGAAGAGGGGTAGGGGGATAAATGACTGTAAAAATATCTTACTGATTCTATATGGGTTCTTTTTTCTAGAATTTACTCATGCAGTAATAGAGGATACTTCCTATGGTGAAAAATTTTGGTGAGCTGCACAATCTAGAAGAGCTGTGAGCTCAAACTGCAGAAAATACAATCTATAGGCAAAAGCTTTACAGCAGAGTAGTCATGAGGCAATTTATGTCTTTATGTCTAAAGTTAGTTGCGGAAAATGCTCACGACACAAAGATCTGTTGCCTGATACTGCAATTAAACAGAGCTGAAAATGTAGCTAAAAGGCAATGTTCCTCATCTTTTGGAACAAAAGTTCTGCAAAACAAAAGTTCTGCAAAAGTTTTATTTTTATGCTTTCTCCAAAATTCAAGTCATGCTGTAAACATAAGGTTGTTTATTTTCATTAGAGATAATAAAAAGTTTTCAGACTTTTCTTAGTTGTAATGCTTTCTCTTTGTAGGATAAATGCTGAAATAATATAGACAGTAGAATATCAAGGTGGTTACTGGTAAACTGGTAACTGATAACTGATCCTGGTAAACTCAGGATCAATAGTAACTCTTCTACCTGGTGAAAGAAAGAAATCATTGACTGTTGATTCCAGATGATACTTGCAGTCTGGTGGGCAGGAGTTGGGCTGGGTGGGGGGCAGTGGGAAAACTGGAGTTTGTTCAGAGTGGGCAGAGTGCATTTCTGCTCTAAGGCAGTCCCTCCACACCAGTGTGGAGACATCTCCAGGCTCACACACCTCATTCCTCACTATGGCTTCTTAGTATGACTCAGTGCTACATTAGCCCTGCTGTTCAGATTCCAGTGAATTCAAAACTGTTGGCATAGGGAGGCCAAATTTGTCTGTATCACAGAATACAGACACATTTGAAGACAGAAGGTTTGTTTCACTTAGGTCATCAAATTGTCATGAAAGTCTTCAGATTTTCAAAATGCAAAATTTTGTTGCTGTAATTACTAGTAAATCAACCACTCAACTGATAATGTTTTGAAATATGTCATGATTTATATCTGTGTGCACATAAGTTATATTATGACAGCAAGTTTTTGTTTTTATATTGTTGACATACCCCTGTTCAGTTTATATACTATTTGGTATTAAGAGTTTGTAATATAATTGAAACCCTTTATTTTATGAACTTAGAAATATCCATATGTGTCTTTTCTTCTATAAAAAATATTGATTATTAATAACCTTTTATTGTTTAAAATAGTTTCACTCCATTATTGAAAGGGCAGACAGTTGACTAGATATCAAATATTTCCTTTAGGCAAAGGAGATGTGTGTTTGCTTGTTAGCTTTCCAAATGAGTATTTGCCATTTACCATTAAATTTACATTGTTAAAAAGCATGGAGAATGAAGTGAAAAGCCTGGGGCAAAAACTGCTGGTGGTATTTCTAAAAAGTAATGTTTTAAGCTAGTGGGTCATGGGAAGAACACTTATGGTCACTAATTTCATAGCACTGAACATTTTTCTTACTATTGGTATTACCTATGAACATTAAACTTTAGATTTCAATTTATAGATTGCTCTTGATCCAGATCTTTATCTGGAATGAAGAAAAAAGTGCAACTGGTTTATACTAATGGAACAGAGGCCTCATTATGCCAAAAGAGTTGCCTGATAACTCTTTGTTGCAGCTATAATTAATCATTTCCTGATTTTATTTTTGTCTGTGCAAAGTTAAAAATAGGGCATTTAAGTCAATAGAGTTGGAATTTGTGCCAGTAAAAATGGAAGAAAATGATATCATGAATGCCAGCCTTCCCCCCCCCAAAATTATCTCTTAATGTCTTTTATTTTCTAAGTGTTTTTGTTAACCACATGAGGTATACTACTCCAAATTTCACATTACAATATGCTATCTTTTGCATGCAGTGTCAAGCAAAGTGAACATATGTTATTTTGTAAGCAGGAAAGAGATTATACTCCTGAGAGAAGCTTATCAAATGTGATTTGATCTATCAATTTTCACAGTGATCCCATGAGCATCAGAAAGGAAAAAGTTGACTCGTTTATTTTATTCATCTTACACACAGTAGTCAAACAGCTTCTCATACTTTTCTCCTCTTGTTAAAATCAGCAGGAAAAAAAGTAAAACCGCTTTACATGGAGGATCTATGTCTATCTATTTCTCATCTCGAAATTTATAACAACTCCTGTTCTCAAGTCTGTGGCAGTCAACTACTCTCAAAATGTTGGAACTATACATCTCTTTAGGTCAATAGAATAAATACTTTTAGATGAAATCCCAAAATAAAAGAAATAATCCTGGTTTTTAGATATTGTACTGGTGTTCTTTAATTTTTTTATTTACTTACTCTTGTACTTTATTTATCTATATAGAAGTAGTATAGAAGTTAATTTGATCTTTTTTTCCCCTTTTTGATTTCTACATGCCATGCAAAAATTATAGAAAAAGCAACAGCAAAAGAGGCACTTTAAGTGTATAGACCAAGCTAACCATCTCTGAATTATCTGAAGTATTATAAAAGGGATGCTTCAGAAGGAGTTTAATACGGTAAAAATACATACATTATATAATAGGAAATGTAGTCTCTTCTACAAAATTTCTCCTTGTGCCAGTTGTAGAGCCCAGGACAGCATAGGAATAATGAAATTTTAGAACTACATGATGATAATCCATGTGCTGGTCTCCCACTCAACAAGGATCTGCAACATTTAAAGCAGAACTTGCAGATCTGGGAAGAGCTTCCAAACTCAAGCTGGAAAAAAGACAGTGCAATAGAGGACCAGGAATGCTCTCTGAGATAGTAATATGGAAATGTAACCATTTTTGTTACATATGATGAACTTCAACTTTTCTTGGAAATAAGTGTGCTTGGAAGATCAGTTTAGAATTTGGGAGCAAAGAGCAGAGGAACTGTTTTTCATGCAAGTCTTTACTTATTCTTCCTGCTCTGCTTTTACTGAGCAGTATCACTGGCTTCAGAAGTCAAATGTGCTGGCAAGAAACTTCTTATTCAAGCATTTATGAGTCATGAGCTCAAACAACACTGGAAATCAAAAGGCCTCATTGCTTTAAAAAAAGAAAAAGCAAAACCAGATGTGGATTTGAACTCATTAATATGAGCAGATGTAGATAACTAGGAAATTGATTCACTTTGATGGTCAGGGAAATGGCTTGGCCAATGTTATCTCATTTACCTATATATTCACTCCAAATCCTCTCCATTATTTCCAGGTGATCTTCTCCCTAGAACTTGTCTGCCCATTCCTCCCTAGATCATACTGCTGAAGTCTGCAGGCATTCATCCAGACTACAGGTGGATTCTGTCATATCTGCCATACCTGTGGATGGTTATATATCTGATATATGTATAAAACAAACCCTCTGAACGTGTATAATATGAATTTTGTAAATGTTCAGTACAGATAGTCTTTTACTAAGGCAAATATTTTAACACACCATTTCAAATAGATTGAAATCCCCACAAATATGTATGTATATATATATATATATATATATATATATATATATATATATATATGTGTGTGTGTGTGTGTAAAAAAGATGAGATAATGTATTTCAGATTCCTTTGTACAAATTTGGGTTTAGAGACTTGATCTTATTTACAGATGTTACTAAATGGTTTGCTACAAAGTATAGAAAAGGGAGAGTAAAAGTCAATGAATAAAATCTAATAGGATTTAAAATAAAACACAAATGAGTGTGATAAAAGAATAATCTGGTATTCAGTCTTATGATGTATACAGTTAGCATTTTGATGAATCAGCTTTTTTTGTGTGACTGAACAGAAGTGAAATCAATATTTTAGCAGTGATGCCTTTATAGCACAAGAATGTTTTTCTATAAAATACATCTTTATTTTTGTTTCTTCATCCTGCTCCACTTTACTGAAATCTTATTGCTGTGTTATGCATGAGCATTTCCAAATGCTCTCCTTTGGAAGACACAGTAGGAATAAACTGAATAGTCTCTGTGCAGTACAGATTCCAGTTCGGCATCTTAATTTAAAGAGGCCAAGATCCATAGCATCCTATAACAAATGCTTCCAACTCTTTGTAGACAGCTGTTGATGAAGTTCAAACTATTAGTTCCCGGATTTGCCGTTTTAGGGTACATATATCAAATTCACCATAGAAAGCTTTTGTAAATAAAGATTACAAGATGATTTGAGTATGATAGAGAGAACTAAGAATGAGTGGGATTCTCCATGGTGATAAAAACCTAAAAGATAAACTGCACTTGTGTGAAGTGGTGATCTTTCCTTCTTAAGATTTGAAGTTCTGGGTAGCAGTTTTCTGGTTGGATCACTTTTGCACCTTCAATTACTTCCCTAGTTTGTTCCTTTGGTTCTTGTATTGCAATCACTAAAAATTAAAAAAAAAGGGCTTGATTAGTAGGGCAGCATACAAAGCTGTGATGCAGAGTGTGTCAACTTGTCTGCAGGGCTAGGGTCCCATGGATGGTCTCTGAACTCAATATCCCATTCTCTTGTTCAAGTATCTGTGAGACTGGGGTTTCATTTTAGTTTGTGTATACTCTCAGATTACAGTTTTCAAAATAGCTCATGCCCCAAAGTTAACGCAGTAGTTACCAAATGCCAAGTCAACAACACTGTAAGAGGAGTGATCTGCAATGGACTTTAGCTCTGATCCTTGAAACCTGATATGACAGAAAAGTAAAATTAAATGCAGCACTGAAGTGGATTTTCCCAGATAAACCTGAATCTCATTTGAATTCATGCCTTGTTTCTCCCCCACAGTTCAGGAAGACAGAACAAATAATTTTGATCTGCCCAAGTAGCATGGTGTCCTACTGATATCTCCACCAGTGTCTCATTGCCAAGTTCTCAAAGGATGTCAGCGTTCATCACCAGAGCTTTTGAACTCAGTTCATATAATGTGTGTTACATTTCAGTTTAGAGATGCACCATTTAAGTTTCACAAGTACTTCATCATTTATATTCATGGTTTCTGAGTATATCTGAATTTCTGTTGCCTACTATATATATTGATATTCTAAAGTGAAGAAACTTCGGAATAGTTGTTTCTTCACTGCCTGCCTTTTTTCTTTTTTCTTCTATTTCAGGGTATTATGCTAGAAAAATCAATGCAAACCAGAGATAAGCTTCAGAAATGTAGGTGGCATGATGTACTACAGGGAAGTGTTCAATTTTCCCTTTTACTTTGCTTAATTAGTACATACTGATATCCAGAAATGTTCAGCATTTGCACAGGACAGTTAGATTGGGAATCTGGCATGAAGAGATCTTAATGAAGCACAGATAGTGGCAGGTACCAGTTCCTTACTATGTAATTATATTCACAGTATTACTCAAGCCTGACATGTTTTCATGCATACTCCCTGCATTCACTACAGAGTGTAGAGAGCAAAACTGATTTCTTCATGGTGCCATTTGAGGTGTTTAAAGGCACAGACATGAGACATAGCTATCCCTGGGCTTGGGTATTTTATTTTCTTAACTTGTTTTTTCTCCTAAATGAATACTTTCTACTAGCACTGGAAAAGCTCTTCCCTGTGATATGGATGGAGTTATCACACTTGTTTTCCCCTCTTACTTCTATGTGTGAAGTATTTTCTTTTCAGCATTCTTAATGCTCAAAGATATTACTGAGCCACAGGGAGGCAAATATGCTTTGTTATATAACGAAAAAAGTTACAGATTTTGAACAAAAAAAACCCAAGTAAGCAAAAATTAACCCCTCTTCTTTTTTAGAGATATACTTTTTTAAATATTCATATTAAAAAAAGGCTAAGTTAACAATGACAGATGCAAAAGAAAAAATTCTGAATGCTGGTAGTTCCAAATTCCCAATAAGAAAAGTTGAATTTACTTAGCATATTAGCAGGGACATTCTGAATCTTTTCTCACACTACACTTCAGAGAATATTTCCTGAAACTTTGCTGCAAACCAGATTTTTCCATATTTTATTTTATTTTATTTTATTTTATTTTATTTTATTTTATTTTATTTTATTTTATTTTATTTTATTTTATTTTATTTTATTTATTTTATTTTATTTTATTTTATTTTATTTTATTTTATTGACAGGAAAAGAGATGGAGAAGAGGTGAAAACCATAAGTCCCTGGAGAAGGCAGTGTTTTTTGCTTACCTAGGTTTTTGCTAATGAGAGACAAGGTATTACCAAGGCAGAATTGGGAACTGCTTTAGACATTAGTCCTTATAATGAAAACAGAACCTGTTTTATAGCAACAAATACAAAAACTGTAAAAATCATTGGATTATTTAATTTTTCTTTTTTTTTCTGAGTGTGGTTGTTATGAATAGCCAAAGCAGAAAACGAGATTCAATACAGACTTTGCATGTGCTACTCATAAAAAATATGGATTCGTAAAATCATTGATTAGACATTAAAAAGGGCTTTAAATGTTTAAATGTTGCAGAAAAAGCTGAGTTTTTCCAATAGATTAAAGCAGCAGATCAGTTAAATTATTAAATGTGGGATGGTTTTGCAGGGTTCCTCTGCTTGTATCCTCTTACACAGCCTAACAGGAGGCAGCAATGGTGAGACAGAGTGACAGTCAAAGTCCACTGATCAACTTGAATGAATTTTCTACTATTAGAATGTAATGTTGTAAACAAAGGAGAAGCTTCCATTTTGAGAAGGAGGTGATTAAATGCTAAAAGATTTATTATCAAATGAGAAAAGAAAAACTACAGGATAGACTAATCTGTAAATAATTTAAGAGACAAACTAAAGTAAAACTCAGCAGGTCTGGGAAACATGCATTTCCTGCTGATAACACAGGAATGATTGACTTTTCTCTAAAGAGAGTTTGGGAGCAATTCAGTTCATTCTAGTGGAAGATTAATTTGGGGAAAATGTTGGAACAGGCAACCTTTATTTTCTCCCTTATTTGTGAAAATAGAAGATAACAGCTGAAAAATAAATAAATATAGAACCTAGGAAGGAATTATCACTGCATTTGATAAAATTTGCCTGTGTAATGATATGATTGGTTTTTTTCTGCTTTGTTTGCTTTGTTCTTAAAGGGATGGGGGTTTTGATAAATATCAGGACAACTGATTAGTATTATTTCTTCTGAAAACTCACATTAAATTCAATAGGAAGCAAATGTCTTCAGTATTATTTAAATTTCCAACCAATATATGCAAACTTTGTTTGCAGGATATTGTCATAAGACTTGTCCTTTCTCTGCTTTTGTTGGGTTTTAACCCCAGCTGGCTACTGAGCCCCACACAACCACTCACTCATCTCCCCAGAGGGATGAGGAGAGGATCAGAAGAGGAAACGTGAGAAAACTCCTGGGCTGAAATAAATACAGTTCAATAGGTAAAGCAAAGCCTAGCACATCTTCGTGCTGTTGTGGTGGTTTTAGCTGGGGTAGAGATAATTTTCTTCACGTATGGTAACTGGTATGGGGTTGTTTAGGATTTCTGTTGATAATGAAGAGAATTTCCAGCACAAATCCAAAACACAGCCATGTGTTAACTAATGTGAAGAAAATTAACTCCACCCTGGTCTAAAGCAGCACAGCTGTCAATGGAGTTTTTTGAAATTTTTTGGTGCTTGTGTTTTTTTCTGCTGTTTTCATATATTTATTTAGTAATATATATATAGTATATGTGTATTTAAATAGTAAATATATAGTAAATGTGTATTTAAAATATATATTTATATATTTTATTAATATATATTATATAATATTTATATATTTCTATATAATAAGTATCTGAAAGTTGACCTTTTTTTACTTATATTTACTTAAATATATGGACTATAACACTGAAAATTTGAAAATGCACATATGTAAACTAATTTATTCATAAGTAGTCAAAGTGCTACACAAATTCTCAAAAAAAGGAAAAAGGAAACAATTTTGAATTCAAGATTATATTTGTAATTGATAAGAGCAGCAGAAAGAATGTAAGGAAATCTGAAGTCAGTTTGAATGGAACTATCTATGGATTCATGACAGCAAAATAGAGAATATGAAGTTATATTTGAGGACAATATCCCTTTTTCCACTTTCTGTTAATTAAATGACATGTTCAAAATTAATATGTAACAGATCTAAAACAAATAATCCTTAACACAATAATTTATTTACATATGATTCTAGTGTCATAGCATCAGAATTTATCAGATTAATTTTACTTACTCTTGTTGTCTTGGAGTTAACTGATCATTCTTTTAGGTCATCAACTACTTACACATATGGTTACATCTGAAAGATTAGGGAAAAAACCCCAAAAGCCCAGTCTTCCCCAGATGTTTCAGTGTTTGCTATCAGAAATAAAAGCAATGTATTAGCTGTACCAGAAAAAACATTAAGTCAATTATACTCTTGCAAGATTTATAAGAACTAAAGTGAATTTAAACTTGAATTGTCAAAGGACATTTTACAGGCATTAACCACTCAGCTACATCCATCCCATAGATTTAATTATGCACTGGATTTTGAACCACCATCTCCAGAGCAGTGTAAAATGAGAATTTTCCTACACTACTGTTCATAGACATTGCTCTGAATTACACATGTAAAAAACTCAGCTGATGTCACCAGAAAAAGAAACTAAAGTTAATATACTTTCATTCCGCTTCTGGAGAGTGTGTTACAGTAAATAGACTTTAGCTCATTCACTTGAATGTTCAACCAGTCAAGTGTTAAATGTTGAAAGATTATGCACATCCCAGCATATTTGATGTTATTTTTCTTACAAGGATATGCAGAAAATCATAGTTTGGTAAAGAAGGTTGGAATGATGGCATGCTCTGTAATGATGTAAATTATTTTAATCTGCAATAATAATCCCAATTTTAAGGCAATATTTTTTCAATACTATCAGTTATGAAACCTTAGTGTTACAAAAATATCATTAATTAGTAATGTAAAACAGCTTAAAGCACAGTGGAACTAAAATTTTTAACAAAACATTTAGAAATTTAAAGGCTTCCTGAATTTATCTTTAATGATCAAAGTTTTTGCTTCTTCATTCAACCTTCTCATATGCTGTTTCAGAGATATATGTTCCAGGAACATTTTAAATCTTAGTAAAGAGAACTGAAGTGCAGTCTAAAGCAGATTTTTCAAATTCAGCCTGTAATATCTTCTTTTTTGCTTGCATTTGTGAACTCAGTGCACTAAGACCACAGTGAAATGCTAACTCTGTTAGTAGCATTCTTCTCTGAATAAAATAACATTGATGCAAATATTTCTTGGATTCAGGACGTTGTTGCAGGGTCATATTTGCAGGATGTGCACTTATGTCTGTTTTAAACGAATGCTGTGCAATACTGGATGAGAAAGAGTGAGGAGACAGCTGCAATGTAAATATGGAATAAGGAGCTTAGGTTTTCCTAAAGCTTGGTACAGAACTGGAAGACAAGCAGACTGAAGAGGAAATAGGAAATTGTTAAAAGATCACCACAAACTGTGAGGCAGTGCAATGCAAATTCAATTCTCCTAAATTAGAACATTTCATAGAAACACAAAATATTTTAATGGAAATATTGATAATAAAATTGAGTTCAATTCCTCGACATAATATCATATTATTATAGGTGAAATTAACCCAGCCTGAAATAATTTCCATGAGACAAAACATAGATTTGTAACTCTATATGTTAAAAATATTAAAAAGAAAAAAAGAAGGAAATAAAAATTTGGGACACAAAGGAAACTGCTTGGCTTGTTTTTCTGGAATTCTTAAGCCAGAAATTAAAAACTAACAATAGAAATGTATCTTACCCTTTAAATGGACGCTTCTTGGAGATTTAGCTAAGGAAATTGCCTCTATGTATTTATTTGTTCTGTATGCTCACAATTACCTATACATGATGAAATTAAGACAAGAATGATTTGGGCTTTTTCTACAGTAGACAAATGGTGTGGTAATAAAACTTCTGTGTCCAGTCCATCTTACTGATTACATTTCCTATTCCATTTCTCTCTTTTTCTTTATATTAGCATTATTTGTGTATAAAAATGTATTACTCTGGATTCTATATTCCAAAGCATTTTAAGTAGCTACTTACTATGATTTAATTTGAGAGACTCCTGTGCCTAATAAGCTTTCCATTTAAAATCCGAGCTTTGAGCTTTATAAAAGCTACGTGGTCTACATGTAAACACTGTGTAAATAGCATCTGAATAAAAGGCAGGGGCACCCATTAGGAGCTGCCAGAACTGTGTCTGTTGTGGCTGCCCTGGTCGCTGCCGCTTGAGCAGCTGAAGAACAAAAGTACTGATTGACCAGTGCCAACTCAAGCGAAAAACACGCCAGCAAAGAGAAAATTTAGAAACAAATGCCAAAATAGGTTATAGGAAGTGTATATTTGTTGGTAGGGGGACAAGAGAGAGACATTTAAAATGTGGTTGTGAAGCACGCTTGCTTGTGATTTTATTTAGTACAGGAATACAGAACCCTGTTCTTAGATTTCATGTCTGTCAGATGATAGCACCCCACATGGTTTTAGAGAATCTGATTGCAATGTTGTTATAAAAAGGTTTTTTATGTTTATACAATTTAATGCTAAACATTATGCCTAAAATGCAGACTATTTCATGTGTTATAATGCAGAAGAAATGTATTTGTGGCAGAGGGGTTGTTTTGTGTAGGAACTGATAAAAATGAATGTGAGATTACACTGTCTGGAGAACATTTATTTATTTAAAAGAGAAAAATAGTTCTTAATTTCCAGTTATGAATTGATAGCTTTTAATGGCTTTTGCCTCGCTGTCCAATTTTGTTATTTGCTGGAAAACTGCATTTTGTACTTATTTGCTCTAGGCAGCAGATTATGTTTTACTCAGTGAAATTGAAAGTAATCAAACATATGTTAATGTCCACAGGTAAAAGATAATGTTCTATTTAAACAGGAAATTCTAAAGGATATTTGAATTTAAAAGAAAAAAAAAAGTTAGATTTCTGGTTTTTTGGTTTGTGTTTTTTTTTTAATGAGGTAGGTAGATTCTTTTGGAAATGAAACAACAGCTAACAATGTAGTCTTTGTCTGTTTGCAAATACTTTTTAAAGCCTGGAAAACTGCAGCAAGGTCTCAAAATTACTTTCCAGGTTAGATTTTTTTTTAACCTAGGGAAGTACATTACAACTGATTCTTTTTCAGCAATGATAATTTTTTAGAAGACCACAGCTCCTTCATTAAGTAAGAAAATGAAAAGGAAAGGGGAAAGGTACTGCAATAGTTATATGAAAGACAAGTTTTTCCAGTTTTGTATGTTTCTGGTACACATAGACAAAACAAGCTCCTCCAAGGAGAAAGAGAAATGGTAATTATAACAGTTCACCAGAGGGATTTAACAAACTCAAAATTTCTTGGAGTCTAAACTATTATTTTCTAGAAGATATACTTTTTAGCTTGCTTCTGGGAAAGGGAAAAAAGATTCAAGCATTCAAGGAGCTATCTGGAAGATCATAATGGCACTTTCTGGACATAGAAACTAAGTATTTTTGTAAATATTTGTTTTATTTGTTTTATTTATTCTATTTGCTTTAAATAAATACTGACATTATAGTGCCTGCAAGTAATTGAATTAGTGATGTTTATGGAGGGTTAAATGTATATCCTGATTGATAACTCTAAATTCTCTGACAAAATTTGAAGCGTTAAAGTCATGAAACTTCTGATGTAATCTGTCTAGCAGATTGATGGGAAATATTAAATGAATATCAGTTTAGTCAGACATCTTCTAATGCTCCAGCAACTCATGTTCAATCACACTGTGAGTGAGGTGTTGACTATTGTTGGGAATCTAGTGATGAGCTGAAGAAAGTAGATGATGACTGGAACAGGGGAACAATTGCTTTTCATGAGCCATCATGATGGATACAGATCCCTCAGAGCCTTTCAAAATGTCTAGCAAGCAGCAGAGCATTGGTTCACAAAAGAAACAGTTGGCCAATCAGATGTTTTGTATTCATTGTGTTACTTTTAGATCATGTTAACAAATGAATGACAGCCCTTATTTGCTCATAGCTTTCACATTGTGGAAAAATATGCAAGAGTTTCATTTGTGCAATTATCAAAATAACGGGCTTGAAATTCATCTAGAAACAAAGTGTCAAGTCTTCCTGCTCAACCTGACAGATCTCTAATCAGTTGTCATCTCATATTTACTTTAAAAGACTTTATTGCAGAATATTGAATATTTTGCTAGGAGAGATGATAGCTATGGACTTCATGCTATTAATCTCTTGAGAACAAGGTGATAATAAGCTAAGTTTCAGTCTTTTGAGGGGCAAAGATTTTATTAATAAATTCAGCTGAATTTTAGCCACTTTTTTTTTGAAACGTTATTGAAGGTGTCGTTCTAGTTAATTAATTGAAACAAGTACTTGATATTGAGCCCTAGAGAAAATGTTGGTAATTATTGCAGCTCAAAATTCAGTATTTGCTATAGAGTTTAATTAAAAGCATTATGATTTGTGTCATAGAGCAGCTCTAGACCTTGCCATTTTCAAATTAAAAACCTTAGCACTGTTTTGACAGTTTTGGTGACAGGCAAAGCCTTTTTGACTGGTTTGTTAAGGCAAATATTGAGTTCAAGATCATCTATCTGTGGCTCTGGCAGTGTGGTATAGGCAGATGTGCCTAAGAAGCAGTTTCATGAAGCAAACCTGTTGCATTTTACTCTGTGTTTTGAATCACAAAGATACCTGTGAATCTAAGCTAAGATTCACAGTTACAAATTTCATCTGGAAATCTGTGCTCTGCTGACATCCAGATACCAGGCCAAAAGGAGGAGTTAAGCTCTAAATGCTCCCTTAACACATGAACCCAGTACATAGGTTAAAATCAGAGTAGAAGGCATAGACATTTTTAGGTAAGTAGCTTTTGGTAGTTTCAGGTACTATATTCTGTTTAAGGGGATTCACGTCTAAAACATTTCTTGATGTGAGCCATCATCCTTCTGTAGCTACGTGATGCATAGCCTCTATTAGGAGCTACTGCAAGAGAGGAAAGCAAAGACTTTCCCTCTGTGGCCTTTTAAACATTTCAACAGGGACAGAAATATGCCTTCTGAAACCTTACCACAGATCCCTACCTCCTCTTCCAGCTGAGTGTTTATCATTCAACAAAAGATGTAGAGCATGTTCCTGAACTCTCCCATATTCAATACAAGTAGAGAATGCTTGCATGACATTACCTGGGAGCAAGTGAAGTTGTTTATGAACACTTAATTTTGAACACAAGCATAATGACTTGAAATATCTGCTGCATAAATAAGAAATAAATTTAAAAATGCAATTTAGTTCTCTATTCAGGAATACAAGTTCTGTACCTAGATTAAGCTAAGACACCACATTTTGTTGGTGCAACTTTCTTCAAAGTAACTCTTGCTGACCATTGTAAATCAGAATATTTTCTATATACCATTTCAATTTGTTTTGAATCTGGGACAGTAACATCAGAATCTTGCAGATGATCTGTACTGAAGGTCATAGCAGAGGGTGAAATACAGAAATGTAATAATGTAAACTGCCATAAATGTTTTTGTTTCCTGAAATGTGCTGACACATCTTTATGGAATTACAAGGTTCTCTTTAACTTTGTTGTGTGTAGCAGAACTCAGAAGACATGTACTTTCAGAACAAGTGAAATAGTTTCTAAACTGAGGTACTATGAGTTTTTATAGAAAAAGAAGTAAGTCTGAAAATGTCTTTTTTGTTTGACACTCTTTTCTCCACATCTTAACATTTTCACACAAGTTATTTTCTGCATATAGCAAAAGAAGTGTTGCTGTTTTTACTTCTGGTGACATTATTTATTTCTCACTATTTAAACTATGGGAAATTCAAAATATGTCTCTTAGGTAGATATCAGCGAATGATACTTCAAAAATTTCATTTGGTCAATAAAAGACTATTTAAATTTTTAACATAAGATTGTAAAGTTATTAATAGTGAGAAATTAATTTTAGAAATTATTTTGAAAAGCTGTTTTTCAGAGACTCTACCTAGAAAAGGTTTGTGTACGTGCCTGTTGCAAGCTGTGAGGTGCTAAAATATTCTGCATTTCAGGATGTATGACACAGAATTCTTCTGATGTTTGTAGCCTTTAAAATAAATTGTTTCAGTTCTTTTAGAGTTGATTCCTGCAGAGAAGAACCTCATAATTAGAAACAGAGTAGGATAGAACTGCAGTATAAGTCCTTTGATGTGTTGGTTACCTTATAGAATTTTTTAAGATAAGATGAACTATAGCTATTGATAATATTTCTCTTTTTAAGCCAGATTTGCAGAACTAGCTAGGGTTAGCTTGCTTTTAATTTCATTTTATGAACAACATAATATTAAGCATGAAGCAGGTAATTATAGTATTCAGACTAAGTCAGGTTGACTGACTGGAATGCCTATTCAAAACACTACAAAATTTTCTTTACAATTGCTTATCTTCTGTTTGGGTTGAGTTCCTTTCAAATTTAGTGTGTTTTTTTGGGTGTTTTTTTTGCTTTGTTTTTTTTTTTTTTTCTTTTTTGCTTTGTTTTTGTTTTTTTTTTTTCTTTTAAGGTATGCATACTTTATAAACAGAAATGCCTCTTTCATGTTCTTCTTAGCTTTCTTTTGCGCTCTTTTACAAAAATCCCAACAAATAATATCCTCAAATCCAAATAATATCTGAAAATATCCCAGAAGACCAGAAAGAAGTTCAAAGTAGAATAGCATATGTAGTACACAGTTTATATTTCAGTTCCATAACAGGCAGAAAAATATTAGTGAAAATTAGTCTTAAATACTTAAAAGTTTTCCCATCCTGTAAAATTTAATTTTGTTCTTTTTCATCTTCTAGAGCCTGTCTGTTGTGTTCCACCCACACGTAGGCATATACAACTAGCTATTGGTGTGTTTCATAGGATGAAACATATTATTTGTAAAATGGTAATGGTAATCATAGCAGACAACTGTCTTACAAACTAATTTTTCCTAAAAAAATTATGCTGAGCTATGTGCAACATTGCTTTGTGACTAAGGATTAAGTCAAGTTTCTACTACACTAATCCTTTTGAATCCTTTGACAAATTAATCAGCATTGACAAATTAATCACTGAAGTTTTAAAACAAAAGATTTGGTAGTAAGACCAGAATCTTTTATTTTCATCACCCTATGTTTCTATGTTACTGAATTTTTACGTAACCCCTAGGTAAAGCAAAGCTGGTATGACTTCATAAGTAGCTTTAATTTCATTTTTTTGGTGTTATCTCTTTACAAATTTGTACTTTTTGAGTTCATAGGATTCCTTTGTTTATATTTTTGCTTAATAACCTTCTTGGTTGAGTCTTGCTGGGTAAATAACAGAGTAAGAGATGTCAAAATCATAATATTCTCTGTAGCCTTATTTTATTAGAACACTATGTAATAAGCTAAGAACTTTTTGTTCTTAATAGTGAAAAAAAAAGATCTTATGAGCTAGACAAAATATGAAAATCTGAAATATGTATTTTGCCACTTCTCTTTAATATCCTTTCCTCCCACATTATGTAGTCAAGCAACCTTCAGTAGATTCCTATGTGGAGAAAACTCTACAGTCTCCTTGAAGTCTCATTCTGTCACCTATAAATTTAGAGGCAGGGGCACAGACTCCCCTCTGAGTCATAGAAAATTCTCTCAGTTAAACAAGTTTAGTTACTCTTGAGAATCAAGCAATCTTTCATTTTCCTCAAAGGAGTTCCACTTAACCTAAAACACTTCAGTCAGAAAAACACACACGCTGCTTCTGAGCAGCTTTGCTCAGCAGCTTTACACTTTTGGCTGAAAAATACATTATGCAGTAATTACATGACAGACTAAAAACACATCTTTAAATTGTATTTTCTGTCACAGTGTTTTATTATCTCTGTCCATGCAAACTTAATAGATGAGATGCAGTGAAATACAGCAAAAATTTTGGTACCACCTTTAATGTACCTGTTATCTTTTAGGAGAAAAATTATCCATGCTTAGGGTATGCTGCTGAAGTCAGTGTCTTAGAAAAGGGTTTAAAGTGGCATGAAAATCTTCACCTGCTTTATAATAGTTAAGATGCAAGACATATAATCTCGAGTGACCTTATCTCCTTTTTCTGTTCCACTGATATTTTCAGTTCCTATCCTTGGAAAAGATCTGGATTGCAATTTACATTAAGTTCAGATGTTTGGAATGCCACCAGCATTATTTGTTTATTTTGAATTTGCACTTCTCATTGGTGACAGAAATAATTGATTCAAATGATATCAGAACATTATGAAGTTAATTTCTGAACAAACAAAATATTTATGCTTTTTAGAAATTTAAACGTAGTTGAATTTAATGGATTTTTAAATCCTATGTACTAGTGATGTAATGCATCTTGTGAAAGCTATGCCTTAGGTGTGTACTGTATTTTCCTGAAAGACAGATTAGGTAAAACTGAATCAGAGAGAAATTCCCATAGTTGTTTATAATTCCTTTGGCAAATTTGTATAGCTGAGATATTTCAAACAATTTTAAATTTCCTAAGAGAGTTTTCAAAGTACAGATTATTTTATAAGTTTTGTTTTGCAGAACAAGAGATGCCTGCAGCTAGACAAGTTTTCATGGACTGAAGCATAGAAAAATTAAATGATATTTTGTTTACCAAGAAAAAATATTCCAAATTTGCTCTTTCTTCCTTTTCCATCTGTTCTACCTCTTAAAATTTTAAATCTAAGATACGTCTGTAATTCTTAATTCAGATTAAGATCTCCCTATGAATAAAATAATTGTAAATTAACCAGAAGAATTGTTCTCTTATAGCATGATGACATTAATAAATATCATAACAAATTGCTATTTTATTGTTCCAGAAAAAGATATAATTAAATTCAAATTGTTTTAAGACAGGCAAGATATTTCTCTACTGAGTTTCAAACAGATGTGTTATAAAATATATTAGGTCCATAGAATCACTTAGAAATAGGCAAAAATTATTTAATCTCTTGAAATTGATTCATATTGTACCTATTCAATGACTTTTAATCTTGTGGGCTTGAAAGATGCTATCAACTAAAAAAGAAAAGAGACTTGTCTTTTTTGATCTTTCCCTAAATACAGTGTCTAGCATTTTATAAGGGAAAAAATAAGAGAGATAAAGCTATTCCATTAAATTACTTCAGTGCAGATTTACACATTTACTTATGGACAATTTTAAACAGAAAAAAAAAGAGTTGGAAAAATTTTTTGTGTCTAGTGACAATTATTTAGATGGTACTTACACTCTGCTAATGTTATCTGTAGAGATGTAGGGATATGTGTGCTTGAGACAATAAATCCAGGGAGGGAAAAAGGCATTCATATTAAGTATCTAAGTTTGTCAAAGATAACAGATTTTTTTCCAGGAATGATTGACATGAGAAAAATAAGTGCAGAAAATACAAGTAAAATTCAACCTATTAAATCTGATTCCTTAAAGGAAAATAAGGAAGACCTGTCTCTTACAGACATTTCTTGAAGCCTGAAAATTGTTTAAAGGGCATCCTAATTTATCCAGTTTACAAAGCTATCTGTGATGGCAGGAAAAGATTTTTTCTTGAAATGGATGCCTTATTCTCTTTCTCCCAGTAGCTGTTCAGAGCTTTGTCTATTTATATTCATTATTGTTGCTGTAAGAACAGTGCTGGTCTTCATTATTTCATCGGCATGAGAAGCCCTGATTCCGTTTTGCTGTCAATTTTGACCTCTTTCTGTATCTCCTCTACTTTCAATGACTAAAAGCATCAGTAAATAGAAACAGAAAACTTCACAAAATACTTTTGCAGCAGAACAAAATAATTATAAGAACACTCAAGATAGATGTAATTGCAGTTCACATGTCTGGTACAGTAAAACATGCACTGAGAGTTTGTTCAGTTTTTATTACACTCTTACATATATAATGAGTTTTCACACACTTGGCAGGAAAGAGATTTGAGCATATACATAAATAGTCTAATAAAAAATAGTAATCTCAAAATACCTTCACAGAAAGAGTAGAATAAAATCAATGTTAATTTTTAATGCTGAAAAGTATTTTTTGTCAAAGTATTTTGAGAACATGTTAGTTTTTCTGTTTGATTTCTATCTGTATCACTTGAAAGTAAACAAATAATTTTCGAATTTAGCTAGCTAGCCACTCATTTCTGATTTAAAATAGAATACATATATAAACACAGCAAATGCTTTACCAATCCATTTAAATTAATTATCTTGAAGTGTAACTTTAATAAACTAGTCACTGATGTCCACCACTGTGGACTGTGGCTTTTTCCGCTGTGCTTAGTCTAGACCTAATTTAATGGATCACTATCAGAAATGCTTTGCTTACAAAAGGGCATGAAATATGCTCATCAGCCCTCTCTGTTGCTCATTCCTGTATAAGGTCCATGAAATATCCAAGTGTGGTAGGACTTCATTCAGTTCTGGTAGGAGCATGTCCTACTCTGAATAATTCTGGAGTAATTCCCTCATCTGACAATAAATGTGGCTCAGGTAATTGATATTTCAGTACACATTGCTTTGTCTGAAGTTGCAGCTTCATAGTAGACACAAGTAGAAAACAATTGTACCAGCCAATATGGAATCTATTACATGAATAAATTAGCTATACTTCAATGCACAAAGCTTTACATTCACAAGAACCACAATCCCAACTGACACCTCTATTATGATCTCAGAAAGGAGCCAGAGACTAAAACACTGCAGAGAGAACAATTTTCTACTAAACATTTTTCTGTCAGGAAACAGTATTCAGAATGGACTGAAAAGAAAATGTCTGTAGAAAGTATGCACCATATGACTTAACTATGATACATCATGGTGCAATAGTGGGAAATAACCATTCAATAAAAGTAAATTAACAGTTTATTATTATTTTTTTTAAATAATAATTACCAAAATACCACATTACTTTATTTACTTTAACAACAGTTGCCCTTCAAGTCATATGAAATCTATAGAATTCATATTTTTTTCATCTTCCATTTTATGTTCTGTCCAGCTCCTATATTTGACCCTTTAACCACTGGTGCTTTGTGTCTTCTTTGGCTTTTCAAAACAGTCAAGCAGATGCTAGCTGATTACGACAACTCCAATTAATATTGGGTAGATTAGTAGAAATTACTCTGTGGATTTAAAGTGGGAATAATCAAGAGGATTATTTTTATTTTCCTCACCTCCAGTCAATACATTTAAAACACTATTTTTTTTTTTCTGTCATGTCATACATGTGCTCTTAAAAAGAAGATAATTTAACCTCACTTTTAATATTTTTTGCTTGGCTAAGTTTTATGCTATTCTAACAGACATAATTAGGGTTTTTTCCTACCTATTGTCAAGAATTTAGTCATGCATTGTTAGTGAAGCAAGCCTAACATTGTCATTTTTACTGAAGTTGCAGTGAAAGCATAAACTAATAATTTAAAAATCTTCTTAGTATTCAAATTAATGGAACAAGATGGAAAATATCTAATTTATTCTGGAAAAAGTAGATGTTAACTCTGAAGCAGTAGCCCAAAGTATATATACTGCCTTAAGAAATCTAGAGATGTCACAAACAGAGGAAAATGGAATATTTCCTAAGATTTACAGTTTTATGGGTATGATAAATACTTTGCAATATCAATTGCAATATTAAAAACTCTTAAGCCAAAAATAGAATTGATTCACTAAAAAGTACTAAATATTTTTCTATCAGGAAATCATATTAAGAGGGGCCTGAAAGGAAAATGCCTATACAAAGTATG
Organism: Certhia americana; assembly: GCA_018697195.1. NCBI lineage: Eukaryota > Metazoa > Chordata > Aves > Passeriformes > Certhiidae > Certhia > Certhia americana. The sequence continues at coordinate 46,161,916 of CM031860.1, read as the reverse complement.
CACCATATGGCCTAGCTTTTGACAAAAAATATTCTATTTTGGGGGGCTGGGAAATATTTCACAAAATTTGGAGGCATATCTCAAAAAATCTGTTGCAGTGTATGCTCAACTCAACTAAATGACTTAAGAAATTTGAAGACACTGTTACCTAGTCAACTAAACCCCAGGATCTTCATCACAGGGGTGAGAGAGCTCCTGACTAATATGCTTTGATACCCCTGTTTAAGTCCAGTCTTGCCTTTAACATTCACCAATCCACAGTTCTATTTGTAAAGCAAAAGCTATACTTCTCTACCATCTATAACTGTTGAATGAATGAAATACTGTCAAATAATTATGGTTAAATAGCTATGATACGCTGCAGTCTCTGTTAGATTCTACCTCTCACAAGGATGATTGACATTACTGTTTCTGACAAGCTTAGACTTTGCAAGCAGACTTGAATTTTTCCTTCTGTTTTATTTAATTCAAGCTGCTTCTATAGTTTCTATTGTTAGAAAATAAAAAATATCATTATACTGCTTCATTCCATACTGAGATAAACACAGATACTCTAACCTCTTTTCATATAACATCCCTATGATTCATGTGTAGGATTACATTCTTTCGGCTATATGTGCTCAAGAGGAATTAGTGCTGTGCTTAATACTCAATTACTAATGGACTGTAACTTAGATGAATCTGTCATAAATATGGAAAAATTCTGAGCTGATGTTTGCAATTAATTCACTGTAATCTGCAGAAACAGCTGAAAAATCAATAAAAAAATTTAATGAAAAATCCCTTTGAGCAGGACATAAATCACACTGAGAGATTCATTATCTTTCTGTATTTGTCTCTTTGTTTTCTGAGGTGTAAAGACTTTTCCACATACTCACTGTAAAAGCAACACCAACAGCAAAATATATAAACTGACAAAACTCCCTCTTCCCTGCAAAATCTCAAGAAGAAAGCACCAGTACTTATAAAGTACTTCTGCACTTATAAAGGACAGAAGCAAAAATTTAGACGACTTAATTGTGTGAGGCATTAAAAACAGCTGTAGGATAATAGAATCATCAGTCACAGCCAGCACAGCTTCATGAGGGCAAAGTCTTGCTTGTAAAACTTAACTTCCTTTTACAAAAAAATTACTCACCTAGTTGATCAAGGGAAGCCAGTTGATGTAACATTTTTGGATTTCAGTAAAGCTTTCCATACTGTCTCTCTCTGTGCTCTTCTGGACAAAATGGCCAGCACACAGCTGGATAAACACATCATGTGATGGGTGAACAGCTGGCTCAAAGGTCAGGCATGAAGGGTTACAGCAACATGAGAGAGGTGACCTGTCACTAGTGGAGCTCCACAGGGCTTCATCCTCAGCTCTGAGCTCCTCAATCTCATCACAGAGGAATTGGACACAGGACTGGAAGGGACTGAGCAAGTTTGCAGATGATGCAAAGCTGTGAGGAGCTGGCTCAAAGGCAAGGAGACCCTGCAGAGAGACCCCAAGAAATCAGAGGACTGAACAATCACCAACCACATGAAGTTCATCAAGGGAAAGTGCTGGATTCTGTACCTGGGGTGGGGGAAACCCTGCATGGACAGACTGGGGAATGAGATGCTGAAAAGCAGTGTCATGGAAAGGGACCTGGAGGTCCTGGTCACATGAAAAGTTGAATATAAGTCCTGGCAACCAGGAGAGCCAACCCTGTCCTGGGGTGCATCAGGCACAGCATCACCAGCTGGACAAGGGAGGGGATTGTCCTGCTCTGCCCTGCACTGGGGTGGCCTCACCTTGAATATTGTGTGCAGTTTTGGATCCCACAGTATAAGAAAGATTTAAAGCTACTAGAAATGATCCAAAAGAGGGTTATGAGGATGGTGAAGGATCTAGAGGTGTAGATGGTGATGACACCATACAACAAGCCACTGAGGTCACTTGGTCTGTTCAGCCTGGAGGAGAATGAGGGGAGACCTCAAAGCAGTCTACAGCTTCCTCGTAAGGGAAAGTGAAGGTGATCTCTTTTCTGTGATGATCAGTGACAGGACCCGAGGGAATGGCCTGAAGTTGTGTCACAGGAGGCTTAGGCTGGATATTAGAAAAAGCTCTTCACCCAAAGGATGTTTCAGCATCGGAATAGGCTCCCCAGGGAAGTGGTCATTGTCCTAAACTTGCCAGAGTTCAATAAATATTTATGCAATGTTTTCAGCACATAGTGTGGTTCTTGAGGCTGTGCAGGGACAGGAGTTGAACTTCAATGATCCCTGTGGATTCCTTCCAACTCAGAATATTCTATTATCCTACTATTCTATCATTTCAGGGTAGAATTTACTTCTTCTTAGGAAAAGCTTAAGGTCCCAAAATAATTCCTCTAAAGGGGAGGCTCATGCCACTGACATGGAATAAAGGAAAAAGCTCTCTAGTTAATCAGTAAATAATTTTCTTTCCCAGTGACAAGTAGAAGTGTTATCATATATGTCTGAGTTGTATGATTTTATATTTCTCTTATTCTTCATAATTAATGAGGATGAGCAATATATTTTATAAAAATTAGCCAATTTCTTCTAAAGTATACTTGCACAGATAAGAAAAATGTGGATTATTAACAATAATGTTTTCCTTTCCGTTTTCAACATTCATTTAATTCCTTTGTTGCATAGAATTTCTGTTAAAGACATAAAAATGTATTCTTTGTACTTTTCAATTCACTGCATTGAATTGTTTGGTTCCGTATCCCAGACCTTCTAATATCATTAAGTAAAATTACAAATTTGTTTGTGCATTTGTGAGAGAAACATGTATAACATGAACAGATAAGTGAATATTTTTTTTCCATTGTTTGATATAAGATTCCCTTCATATGACACAAAAAGTTAAATGGATTCTTCACATGACTGCTATATTTATTCTTACAATACAGCTTTTTCTTGACAGCTGTTAAAAAGACAAGTAGTCACAAGTTATTTTTTTCTGCTTCATTCTGAGCTCTACGTTATTTAGGTGATCATTTACATGTAGAGCATAGATAACTTTGTTCCTTCCCCCATTTGAAAAACTATAAATTAACAGAGCTTCACCTCATTTTACACTTACAACTTTAACCTTTGCGACTTGTAGCAAAATATACTTTACATAAGTCACACAGAAAAATTCTGGAAACCTGAGTAATTCCCTTTTTATGAAAGCAGTACTACTATTTAATATAAGCTACTATATAATATTTTATTCTGTGTATGCAGGTATAAAATACGATCCAGAAACCAGCAATGTTTTCTGCACAAAGTGGAACACTATGAAACATTTAATTTTCACAAATGCAGTGGTACTATCAACATAATCAGTTCAAGTTACTATTTCATGTGTCAGGATAATTCTGTAAGAAAAAAATTCACTGAAAGATATGAAAGAAAGAAATCAGATTTTTCCCCTTAAAGCCAATTATTAAATATATAAGACCTCAAACAGAAGCCTCAAATTTTAGTTTTTGTTGACAAGCACAAGTGGTTCAGTTTTTCTCTTTGTTTATTGATTTTATTCCTGCCATTACTTGTGACAATTAACCTGTCATGTGCTTACTTAGTGGGGATTTATCTTTTTAATCAGTCACCATTTGAAGCTAAACCTTAGCCATGCATAATGCACTTTTATATTGCTTCAACAAATATCAGTGTTACAAAAGAGCTTGAAACTCCATATTGCTAACTTTTTCTATGTACTCAACTTTCATTATCAGTTCTGTATATCCTTGAAGATATTTGTGATATTTCCATGAGACCAAATGACACCGGACATCTTTTGGGCCCATGTTTTTTTAGTTTCTAAATGGAAGAAATGCCACATTCTATAGTGCCCCTTAGAAAGTATTATTTGTAGTATCTCAAAAAATAAGTTGTCTGTCGAAAGAGATGGGCATAAATTGAAGGGACATGAGGGGAAGTCATGATGTTTTTATCTTCTGTGGCAAGAGCACTTGTTTTCCTACCTGGTGTCCATTCCTGATGTGCAAAATACATTATTAAATCCTTATCAAAAAGAAATAAAATAAAAGGGAGGAACAACTGAAGTGTGCTAATAATGGATGCTAGCTACCTGTTTCCCTTCGAGCTCCTATGGTCCCATCACTTTGGCAGGAGTATCAAGGAAGTTATGGGGACTTTTGAGCCTTGATTCAGATTTTCTTAAGTCATCTGTAGGAGAGCTGACATTCTAATTGCTCCATAAATTGTTTCAGCTCAGAGTTTGTTAAGCACTGACACACTTTACTGAAAAAATAAAGGTATGTAATTTGACACAGTGACAGATTAATACCTTAACATTAGATTGGCAGAACAATTCAACAGCTTAAATGTTTCCTACATCTTAATGTCTATGCTACTTCAGGAAACCACATTAAGTCCTGCTTTTCTGAAGGATATGTTGCCATTTCAGTGATAGAAGTAAATCAGGCTATCAAAGGATTTAACAGGATTACAAGAAGTCTTGCAGCAATTACATTTAAACCTAGAAAATTAAAATCTGGGGAATTTAGGTTCAGCATGGTGTATTTAGCATGGTACTCACCACTGGTATCCTATAAGCCGATACTTAGTTCTCATTATATATATGCAATTGGTTTTGTGAAAGAAAAGCAAATAATACAGTCTACGCTACTGGATAAACACAATTTAAACAAGAGAAAACTTTGTGTTTCTACTGGACTTTCCTATTTTATACTGTAATCAAACTAGTGTTTGTCCAGAATTAAGCCTGTTGAATTTGATTTCACTTAACTATAAGGTTGTAACAATCTATGTTATTGTCCTCCACTGACAACCATCAGATCAATATGATTTTGGCCCATAAAAGTAAAAGTATGCTTTTTTTAGTATAAAAAACCCCTAAAACCTATAGATCAGTTTTTAGTATAAATGGTCTTCAAGTTAGTGCTGAGATACTGGTGATTCCTTGAAGAATATAGATGCAATATTATTAAATTGGTATAATCACTAATTTAGGCAAGAATCTTTTTTATCAAGTTATTCCATAATTAGTGAAAGAATATTATACTTTAACCTGCTGGAGATAACTATGATAGAAATAACTATGACTGTGTGGAATCGCAGTCAGAAATATTATTGCTTTTGTAATATTTCTTTATTATTTGGGTGATATTTCTTCGGTTACATGTCTGAGTCATTCTAAGTAGCTATACAGGTTGTTGTAGTATGTTTAATAAGTGTAAAAAAAAAATCAAAACTTTATGCATTCATTTTCTTATTTGACTACTCCTCCCTAAAAAAAAGACAGATAATATTCAAGGGAAGCAAAACAAAAATATCATATAAGATGTAAACATTTGTGAAATTTTGATTCTTACTCTAGTTTCAGGTTTAATGGATTTCAGAGTGTGATATGTTTTGCACCACTACAGGTAGAAGCAATATTCATTCTTTAACTTTGTGAAGAAACTAACTGTAAAGTAGGATGAATGTGTTTTCTCTCAGGAAAAAAAAGATTTTATAAATGTTAAATTATCTTTTTGGAACTTGAGAGTGGGTTGGGTGTTTTTATCATTACAGTTTTATGTTTCTGTATTCCTTTGATTAACATCTGAATTAAGGGGTTCAACTATTTCTGGGTTTTGCTTCTAGTTTTATTGCCATAAAATTTTAAGGAGGATTCTAAAATGGATTTTTGCTTGAACTGAGGCCCACTATCTGAGGTTGATTTATTATGTAATAAGTCAAGATTCTCAACCCAGAAGCAGTTATGAATTGGCTGATGCCAAAGTACGTGATAGTTGGCAATCTCATCAACACAACTGTAGAACTGAAGGGAAGCTTTAGAGCTCATATAGTACATCCTTTCTTTTCCAAGGCATGATTAGCTACATGTGTGTTATCCTGGAAAAAAGTTTTCTAGACATTTGTAAAACTCATCTCAGAATCTGTAACTTTCCATTACTACTTCCTTCATCCTCAAAGATTTTTCTGATTTCTAACCTGATTTGTCATTGTCGCAATCAAAACATTACGTATGGTCTTTTTTACTATGGGCATGCAAAATAGACTGTTTCCCCTTTTCATTTTGTTTCTTGCCTTTTAGGTACATTAACAGTGCTCTTTTCTACCATATCTGCTTTCATTCATCTAGCATGAACTTTTTTCAAATGTTAAAGAATCATTTAACTGTTTCTATTTTCCTATGACGTTGCTTTTTTTATTTTATTTTTATTAGTTTTAATTGTAAAAGACTATTTAGCAGCATGTGTTTTGTTTAACATGTCACTCTGGTCTCTCTTGGAACTGTTAACTCTTAGGACTTTGGGAACATCGCAGCAGTGAGTCTTTAGGGGTTGTTTAAGAGAAACGATTGTTTTCCACCATTTTTTCAAGTAAAGTATTGAAAATTCTCACTTTCATTCTATATTATTCACACTTTATTCCTATAGTTCTTCCCTTTGCATTTAAAAAAAAAATCATATTTTCAGAATTCATTATTTTATATCATTCTGTCATACCTTGTCTCACAATATTAATCATTCCATCAATATACGTAAAACTTTTCTGTACTCACAAGTATTTCCCTAAACACTGAAAGGAATTTTAGAATTAGGTATGATATACATGAAATTATTCTAGTCCAAAAGCAATTAATATATTCATTACTTCAGTTTACTTGGCATATCTCAAGCAGTGGATTTGTGTTTGACTTTATTCAGTAAGACTGTTTTAGAGATGGCATGCACTATCTCTGCAGTACACGATAATACCACATTCAGAATGACAGCAGTCCAAGCCTTGGGGCACTAAACGCTTCTTGAGATATGTTCAATTGCTGTTTAACTGTATTTAGCCTAAGGTACAGAGAAAGAAATTGCTGATGCTTTCAAACATGTTTAAGTATTTTTATAGTGTCATGGCATGTCAGAATATGCCACAGCACAAAGTGGGGTGTTGTTCCTGAATAACTGCAATTAGGAGGCAAGAATATCAACAACAGAACTGTTGTAGCTGTATATCCCTGTAGACTAGCTTTCTTTTCCCCCCTTAAACAGTGATTTTCTACAATATGTACTCTCTCAGATGTTTTCTGCATTATTGTTCCCTGATCATGTAGTCAATACTTGTTACACTTTAAAAGCTCTATTGTGTCCCTGTTCACACAGGTCATAAAACAGTCATGGCTTTTAATGGAAAAGCCATGTAAAAGTACTCCACTTTAATCATATAATGATGTTTCACTTGCATTTTGGATCGTCTTCTGAATGTAACATAATTGTGTACAGAATGCAGAAAAAATGGGGTTCGTCCAAACCACAGTCTCTTTCTTTACTATATTACTGCTCCTATTACTTTTTCTTTTCTCAAAGTAGCTGGAACTACTCCACATTTTCTTTTATAGGACCTCAATAAATGGAACCATGCAGGGATGTTATGGGCCTGTCAATGTGGAAAGCAAAATCTGCATGTAGTCATTGATTTGTCATAGATACTCTTTAGAACTCATCTGCCAATGACTCCTCAGAACCTATAGGCCAAGCTGCATGGTTTGCTGTTGCACTGTGGTGGTACTTTATGCTGGCTACTGTGGTTTTACACTCTTCCAAGAAAAAAATCTACAGCTAGGAATATTTTCTGCAAATGTTCAGATTATTGTGTCTAGATATAGCGTCACTATTGATTTGGAAGGTTTTCCATCCCCAGGGACAAGTAGAACAGAACTTTTGCCAGCTTAAGTACATCTTAAGTCTGTTTTTACCATCAGATTTGTGTGTGGCTTACAAAAATGAAGAAGTGAAAAGCTGTTTACATTTTTCTTCAGTGTCTGTGCTAGAGCCATGTCATGACTAGATGTGACACTATAAAATGTATTGCACAAGAATGATTGTTAAAAAATGTGTAGAGTGGAGCCATTACCTTTCTGCAATGTGTGTGTAGAATAAAAGCGCATAACTTGTAACATGTAGAGTCATAGAATGGATAGGGTTGGAAGGGACCTTAAAAATCATCTAGTTCCAATCCTCAGGTGTTCTTGTTGACAACTGAGTTCATAATACTGTTTATGTCCTCTTTTAATTAAGAATAGGAGGAGAGAAGATAGTGGAAAACTGCCTGGTTGGAATATTTGAGTTAGTTTCTTTGGCATTAAACTGGAGATAGAACATTATCTTTCCCCTGTCCAACCTGCAGTGGTAGGTGGCTTGATTTTTTGATAATAAGCAGCCCTACTAGCCTTAAGGGAACAGTCAACTACAATCAGCAGAAATGTTAGCATACATATAAATATCTCCAATCACTTACATTCCTTTGAACAACATTTTATGGAAAACATAAAGCATATCACTATCTAGAAATTAGCTGCAAATAATTAAGGATTTGTTGGATGAATCGTTACTAAAGTTTTTTAAAAAATCTAACTTTAATCATATAACTTTTAAAAATTTGTGGTGGAAACTTCTATCAGATACAGAGTAGATTTTAAGGCCCTTGAAATTAATGTTTTCTGATTTTTTCCCAAGTTGAAGTCTGGCAAGTGAAATCCATTTTAAAAGTATTCATTTTTGAAGTCTCTGTTCACATGTATACCAAATTTTTTTAAAATATCTGTATTTTAAGGAGTGGGTTTACAGTGGTTGTGTCAAACAGTACTTAGTTCTGATCTAGAGACACCATGAGAAGATATGCTTGAAAATAACTAAGAGGATATCTTCTGACGACATTTTAGGATGTTGTTTTTGTGCAGATTTGGTTAAATTTGACTAGTCTATGTAAACTCTTAGAACCTAATCCCAAATCTACAGATTTCTACATAACAAGAAATATCACATATATTTCTCACTAATTAGCATTGTGATAATTTTTTTTGGTTAATAAGGGACATTTTAGGCACAAATTTAACTTGGTTTCCAGATACATTTGCTGCTGTAGGAATCTGTTGTGCTGCTCCTTGATGATTTGCCAATTCTGCTGACAATTTTTTTGCTGTGTCATATTCCATTAGATTTGTCAGATCTCAGTGGGGTCACTACAGAAGTATTTAACTTTTCAACTGAGAAGCACTTCAAAAAGCATTTTGTTTAGAGATAGATAAGTTTCAATGCAAATTATACTGGAGGACATGAGTAAGCTTATTTTCAAATTTAGAGATTGTTCAAAACTCATGAGCAAGGTAATTTAAAATGCTGAGCATCGAGTCCCTACTCTGCAAAAGAGGGTTGATCTGATTCAGTGAGTTAGCAAAAATGTAGTTACTTATTCTGTAGCTAAAGTGGCATGGCAGTTTATCCAAATTAGAGGTTAAATCACTGTTATGAAGTGCAGTGTACAGGAAGCACAGCGTTTTCCCTTGACCGACAGGTTTAGGTATGTCAATCTTTTAAACAGAAGAGCAATTAAAATGCAAGTTTTCAAACCACGTTAGATTAAATCTGTACTCAAATGCTGTACTGATTCAAGCTCTAAGAACAGATGCAAGAATGAAATGGAGTAAAAGTCTGTATTAACTGTAAACATCAAATCTTACTTGAAGGTGTTTTAGAGAAAAATATATGGCACTGAGTTCAACAGCCTGAGGGAGACGAGGCTACTGCTGGTGATTCATACTCCCAAGCCCAAACAGCAGCAAAGATGAAGGTGTATTCCTAATAGGCACATATACAGAGCACACACACACCAAATATATACCGAGTTCTCCACACAGATCAGAGACACTCAAAGCCCTCCCATGAACACAAACAACACCCGGGGCCTCCTTCTGTCCTCTGGATGGACAGGATGAAAGACCACTAGTGACAGTGGACACACCCATATCTATCCATGCATTCATGATAGAGAGCCCATTCCCAGAAAAGAGGACAGGACAGGTGGTGTTCATCTGGCACAGAACACAACCAGACAAACTGATTACCAAGCAAACTATTTAGATGTGACTGGCCCTTTTTTCCCCTTATATCTCTATTTCTCCACTATCACCTAAACTACTTACTTATCTTCCCATCAGTTTCTCACCTAAACATCATCTAAGTCCTTTGCCATCTCAAATTCCTTTTCCCCATATCTTATAATGTGTTCTACATACCTAGATAGCAACCCCCAGCATTACACAGAAATATGATTTTTCCTTCTGAATCCTTATTTTGGGTTCCTATCTGCTGCTGTACACCCTTGTTCCTCTGGGCCTGAACAGATGGACCTTTGAGACTCTGACTGCCCTGTGGTGGGTCTATCAGGGTATTATTTGGGCTAGTATTGTTCTTCTAGTGTCTCTCTCAGCTCTTCTGTGGATGTGAAGGTGAAGTTCATCACATAACGCAACAGGGAAACTCAGCAACACACTGACTTGGAGTTTTTTGGCTTCTTAAAACAGCATTATAGGGCTGAATTGCACATTAAGTCCTCTTGTTTTAGAATAAGGAATTCCAATATTTGTCCAGAACTGAATAAGAAAAGCACTACAATGCAAAATGGTACATTTTCAAGTGCGTGATTCAAAGACCACCAGCAAGGGAAGGATTTTTATGAACCCATGTACTGCTCACTCAAAATTTTTTGGAGCTAAAAAGACTATCTGATATAATGAGATATTAATTGTTTCAATCTGAAAAAACAAAAGAAAATCTTTTCAATACGCCTATATTCTTATGTTTTAAATAAAGGTCAGTCATATTTCCTTGATCAGCAGATGCTAATATTATGTCACAGTAATAATTAAAATACTTGAAGGAAGCATAATGTTTAATGGCTGGGTTTTTTGGGAGTAAGGTGCTGGTTCAAATAGTTCATGGAGATTTAAGGGAATTGGCCCTTTTGTAAAAATATGAAAAATTTTACTTAAAAATCAAAGCACATCAGGGCAGCTGAGCAATTAATTATGCTTCTTATCATTAGGGAGAGTCATAATAAAGCTGATTCAGCTAAAAAAAACCCAGAGGATATTCCTGTTAGCATCCCCACATTCTGTGTATTTTTGCAGAACATAGTCATCTGAAAAATGAAAGGCTGATAAATTTTCACAATATTGCATTTTTCACTGGGAGAGAAAAAAGAAACATAAAAAAGTGAGAATTGTGTCTAAGGGCCTTAAAAACAAATTTGGAGAAAAAAACTTAAGAAACCACTCAATTCCATCCTCCTGGCCTCACATATCTTAGTTACAGGGTTACTCAGCTATCTAGACACCAGAGCTGTTTCGTCATTAAAGTCAGTGATATTTCATTGAAATATGAAATTTTATACAGTATTCAGAATACATACAATAGATTCTATAAAATATTGACACCTGTCAGTAGCAAATAGTGTACACATTCCTTACAGTACTGTGACAAATTATTTATTGAATTAATGTTTAAATGCCTGAAAAAGATCAGGACACGATGAAGATAAATCTGACTTCAAGAACTTTTGCAATTCTATCAGGATCAAATCCACAAATGTTGTAATGAAATATGCTTTCTCTGCAAGCACCTGTTGAAAATATTTTAAATTAAAATTGTTTATTTGGAAAGAGCGAAGGATTTTTGGTTGTGGGGGTTTGTTTCATTGGTTGGTTTTTATCTTCAGCAGTGGTCTTTTTTATCAATTTATAAAAAATCACAGTTGGAATTGTCATCATTTGAGAGGTACTCTGTCAACCAAGATCAAAGAAAAATAGGCAAAACAAAAGAAATAAAATGAAGGCTGAGCAAGCCTTTGGGGGAGTGTTTATAAGGCACATATTATTACAGGCAAAAAATTACTGTTCACAACAACTTTGGTGTTGTAGTGGGAAGGTAGAAAGATGTGACAGCCCATATGAAGTACCTGACCATGTTTCTGTGCTGAAGTTCCTTGCTCCCTTCTAAAATAATAGATTTTTTATAAAACAAACTTAAACATTTCATCAAATAAGTCATATATGAAAGTCATATCAAACACACCTGAAAAATTTATTTTTTTATTTATGTTGTCAACTTTGTTTGAATATCATGTTGTTACTTTGTAGGCAGTTTCACTTATGCATTTAGACCATAAAGTACACTATAACTGAATAAAAGTGAGGTTTAAGAATCTCACCCATTCCTTAAAATAGTTGAGATAACTTTTAAATTCAGTTGTATGCGAGTATCAAAATATAAATATTAAATATACCTGCATTGCAAAAGGTGGGAGTCAATCCTGCAGGACCCTGAACTTTGCTGGTTTTCAGTGAAAGCTCTTACAAGTACAGAAAATTTGGACATAAGGAAAAGGAACAGGACACCTTCTAACATACCAAGTCACATATAAAATATTTATGTTTAGGCAGCACTCAGATCATCCCATGCCCTATCATGCACATATACACACAGAGCAGCTTTATTTTTACCATTTATAAAGTCTATAACCCATAGCAGAGTTTTTGTATTCTTCTGCAATTACTGATAGTACAACTTGTGTAACATATTGTGGACTAACAATTCAAGTTCTCAACCCTTGGAAATAGAATCAGAGGTCAGAAATACAAGCAGAGGTTTTCATTACATGAAAATTCAATCCCTTTGACAACAGATCTACTCATTTGCAGGGCAGTAAGCATGTCTGAAAGTATTTGTAGGATCAAGGTGTGCAGGATCTCAGGATCCTTCCACATAAATTCAGATTATTTTCTACAAAAGAATTCAAGGAAAGGTATTTTTAATAACTTCTAGAAAATTGGCACTGTGGAATTAAGTGCTTCTTTGACTATTTCAGACATCAAAATTAATTCGGCAACTAATGCCAAACGCTTCTGGAATTGATTTACAGGCACAGGGAGAGGATTGATAGCCTTTTTTTTTTTTTCATTTATTAAGGCTGAGAATAACTGTACAGATCTGCCTGTTGCCTCTGGGCACATGCAATGTGAAAAAATTATTACTGAGGAACTTACTGCAACATTCCTATCAAGACCTTTAAAAATACCTTTTGTGAATTTAAGGATTTTCAGCTTCAATGGAAGTGACTGTAATAATAATTTCTAAAGACAACTCTCTTTTATTTTCAGATTCACGGCCTCTACCAGATGTAGCCCTAACAGGGAAGTGCACCCGAGAATGTGATGAATACGGCCACTCAGATTCCTGCTGGATGCCAGTCCGCACTTCTCCGGAGAGAAAGCAGAAAAGCCAGCCAAAACTCTCCACTTTCATGCCTGTCGATGAACGGGGCAGTCAGGAAAAGCTGGCCAATGGAGAAGCCTCCCTCATGGGTGATCGCAACAGAAACCTCCTCAACAAAAAGTTGACCTCATCCTATGAGACCTTCAGCGCAGCTAGTTTCAGCAAAAATGAAGAAGGCAATCCAGAGGATATCCCCCTTACACAGACAGGGGAATACAAGCCATCTCCTGTCAATACTCTAACTAGAAGAGAAGTTTACCTGTAGGCTAAAAAGCAGCAACAAAGTTCTTTCATGATATAAGAAAGAAATGGGGCAAAAGTCTTAAAATCACAACAATTTTAAGAAAAAACGTAAACGAAAAAAGAGGGGGCCACCAAAGAGACAAAAGATCTGCCTGCCACTTCTGCCTCCATAGCAGGCATGTAATTATACTGTCTGCCTGACTATACTGTACAATGTAGAAAACATTGTCGTTACTTGCATGTCTAATTCCCCCTCGCTGATTTTTATTTTCCTAGATCTATGGTTGCAAATTCCTCCCATAGTAGCAAGCTTGATTAAAAAGAACACAACACACTGTTGTTTCCCCTCTGCAGAAGCATGAATTAAGCCACTCATTTTGTTTGTTTGTCATCTGGCTTGTTGAGGAAAACAGGTCAGGGAAAATGTATTCAAAACATACCATCTGAATATTGCTGATCCCCATCAGGGACAATCCTTCAGAAACCATAAAGATATAGGATAAATATAAAGGAATAATCATTAATAGGCACTTTGTGAAGACCACAGCTTTAATATTCTCACCTTTCATCTGAGGCTGGAAGCAGCAGACACACATTCAGCCTGAGACTGCAGTCAAAAACATGGCATACTTTCCTGTGATTCATGAACTCTGGTTCTGTTTTATCCATTGAACAAACGTGTCTTGCTGTGTCTCTTTCTCTCTTGTTCTCTGTAATGATTATTTCAATGTAAACACAATTACTAACACTTATACCATAGGATAGCAATGATAAACTGTTGAAATCATTATTTTGGGCAAGACTAACATTTAGCTGGGAAGATTGTAATAACAAAAAGGCCAAAGATCACACAATGGATCAGGGGAACTGCTAAGTATTGGGGCTTGACTTAGAAAATAAATGTATTCACAAAAAACACATGTACTCATAACACAGCTTCAGTTACATTCTATGCAGCAGCACAGTTCACAAGCCCAGACAATAATTTTATTTTATTTTCCAGTGTGGTTCAGTTGAATGCCCAAAGGAACTGATGCTTTTTTGTAATGACAGGATATATTGCAGCACATGCTGCATATGATATGCTGCATATGCTAGTTCCAGGGAATTTTAAAGATCAAAATTAAAAAATAATAGTAGAAGAGAAGGCTGTGTTAGTGGGAATGCGTGATGGGAGGGAAAGAGGTGGAGAATGGGATAATGAAGTAACAAGAGAACATTACAACTTGGAGACAAAAGCTTCTTTTCCTATTTGCAAGGCATGATTGCTAAGTCTGGTCATCAGTGTTGCAGCTTATCAACTGCTTCAATTATGTCAAAGATGATGATAATGAAAGCTTTCTTGGAACCAAGTGCATTAAAACCAAGAGAAGTGCAATACTTAATGATAGCAAGACTCAGAACATTCAGCATTAGCAAAAAATGGTCTGATGAACAGTGGTATGGTACCTAGGAGGCCAAGATGAGTTAACAGAAGTCAAAGCTACTGTGATATGCAAGAGCTGTAACAATTATGGCGAGTGCTTCTTGAAAGGAAGAGGAAATGAAACAGGGTTTTGTGCAATAAAAGCAACAAAACATGCAGAACATCAACCAATTCTCTTTGTAGTTGATGCTGTAGTAATAATCACAGATCGAGCTCAGACATTCAGACAAAAGTGACAATCAAACAACACAGCAAGGACAGCTCAAGGATGGAGAAAGCATTCAGATCCCTGGCTGTTGAACCTGGCATGAAGGCATGGCTAGATGGCTCTCTAGTAACTGTAGTCATAATGTAGTTTTGGGTACTTTCTTGCTTTGAAGAATTGCAAAAAAATAACTTTAAACAGCCTAAGGTAGAGGTTGGTAAATCAAAACAACTCATCACATTTACCTTTACAATTCACTTCCCCATATAATGGGTTGTGCTATTACTGGCCTTTTCATTCTCCTCTCTAAAGTTTACTTTCTTCGAATAACATTAGTTTGTGTATAGCAGTTATGATGAAAGGGGACATTTTAGAAAGAAAATATTAAATCAAAGATTAATAATGATTGAACATTTCTATGTTTAATTATTTAAGTAATATGGAGAGATGCAAGCTAGTACTTTGTTATGAGACTGCGTATAGCAGTTACTGCTTTGTATAATCTGTAAGTACCTGTTTAAAAATGCTTCTAAAAATGCTTATGTAATGTAAACACATTTTTCTTGCACGTTTCAACAGAATACACAATTGCATAACACAAATGTTCAACAGAACTTCCTTTAATAAGATTTTATTTAATGTTACACACAAGAAAATGAATTAGGTAGCTGGGTTCCGTATATTCTTAGACACTTTTTCTACAAGGCTAATAATACAGGTCATAGTAGACCTTCAGATTAAATGGATCAGCAGTCACTCACCAATTTTTGCACCACATAAGACAGTCATGAAATAATTTTCTTGTGTGCATCTCCTTAGATCTAAAATGCGTGTGAAAGAATTTTTTAAAAATTCTATCTACTGTAAGTATTCACAGTAATTCTTGTGGAACTAGCCACTATTAATATGCTGATTACTCTTCTGACCTGGCATGACATACAAATATATTTTGTGTTTGTATTTTTCCTCTTTATTTGAAATAGGTTAAATCTGGTGCCACTCCATAAATAGAGTGCTTTTGTATAAAAAATAAACAAATAAAGCTATAAAAAATAATTAGGGTGAATGCAAAATATGCAACTGTGCCTTTTATACCTATTATTATGGTAAAATGGTAGTTGGGTTTGGACACTGAGGGGTAAGGGGCTATTCCCAACTTTTATGAACCTGTATATTTACCTGTGTTTATTTTCTGAGAAATTATAAATAATATATTTAAAAACAAGCCTTTTGCCAAACTCAGTTAATGGACCAGTCTTAAGCATTATTAACAAAAAGCTGTGGTTTAAGTAGGTCTTGAGGATTTTTTTATTACTATTTGTGTGGGGTTTGGGGTTGTTTTAATTTGTTTTTAATTCTGCTGCCTGGAAAAGTATGATCAGTCTATATGATAGTTACTTAGCAAGGTGTCACCAGTTCTTGTTGCCAGGAAAATTGACAATTTTTTTAATAGCTTTTAGCCTTCATCACATTTTAGTTGTACAGTATAGAAGTCATCTTTTTCTTTCCTTCCATGGGAAACTCAAATGAGCTTTGCATGTATTTTACATTAGGGCACCGTTATAGATTGATGCGTTAATATATAACTTTATATGTATTAGAAAGTTCAATAGCTTTGGTCTAAAATCTAAGGCTTATTCCAGATCTCAGACACACTACGTTTATTGAATATGGTTTCTGACTGGCCTGCTGCCTGAGTTTCAGGAAAAAAGTTAAACATTATTTTTATGTGGGGGAAGAACTTAAATGGGATTGAAATGATTGGCTGAAAGGCTACCCTAGAAGTTGTCAAACAGAAAAAAATCATGAATATGGATAAAGATCTTGCCATAGATCCAGCCACCACCAAATACTTGTAAGGAAGTTGAACAATGAAATATTTCTCCTTTTATTTAATTGGTGATAAATGTACAGAATTTCCTTAAGAAAAGAAGCAGATGAATAAGCAATAGAAATGAAAGCCCATCAGTTAAGTTGTATTACTGGCTGAAAGAATGTAAGCACTAGGAAGAAGACAACATTCACCAGCTACCTGGGGTATGCTTTCAGACAACTTTTCCTAAATTTTAAAGCACTTGCATTCAGTGTGGTACGATCTGTTTGTAATAATAATCATTGACTATTGTTCTGCAACTTGGATGTTGATAGTGAAGCAGAGAACAATTTATCATTGTTTATTATGAGTCACTATGCACGCAACTATGCTAAACATGGCAAAATGTATTAAACGCTAGTCCACCTCTATTTATGAAATATTTACATAATTTAATTTGCTTTTGTACAGTTTTATGTAAATAAATTGCTTGTCATTTTTGTCTCTGCAAATTAAAATATAACATGTTCAACTGGTTGCCCATTTTCCAGTTTACTTTCTTGAACAGTCTATTCCAATTTTACTAGATTAAATCACATGCTAGTTTCAATATTTAATGGTATTTTGAATGGCAAAGATGACACTGCCTTAGTAACTGGCTAAAGATTCAGCTGCAGAGGCTTTGCCTGTCTTCAGAGAAAAATTTGATAGAGGCAAGGCTATTGTCACCCAGGACAGCACACAGCTATTTTCATAGCAGAAAGATAGTACTTGTAACCTGAACAGTTGTTTCTGATTAGTGTTCAAAAGGGCTTACTTTTCAGATGTGTTCTAAAGATTCCTATTACGTGGAATAACAAATCTTTAGCTAAAGTCCATATGTTGCCATTATGGAACAGCAATTTTGTTATTATCAGCAAGGCTGCTATTTTTTCCAAGTTTAGAACTATTAAAAAATCCTAAAATGTCAGTGGAGCATCTATACTGAGAAAAACAACACAATCAATGCAGAATTTTAGGGAAAAAAAAGGAAATAAAAGCCTCCAATTCTCTCTGGCTGTGAATCAAATTATCCATCTCAGCATAACTGCAGATCAAGAACAAATTTTCCTCAAGAAACATCTAAGGAGAAAGAGCTCATTTCTTGGCTGTCTGGATCACACATAGTTTTTTTTAAAATCTTTGTTTGTTTGCTTGTTTGTTTTAAAAGAGCAGGTTCCAAAATAGCCATTAAGTTGGGATTTGCATCAGTTATGGTACATGAAAAATGCATTTATGGGAAGAGGGATCAAAGATTAAAACTCCTCTCACCCCTTTTGTGTTATGCAAAATACAGAATTACTACAGAGACCTTGCAAACCATTGAATACAATTTCCTAGTAAACATCACAGAAAGTACCATTTAGATCTTTTTACCTTAGTTACAGCTTAGGCTTTGATTTTTGTGACTACAAACTGGCCAACTTTTTAAAAATAAACTTTATGTTGTAAATTTCTTTCTCTGAATGTGCTTTAAGTTAACATTTCCTGGCCTTCTCTAATGAACGTGTCAAAGAAGATTCTTCCTTCCAGAAGCAGAGGCCTGAATCTAAAAGCCTATGGAGAAAGTTTAGTTCACCACCTGACCCTGGATCTCTCACCCTGCACTTGAATGAGCTACCCCTCCACTTCTTTCAGCAGTAGCAGTATTTTAATGAGTAATTTCAATCAAGCTTTCAAGTTTATTTTATACTAGTTGTAGCATAAAAGGCATGACCTTATGTTTGTTTGTCTTTTATCTGCATTTTCTTGTTTACCCACTGCATCCAGGAAGGTGATTACAGGAAGATAAAATAAATTTCCTGAACCACTATGAGTGGTAAGAGGATGATATAAACTAGCAAAAGCAAACAATTTATGCTCCCCTTTTACCCTGGCTTCATTTCTCCCTCCTGCGTTGCAGTAAATTGTAAATCTTATGCGGAGACTGAAATTAATAAATGTAACCTAGGCAGAAATAATTTCTTGTCTTTACTGAGCCTCCTGAGGGGAGTGTATAGAAGACGCTTAATAGTTCATAAATATGTAAATCATCTAGTCTTTGCTAAAAAAGAAAGCAATGCTAGCATTAGATGAGTGTATTCCTTAGTAAAATCATAGGATTCTAGCCAGGCAGTTCATACAGCTCTTCTAAAGCAAGTAAATTTGGTTTAAAGACTGACACACACTTACCAAGAAACTGGGCATGGGGGGAAATGCAAAATACTATTCTGTACTTGTGTGGAATAGCCTCTGGGAAAAAAAGGGAACAAAGATCAGCAAATAGGTACAATGTAATTGGTACAGAACTGAAAGAAATATATCCCTTTAGGACTCTAACTGATTTAAGGATTTGAAAATAGGGAGATATTAATGCATAATTTGTAGCTATCTATGGTATGGTACTGTAATTTATATGAAAGAATTATTTCTATTTCTAAGGCATGATTTTATTTAAGGTGATGTTTCTAAAGATTTAGGTAGTGGTCAAAAATGTCTATATATTAGTCATCTTTTTCTGTAAGCTGACAGAAAATTAAAGCAAATTTCAACAGGCTCCTACAGTATTCACTGTAGGAGAAAAGCTTTGGAGCAACCAGATAGGCAAGACGTAGTTTCCATATTTCTATTCTATTTTCAGGATAGCAACCAACTTTTTCATGTTCATGTTATAATAATAAATGAAAACAAAAAAAAAAACAAACAAACAAACCCACCCCCCCAAAAAAAAAAAAAAAAAAAAAAAAACCAACACTTTTCAGCTGTGTTTTCAAGGATAATACTGAGGGAACAAAGAAGCCAAAGTCAGATGAAAGCAGGTTTGTATTGTGTTTGCTACTTTGGTAAATTTACACTCATCAAACTGTAGTGTCATGAACAGAGCAACTTAAATAGCACTGAACCACTTAAGTTTTTCCCAGTCCTGTCAACAATCAGAGAAGGAAGGAAAGATGAGAACAAAATGAAAAAACCTGCTGCATCTTTTTGCTACCTACCTCTTAAGGATTTCCAGCATCAACAGAATTCCCCAAATAGCAGTACTGGATTCTACCACGTCCCCACAAAAGTGTATATTTTTACTTCTCCCAAAGGTACTTGAAGGTTTGATAACCTTTTTATTTTTGTAGTAAGTCTAATTGAGGAAAACAATCTTCCTGACTCTTTTTCTTCTTACATGGTAACTGTGTTACATGATTCCAGAAAATGAAGCTGCTTCTAACTGTGGCAAGGTTATGCTGTTAGTAGTTTGTTCAAAGTTGGTTGAATTTGATAAGAAAAGAAGAAGTGAAGAAATCAGAGCAAGATATTAGTCTGAAAAGATCCACAAACTGCTGCACATGCTGTAATATTTCATTATTTAGGCCTGATCAAAAGAGAAGAGATGGAAAAATTCAAAGCAAAAGTGGAAGAAGTATTCAAAAGAAGTTTTAGATGAACAACTTGGCTAAGTGTGTGTTTGTATATGTATGTACGTATACCTTTTGCTTTTGAAGTAGTCTTTAAGAGTCCAGAAAATGCCTTGTAATTATCCAATGAATCTAATGTGGAATATTAGTTAATAAAGACCTATAGTAGGAGGCATTTATTCTAAGGTTTAGAGAGACAGAAAAAAAAACATAAATTAGCATCTGCCACTTAGTCTGGTGGCAGACTATGGTGACCATAGAGTCAGACAACTGGATAATTATTGAACCTGCTTCAGCTTCTCTCTAGTTTCCTATCTTGCATAAGCTGCTAGAACAAATTCAGAGCATTTTTTTAAATCTTCATCTCCACTTGCTGACAGTGCCTGGAATCAGCTTGGCACCTACTTAGCTTTTCTCCACCTTGCACTGAACTAGAAGAGAGCCCTGGAACAACAGGTGATTTCATATTCTTTTTCAGTCTGACCTCTGAGCATTTGGCAGGCATCATGTTGCCACCTTTATCTTTAGCAGCATAAAATTATGATAGACTCACTCACACATAACTTAATGTTTGAATATTAAAAGGTGTTAGAGCAAGAAGTATGCCTTGAATTTAGAATATTCTGGTTCTATGCTGATAAAAAAAAAAAAAAAATCCTGAATTCCAGAGAGGATTGAAAATCTGTTCTGTGTGATAAAGAACCAACCACATGGTAGGTATAACCCTACAATAGAAAGCTGTAAATTTCTACTTACTCTAATTTGTGCCTTATTTAGAGACACAAGGAAATGCACAAATGTTCCAGGTCCCTCTGAAGTACAGTGTTTTATATATGCAAGAAAGAAAGAATCATCTTTTGCCCAACCCTAGTAAGTTACGTCTGTTTCCAATCATTTTGGATGCTCTGATGAATATTCTGATTATGAGTCATCATTGAAATTATGGTGGTTAATTAATGATACACTTAGTGTGACATCTTCATTTGGGAGGACATAGAATTAATAGAGGGGATATGGTGCAAAAGTACTGGCTGGAGAACAAGATTTTTGTAACATAACTTCTATAAGGTGCTATATTGTATTGGCTACAAATATTTTTAAATATTAATATAAAAGTTAAATATCACTTTTCCATTCAAAGGAAAATTCAGCTAATCAAAATGAACAGAAAGAATTAAGGGTGATAATTTGCCTTGTCATAGACTGGGGTCACATCTGAAAGTTACAGAATATTTTCTTCTATACTGAGTGACTGAAGATAAAATAAATTTAGCAACGCTTATTAAAATAGGGCTTGTCTTTCCTTACACAGTGATGGGATTCCAGAAGTTTACTGTTCAGTGTCGCTCAAAAAAGAAAACAACAAAACAAAACAGAATGAAGGCTTAGAATTAAGGAAGGGTTTCAAAGAGAATAAATTCTTCTGCTTAGATAAAGATGCAGGTGAATCATTAAGATTTTTCACAACTCTGACCTTTCCCCTCTAAATAGAATAAGTATATAAATACTAGAAGATATACTGATTAGGGTGATCAAAATTATACAATAAATAAGGTAGGACTCTTCAGCCTAGAAAAGAGAACTGAGAGGTTTGACATGAAACTATTAGTTTTGCTTAACAAATCAGCTATGAGTCTTCATAAGAAATTACAATGCACTGGGTTCAAGATATATGGAAGTGTGTTTTCTCACACTGAATCAAACAAAACTTTTTGTCAGAGATCAATTTTTGAGATGCATCCATGAATTTGGCTCACATAAATAATAAAATAAAACCAACAATATTTCTAGTTTCATTCTTTTTGTGAAGGATGCAAGCAAGAATTACATAATAATAGCATATCTGTTTCTCCCACTCTATTACCAAAAAAGTATACTAACCACTACTGAAAACAGAATGTTTGTTGAAAGTCTCCTTCTCTCTCTAAAAAAAGTCTCAACCAAAGACACACTGAAACAAAACAAGCAAAAAGCCCTCAATACCACGATTTTGTTAGCTAAGAAAGTAAAAACTTAACTTCAGGGAGCGTTTTCTGGTAGTCAACGCTTTTGATGTTGTTTCTCCAAGACAATGATGAAAAATAATTTATGCCTAATCACAATTACTCCTCGGAAATATACTGCTGCAAGTCTTCTACTGAGAAAACTTTCAACAGTAAAAAAAAAATAGAAAATGGGGGAGAAAAAGTTAGATTTTTTTAATCCAGATTGTAATAAATTTACCAATTAAACTCCAAAAATGTGTGCCTCAGGAAACACGTGGCTGAACTTACAGAATTATGTAGGTTACAAGCACTAGAATAGACTGTTATGGGATTTATTTGGACATAGACATAGGTTTTAGAGGGAGTCATTTATTTAATGCAGTGACAGGGGTTTGCCTTGTACACTCCTGATTGTGGGTATTCATATAGACAAAAGTGGATGGCAAAGCAAACCAAAAGCATTTGCAAACAATATTCCAACAGTTTCTGTTATTTCAAATTTTATACTTCTGAACGCAAGTAAAAACAGACAACAGCAGAAAATAGCTGAAATATATAGCAATATGTGAGGTTTCACCAGATGATGTTTGTGATGTTAGGAGTATATAGATATATCTGTTTAATCAAATATGACACCTAAAATATTTAGCAACAGTGATGTAATAAGAACTTATGCTGTATCTTCTGATATTAATGAAAAGACACAACACTGTTTGCCCCCCAAAGACATTTAAAAAAAAGAGTTTCTTCACCTTCAAATTCAATTAGAGAAACTGTGTCTTCATAAGACTTTATTTTGGAGTAATTAGGATCTGTGCAGGTTAATCTGCAAAGATTTGAAATTAACTAAACTTTTTAAAACTTTTATTTAACATCTAGATTGATACTCATGAGGCTAACATGCATAACAAATATTTCACTAACAAGTTTGTGTTATTTTAGTTTAAAGAACTTAGAATCATGCAGCAGTTCTAAAAAAAATTCTCATATAAAATGGCAGGAAAGAACAAGATTATTATGTGAAGGTACATTCTTTTCATTTAAAATTTTATTCTTTTAAGAATTATTCAGAATACTAGTGGTATTTGTCATGTATATAAAGATCATTGTTTGACAACAATGGTACTGCAACTGTGTTAAACTCCAGAACTCTTAAAACTCTGGCTTACAGAACAAAATGCTCCTTACACACCATGCAGTAGAATGATTTTCAAATCTGGAAAGCATATACTGTTTAACCTTTTAAAAAAAAGTAAATTAATAAAAGATAACATTTACACAGAATAACATTAGCCTTAGGAAAAGTGCATTCTGGGTACTGAAAGTTGAGAAACTGGACATTTTGATTAGGCTTAATTAACTACATAGCTGAAAGGCTATAAAGACAGAAATGCCATTATTTAAGTGATCAAAGTGAATTAATACTTAGCTCTCAAAAGGAGGAAAATATAACTTTATTTAACTTTTCGCTTTTCCTAAACATGGTGGAAACTAATGCTAAAAGAAAACTACTACAGAAGTTTACTTGCGGATGAAAACAAAAGCTTTTTTATTTACTCCAACCAGATCCCTCAAATCTCTCTGTGTTTGAAGTTCCTCTATCATCTGTAATGTCATTAAGTGCCAAATCTGCCATATCTGTTGGGAGATAAATTCTGTTTTTTTTTCCCAGAATGGAAATGAGAATGTTACCATCTATCTCAAAAGATATTGCTACTGTAAAACAGCAGCAGAGTGCAGAGAAGATAAACAAGTTATCCTACATGTGACTGCTATGTCACTCAAATAATTCAGATATAGTTCTTTTATTTTCATATAGCTTGATAAAAGTTTGTTTGCAATGCGTGAAGTAAGGCTCTGGACTGTGGTGCATTATCCGCAAGATTAGACAGGAGAATCTAACTCTTAACTCCCTAAACCTGAGGAACTTACAGTGTACTGTCTGAAATGGAGGAGACATACTCCAGCTCCTAAGATGTATTACCACCTTTGTGAGACTATTGATTTTCTGTAGAAAAATCTAGGATCAGATATCATGCCTCAGTGAGAGATCTCTGCGTCTGAGCACCAGAAAGCAGTCACTGCAGGTTCTTACAGCTTCTATCCTTTTTTTTCACACTAGATTGGAAAGGAAAGGAATCAGATATGGCTAAAGATGTTAATTTGTAATCCTTGAATCTGCCTGCCACTTATTTTTCAATAGATCAAATTCTTACTAAAGATTTTTAATAAGGAAAAGCCTGCTAATATAAGGTGTGGAAAGCTATAAAATTTGTCATGCCCTTCTACTGAGAAAACAGAATTACCTTTTAGTCATAGAAAAGAAAAATCATCTTGATTCTGCATCACTGCAGCAGAAAAAAACCTACTGAAGTTCTGTTTCAGTTAACCCATGCAACTGGAATTAATCTACATAGGGACAAATCTGAATAGAGTTTGTCCCAGTACACTCAAATTACAAGCAGAAAAAAACAGGTAGGCTTCTTAGTTTTTTTTAAATTTTTAGCTACAAATTCCATTCCCTATTAGATATCCAGATTCTAGTGCATTCTAATGTAGATTTGGTTGGAATGCTAAAAACTCAAAATGTCTCAAATCTCTATTCTTGAAAAAGAAATCTCTTAAGCATGAATTGCATTAATTTCAGAGGATCTGCAAAGGATCTGCCCAAATGCATGATTTTATTATGTTAATTGTGACATATAGGTGCATATTATTTCACAGTTTTTCGATATACAACATTGTTACCACGATTACACCAAATATCCCTCAGAACACCTCTGCCCAGGAGGCAAAGGAAAGGCAAAGGAAAGGCAAAGGAAAGGCAAAGGAAAGG
>CM031860.1:45907225-46136894 GCA_018697195.1 Certhia americana | reverse complement strand
GCAAAGGAAAGGCAAAGGAAAGGCAAAGGAAAGGCAAAGGAAAGGCATCTTCATTTAATAGGTTTTAGTTCCTTTTTTTCCTCTTCAAACTTTCCCAGAAACTTCTATTTCTTTCTTGTTGACCTAAAAGTCATTACGGAACATTTACCCTCTTGCTCTCAATACTACTTAAAGACTTTAAAAAGTTTTTCCTGAGGAGAAAAAGGAGCAGTCAGTGTTGGATTAACACAGCAAAGGTTGAACATACATGACAACAGTATCTCAAGCCTCCCCTTGCTCCTCCTTCCCAATCCACAAGACAGAAAAATGGTGACCCAAGAGCAGCAGCAATTTAGTTCAAAGAGAAAGTACAGTGAGATTTAAAACCTGTCCTGAGAAATTATAATACCTTCCAGTGCCTATTGCAACCAAGAATGCCTATAGAGATGTTATTTGGAGATTATAAAAACATATATTTTTAATCTAATAGGAGCGGCATGTAGGTTTGTTGACCAAATCCTCAGCTACAATAAATCAGCACATAATCTATAAGGGAGAA
This sequence comes from Certhia americana, assembly GCA_018697195.1. Lineage (NCBI taxonomy): Eukaryota > Metazoa > Chordata > Aves > Passeriformes > Certhiidae > Certhia > Certhia americana. The sequence goes on along the minus strand of CM031860.1, from coordinate 46,136,356 downwards.
ATCCATTCTCCTAAGTGTTCTTCTTAGTTAGATGAGGATATTGCCTTAGCTTATATTCAATACCTGATTCATCACAAAAATTTGCAAACTAGAGTGTATGGCCTCAGTTATTTTCGGAAATTATTTTGAGGATTGTGTAGCTGATATCTTCAACAGCAATTTTGGACTTCAACCACAGGGCCCTCCTTTGGAGACCTGAAGACAAAGCTAATGAGAGAAGCTTTTCCAGCAGTCTGGTCAACCTAGTGACTAGATCTCCCACCTAGGAACCAATGTGGAAGGAAATTACAACCCACAGTCAAGCAAAGTACTGGGCAGTTGGCAGAGGAGGGAATTCCAGAGTAGTAAAACAGGGTGAAAGGAGGTCCATCTCAAGCATGTTATATGAATGAAAATGCGTACAGGGAATGCCAGGGAAACAAACAGCAAAGACTGCAACTATGCATGTGTTTACATATTATATCTTACATCATTTTGATTACTCAGCTGTAGTGGGACATCTCATACATACAGGTTACTGTAATGGATGGTTATTGCAAGAATGTGTGGATACACATTCTTCAGAGAAGACACATCAAGAAAATGACAAACCGGGTAAGGGAGAGGTTAAGGAGTAGCTCAGACGTATGCAAGCCCTTCTTTGAAGCAGACAATATGTCTGGGAGTTCACTACTCAGGATCAAGGGAGAGGCCAGAAAGGGAAACCCAGTGGCAGGAATTTTTCGAAGTTTGCCTGATGAAGGTGAGGATATGAATTAAGCTATTTTGAAATAAGGAATTCTGGATGACAGATCCCAATTCTCATAGGGGAATACTTTGGCATTTTCTGGTAGGTCACTCTGACAGGATTTTTGTCAGGGGTTGCTTCTTGATGTAAATCCTGATACCAACCAGGGGTTAAGTACAGCTGGATCAGCTGTTCAGAAACAAGGAAGAACTGGTTGAGGACATGTTACTAAATGTCTTTGAGTAAAGTCAAAGGTAACTTTGACTAGAATAGCCATGAATTAGTGGAGATCAAGATCCTGATGAGAATGAAAGGGATAAGCAGAGTTCATAGTCTGTACTTAAGGGGAGCAGCCTTCAGCTTATTCTGAAGCTGAACAGGGAACAGGTATATAGGATCATGTGGGAGGAGGCATTTTAAAGGGCAAAGATACTCAAGAAGGTTGTGAAAGGCACCAGCCAAATACAATAATAGTCCATCCTGACTCCCAGGAAAACAAGCAAATGTCTCAGGTGGCCAGTCTGACTAAACAGAGAGCTCATGGTAGAATTCAAATGAAAAAACAAACGGCAGTGTACAAGAAGGTAGAGGAGAGGCTACTAAAGAGAAATTTAGAACTATTGTTCTAATCATCCCAGCCATGCATGGATGTTGTTAGGAGAGCTGCAGCTCTCTTGGAAACCTGTTGGGGATGACAAGAACAAGAATTGCTTCTAGCACTCCAGTAATATGCAAGTATAGTATTGAAGGGGTGGGTGATTTAGTGACATCAGATGTGTACGGATGAGATGGTCAATGCCATCTTTGTCTCAGTCTTTGCTGAGACTATCTCTCAGGCACCTGTGCTCAGTGAAAGGATTCAGAGAGAGGAACAGAAAATACTGGATGAGGATAAAGATCACTTACTTCAGACAACTCAACCCATGAAAATCCAAGTGATAGATGGGCTGCATCCAAGGGTACCTAAAGAGATGGCTGATGGAAGCGATCTTTGACAGGTGATGGAAATCTGAGAACTGGAGAAAGGAAAATATTGCAGCCATGTTCAAAAAGACCAGTGTGTCAACTTCAGAAAACTACAGAGCAGTGAGATTAATTTTTTTGCTTTGGAAAAATCAAGGAGGAAATCGTCCTGAAATATAATTCTGGGCATATGAAGGACAAAGTGCTTGGGAAGAGTCAATACTTATGAAGTGTAAATGATTCTTGAGAACCCTCTTTGCTTGCTTTGATAAAAAAAATGATTTTATTAATGAGGTTAAACTAGTGAAAGTAATTTACCTTGATTTTAATCTAGGTTTTCAACACTGTCTCTAGCCTTTTTCTAATATCTTAGTTACAATATTACGTTCTGGATGAATAAAAATTAAAAATCTAAGCAGGTAAAAAATACCCCAAATCTTATAGAAAACAGAACGCAATATTTAAAGTGTTTTCCCCTATCTAGAGGCCAGTGACAAGTGGAAGAGTTTATCCTACAACCTGTCCTGTTTAAGAATTTTACCATCTTTTTGCCTTGTTTGGCAAACCGGCCTTCTGCCTCTATGTCTCTATTTCCCATTTTGTTTCTTGTAAACATGAAATAAGATCATACAGTTTGGTCCTTTGTATGCAAACTGCACAATGTTGTTCTGAGCTGAGATAGAAATAAGCATAGTGTTGCTGTGCAGTTGGGGCTAAAGGCTATTGCTAAAAGCTTGTCAAGACTCAGGAGTACCTCTGCACATCACCATACTGTTTTTTGTAAGAAATCCTCTCTTCTCATGGTCAATGTTTTAGTGTCTATACTGTTTGAGGAAAAAAAACCCCACTGCTTTTCCATCATATATTGTGCCAGCCTAACACAACAAAACATTAAACTAAGCATGCAGTTAAGTGCTTAAGGGCAAGGTTAATTTTAGCTGTGAAAAGTGATACCAAACAGCACAGTGTATCTGCTTTCTGACTGCTGATCTACTGCTTGGCTATTATTCTCTCATATTAAAGTCTTAAATCCACTTTACATACATACTTAGCATTACTCTAGCATTCACAGATGCCGAGGTACAGTGTATCAATAGCTTTGAAAAAAAGCTGAATTTGCATTCATTAATCAACATTGTGATAGGCAATTTGAATGCATGCAGAAACAGATCATGCATGTAAATATCTCTATACACAGTAAGCAGGTATACATACAAATGTATAGCCAAGAAATGATAGATCAAAACCACGTTCTGAAGAACTATATGGGTGAACTACTCTAGGAGCATCAACTTTCAGTACCAATTATGTTGCACTACCCTTGAAGCATTGCAGCCACTCTCTTAATCCTGTTCTTTTCTTACACACTGTACTCAAGTCTTAAAATCCTCTAGTCCTGGAATTGTTTACAAAGTAGTCTCACTACTCTAGTAGTTTGGTGGGATTTTCTTTTGGTCATAATTGCTGATTTTTATTTGTTCATTTTCAGCACATTATGCAGGATATTTTGGATTTTGCAGTTGGTCATTTGTTAGAATCTTTCTCCTCAGATCACCAATGATGTATTTATGGATATTCCAGATCACCCATAAAACATATATAATCACAAAGTCACCTCTACACTATTGCAAGATAAAACTGCATTAAGAAATTTATTCTTTAAACTACTCTAGATTTATTTTTCAAGGTCATATTTACATTTCTCAAGAATTACCAGTTTTTATACACCCTTTCTCTACCATTTTTCCAGTCAACTATTTTTAGTTTACAAATTTAAATCAAGTGAGACTGTCTTACTCTGTGACATATCAAAATATAATTATACATTCTGGTAGTCAGCTGAACCTTGTCCCTAATTTGCATCCTATCTTGAGCAATTTATTTTCCCACTTGTCATGAAACTTATGACTCAAGCCGATCTTTTAGAGATTGCTTGGCAAAAGTGAATAATTAGAAATATAGTTCTATGTGCATTAGAATAGTTTTTCTCAAATTTTGGATTTAGGCATGCTGTATTCTGCACTAAAACTCCCTAAAAGGAGTGCAAGAATTAAAACATTAAGGTGAATAAAATGAACTTGCATCTTGGAAATTAGTGAACCTTATACCTTCTAAATTATTAAATTATATTATTCTCATTTAAGACTGATTTTTTGATTACTCTCACTGGAACGATATGAACTTTTTTCTAGTTCTAAGGAAATTTAATTTATTCCTAGCATGATGACTAAAACATTCTATTGTTTGAGAAGAGGGTCTGGGATTTTGTTTCTATGTTAAACTGAGTTAAATAAAACAGGTTTGAGAAAATAAATCATTTACTTGTCAAGCATAGCAAACCTGCTGTTTTGAAGTAACATTAACAAGCCACTTACTGATTCAGTAAAGTAGATATTAGAACTCTGTGCACACAGCTATGCTTGTCCTAAATTCCAGGAGCACAGCAGAGTTCAGGATATTCTAAGAGTTTCAGAAATGTGACCAATTATGCAACAAGATATGCCAAGAAACTTCATAACTAAAAATCAGGGCATATGAGGCATAATTAAAATGCAGATCTTCAACAACATTTTTTTAAAAAATTCACTAAACTGTACAAAAATTGAAATACCATAAGGTTGCTAGAGACTTGAGTTCCCTGAGTGTATAATGAGAAGGGAATATATTCTTGCTCAGATCAATCTACACAACAATGACAATTGAAAACCTTCCTTAAAACAAGTAAGATTCCTCCAGGTCAGAATAGGGCATGATCAACACTGCAGGGTGGCACAGGGGAGGTCTGCAAAGTAAGAAATTCACAAAAATAAAGCTAACCTACGAATATTCAGTGTCACTCACTCCCCATCCTTTGAATTTTTTTATGGAGTTAGAAATACTCAGAGCATCCTTTGAGCTGAACTGGAGGAGTTTGTTTCCCTGCTCTTTAAAGATTACATAGGTGACATTGACTGTCCTAATACAGAGCTTTTCTAAGCTCTGTTTGGCTTAGAAAGAGCTAAGAAATCCTCTGCAAGTGATTGGATGAGCTGCATCCAAGGGTACCAAAAGAGATGGCTGATGGCAATGATCTTTGACAGGTCACAGAAATCTGAGAACTGGAGAAAGGAAAATATTGCAGCCATATTCAAAAAGTTTCAAAAATGTGACCAATTGTTGCTTTTGTTGACCAAATGTTCCTGCTAGACTACAGAACATTTCTTATTTGGAAAGACAGGGACAGAGTTGCCTAATGACAGATTGATTAATGAATACAGAAGAGGTTCTGAATTGTCTTGTTATTCACAGTTTTATGTCTCTCCTCCCACCCCCATAAATTCTGTAGCTTTATGTTTGCAAGAATTTGATATCAGAGAATGAAAAGATAATATCATAATTGCACCTCAACAATCAAGTGGGAAATTGTTTTTCCCTTAATATAATTTTGGATTAGAAATAGTGGTACAAAGCAGGTGAGAACATAAGACTGGAACAGTTATGAGACTGAGGCCACTAGGAGTGTTTGAAGTACAGGGGCACTTGGTGACAGACAGCTATCATTACTATTAGCAATGGTAAAGGGCATCACTTTTATTTCTGATGATCACCACTTACAGTGACCATCAAAACAATGCTTTGCCTTTGTATTGCTGCTTACAACCCTCTGAGCTCAAAGATCCAGCCTTGCACCTTAATATCTATTTACTAAATGCACAACTGTATCCAACTGTATCCAATAAAGAATACTGTAAGGCACTAGGTAAAAAACCTTACCAAAAGTAAGAATAAAGCATCTCCTGTGATCTGCTTTTCCATTTAGCCAGTCATTTCATCACAGAACGTTTTCTTTATCTTTCTCCGCAATACACAAATAGTTTCTGGTCATCTGCTATAGGTGAAAGAGGCCCAAAAGATCTGGGGTCATACCCCACTGAGGTGATGCCCCACTAAATAGCTGTACCTCAATTTCCCTTCACCTCCTGTTGCTGCTGAGCTAGCTACAGAAACTCTCAAATCTTTCACTTGCTTCTTAGTTTCTGGTTCAGCTAAGACTTCCTAGACCTATTCCTGCATAGTCAGGCAAAATCTCTACATTTTTTTTTAGTCTTTCATGACTAAACTCAGTGATGGTGACTGATCACATCAATTCTGATCCCTCAGTGAGTGCATAACAGCATTAGAATGCCAATTTTCTTAAACTTTTACATACACAACAATAAACTGAGTAATAAATTAAGGAGATCACACCAAAAGAAAGAAATCAGCACACTCTGTTGTGCAGCTTAATTATTGATTAGATAGCTGTCCTTGAAATGTCACATTCTCACATACATAAAAATTATTCTTGTTCTTTGTTCACTAAAATCAATTTACAAGAATGAAATATTAACATAGATACAGAAAGTATTTGAACATGAACTTGAAATAAGAAAGTATGAGGATGGAGTAAAACAAGGCAAAAGATTTTCAAGTGATATATAACAAAGAAAATTGCCTGAAAGGCAGATTCCTTTCTAAAGTAAAAAAATGAAAGCTGCTGTTTCTCGTTTCTGTTATTATGGCTGTAATTATTTATAACGATAAAGCCCAGAGGCACATTATAGCAACTATTGTGCAAAAGCATAGTTCTGTAAATGAAATCAAGAGCCTGAAAGTACATTAGTGCAAAGGGATGTTGAGGGCCACACTCCATGATGGGTTATTATTCCTTTATTTATATCCTTGTTTTCTAGTGGTTGGTAATATAAAATGTTTATAGTTCAGAAAGTGTTGTCCTGCATCAGAAGATGGACAGTTAAGGACTGAGACTTTATTGCTGAGAGTTCTGTATGGACTATCAAACCTGAATTTTTCTCAGAGAACACAATGTAAAGTTGATACCTCTTACACCTTTAAATCTATTTGTCAGAAGTTCAGTCCCATTGACCCCTCCTCCCCTTTCCAATGCCCTTCACTGGACTCTTTCAAATGTACTAGATAAGTTAAGTCACACACACAGATACAAAAGACACATTAAAAAAATAACAGCAAAAGCCCCAAAATGGAACCAAAACCCCCGAAATCATACCACTCCTGAACAAAGAGCCTTCCAAAAGCCACAAAGCACACCACAATAGAAAATAAAGAAATGCAATTACAAGACAAACCAAAAAACCCTCCAAATGGAACCCAAAGCTTCACAAAAAACCCAACCAACCAACCAAGAAAACCCAAAATTCTTCCCAAAAACCACTTGAAACACCCCCCCCCCCCCACCCCCCCAAAAAAAACAAAGGAAAAAAAAAATCAAACACCAAAACCCAAAGAGTCAACAACTGGAAAAATTGACTTAGTGTAAAGAAAGACAAACAGATCCAGTAGATACAGTAGGAATAAAATATTTCTTCTTTCAACGTACTTGGGGCAACTTGAGTTCAACTCAAACAGAGTCATATAATACCAGTCTGGCTAGGTTTCAGATAGTCTGTAGACAAATGAAATAAGATCTATCCTTCAAAGACTTAGGCCTGTCTTGGATTTTAGTGTACATCACAGTTATTGTTCTGCTAGCCCGAAAAAATTAGGACTCAGAAAGTAACCATAGTGCACTCTCATCAGACATGTTACGTGCATGCATACTTGCACTACGTGCTGGCCACAGTACACATAATTATATTATCTCAAGACAACAAAGATGCACATGCCTTGAAGTATATTGCTGGTTTGTTTTTTCACATCGTATCTGTCAAGAAGCTGGATAAGCAGGGCAAGAGATATGCTACACTTGCAAATTTTCCACAGACCGTTCTCTGGGAATAACTGAAGCCTCTTCATTATTTTTGCTTCACATTACTCTGGTAAAATAAATTTGAATATTTTGAATAAAATAAAGCACAGCTGAAATTGAGGCTACATAGGCTCATAATCATAGGTGCCATAAAGCACAGGGAAGAAATCGAATATATGTACCTCTGGTACTGAAAAATAAAACAAAAAAAAAACACTCCACATGCATCAACATAACTGCAGTAAAAAAATCTCCAAGCATATAGCCTTTCAACATCTGAAGACATAGCTGCTTCTATGTGTTATTTTCCCTGCTTCTAACACATGTGGAAGATGACCTTAAAAATTAGTTGTGCATATTTGATATCAACCTGCGGAAAAAGCTGTGTACTAAAACACACCTCATGCTGTGTTGATGCAAGCCACAGGCAATTGTTGTTATTTAGAGGTCCTGGAAGAACAGAATTTGAAAGTGGTTAACTACAGAAAAAGAGCCCACGCATCCATGTACAGCTTGAATACAGGATATATGGTGTCATTCTGTCATTTAAGCTGTCTGCAGAGATCTGGAGGGTCCTTTGTCAGTAAACTTCAATATTTCACTAAGAGAGATGGGATCTCTGTGCAGCCTGAGTTCAAGCTCCTCTTGTAGCAGCATGCTAGCATATAAACTAGAAGCACTATATCTTTGTAGAGAAACACCAATAGTTTTCCCTTGGTAAAACAGCCTAGGTAACAATATATGATAAGATGGAAATGTGCATGTAAACAGTGTACATGAGTGGAATATTCAAAGATGTTTGAGAGGATACTTCAAAAAAATCCCAACCAAAAAACCCATCAAAAAAACAACCAACCAACCAACCAAAAAACACTAACTGCCCAACGAACTAAAAGCAACACTGATGGCACCAATGATTAGTATCTGTTGGAATAAACAATCATGTGCGAATGACTATGAAAATTTTGGGTAAGAAAACCAAACAAAATGGATGAGTCACCCTTAAGCAAAGTATGAAAGAATCATTAAAATTTGAAAAAATTGAGAAGAAAGAAACAGACCTAACATGCTATGATGCTGCCAAAGACTCCCTGGGGTATAATGGCCTTTGCCAGGCTGGAAAGAGCAGCTCCTAGTTTAACAGTACGAGGCACATTACATGGAGTTCCACACCTTTGGGGGCTGAGATGACACTTGGCCTTCCAGGCATCTTCCTCACCTCTGTGTACACTACTGAGTTGAAAGAAGAGTGTGGGTACAATAAAGCTGGAGAACTCACATCTCCAATACAGGTGTGTGGAAGTAGGGTATCCTACAGTACCCTATGAGAGATGGGTTCTGGTCCAGTTGTAAATCTTTGAATGTGCCTATGCCATTACAAATTCGGAAAAATATCAAGAAAAATAATTCATTAATTTTTGGTGATTTTTTAACATTTTATAAGAGTTCAGCTATTGCTGTGTGTGCTATATTGCTGACATTGATCCTCAATGCACAGTTCCCTAATAACTCATTAACCATTCATTGTTAAAAAACAAAACTAAGCAAATAAACTGCTCATATCTTTATTTTGTCTCATGTTATTATTTCTTGTAGTTACCTAAATTCTCTGAGCAAACTTGCTTTGAAGAAACACTGAAACACATATATAGTTGTAGGGGTTTTTTTTAAGTTTTCTAAAGTTACTAGGATCGTGACCTTGCCATTAAGGCACTGACAAATAAGCAGTACACGTCCTTACATCTCTTCAATTGGACTAATATCACTAAGGTTATATCAGTGATCAGAAGGAAAAACAAAAAAACAACTGGCCCTTTATTATTTAGACCACAGATTTAATGCAATTTGACTGGATAAAAATGAAAAGCTATTTAATGCAACAAACTGGGACCATACTTACTGCCAGCAAGCTAGCTGCAATTTCTGCAGTGATCTCAAAGCTAATTAATCTCAAGTATTAATTACCAAGAATAAGAAACAAATGGCTAATCTAGACTTCAGTGAATTGAGACATTTTTATAAAACTATGAAACACCATTGCTAAATCATCCCTAGAGGTACCTAACTGCCTACACTTCAACAGCATCTTCCTAGGTTGTGATGAGAAGTGATTAGCTTTCAGGAGATTAATCTCCATATATTAGCTGAGTAATTCGCAGTTATTTCCTATTCTCATACCTGTGCTGTTGAAAAATAGCCATGCTTTTATTATTGTCGCTCATACCTTTAACAAATCTGTTTTGCAAACCTGTCAAAATTCAATGTTATGGACTTTATTCACAACATAATTGGATAACTTGATAATATGATTTTTGTCATAAACTAAACTAAATGCTCCTACACTAAAGTCAAGGTCTCACATTTCATACTTTTGGAGAAGTTACATGCAACTACATGTGCACACATGCTCTCATATATATTTATACATATATATGTACATGCAAGCAAGAAGGGAGAAATCAATCAAACATTGTCAAACAAACCTACAGTCACATATAGAAAGACACCTCATTGCTACTGAGAGATCTTTCACTGTGGGAATAAGTTTTTTTCAGAAGTTTGTAAACCTTCTGAAATAATAAATAAATACTTCTATTATTAATACAACTTCAGGAAGCTTCAGCAAGTCTTGGTGAGGGCTTCTTAGTCATGCTTTAAATGTTTAAGTACTTCAGTTGATTTGAGAAACTATTCTGATTAAAGCCATTGCTATACTAAAAATAAACCGGCAACATTAATAAAAATCAAAGTGAAAAAGGAGAGAGGCTTTGTTTGACAAATTTTAGCTTTTGAGCAACTGTTACGAACGTGCTCCCGCAAATCCATGTAAGATATTTAAGGAGAATGCTGACACAGCTGAAAAAAAAATTACAGTAAAAATCAGTTTTCTGTTATGCAGCTTAAATATGACAGACTGAGTCAATAGAAGCATTTAGCTCACCAGACACAAGTTGAATTTTAATAGGGAAATAAAAATTCTTTGGAACAGATTTTCCATATATCATCTAGGATCATTACAGTAGCTTTCATTTCCTTCAAGGCGACTGCTAAGGCACACTCCCATCTATTAGAGCAGACATCCAATAAGCAGCACCTGTTCTGCATCTTAAATACTATTTTTCTTCACACCTATCCAGTCACAAACTGTTCTGCAGTGAGGTACTCTGACTTACTCCATTGAAACTTGCAAAATTGAATATTCATCAATATGAATGGGAGAGATAACAGTCTTTCTTTCTTTACTTAACTGTCCTACCCAATGGAATAGTATTAACCTCCTGTCCCCTTTTACATAAAGGACAGGAGAGAAAATTAATTTCTTTTGAGGAAAAATAAAAGAAGGAAAGTACTTTCTGTGGTCTCTAACAGCTTGATGAGTGTACTCTGTTACAAACTAACAAATGACTATTAAAATACTGTCACTGAGGATCAAATAGAATAACACTTACTAATTCCTGTGGAACCACTCATATGAGTGACTCCGAATATTTTGCTCTGATTCTTGCTTCCCAGAATCCTGAAATTGGGTGGAACAGAATTAATCTATACAGAATACAACAGAAAAAAATCAGAAGACTACTCAAAAAGTCTCAGGTTAGCCCAGAAAATTGGAATTTTTTTTTTGGTTGTTTGTTTGGTTGTTTTTTTTTTTTTTTTTGAGGGGCAGGTTGGTGGGGGGGCAAAAGGTAAGGAAAAGAAAAATCAGTTTTAAGCAGTTAGATGAAGACTTTCTCCTGGCTTGACTAAACAGGAAAAATGCAATAGTGAAAACTGACTGTCAAGCAGTTTTTTGCTGCAAAGCACCATATAATTACCTTTTGGGCTGTTATGCCAGTGCAGCAAGCACAAGGATGCAGAAGGACTCCTTTTCAGGTACTTAACAATAGCAGTAAAATTCAGTTTCTTTACCAGCCTTTGTTTCGTCTACACTGTATGTCACCTTTGTCTCCTTCCTTTGGGCTAAATACACCTACTGTCAGGTAGCCTAGCTGCTTTACCACCAAACAATTTAATAATCTTGAGCAGATTTGCCTTCTAGATAATGACTAAAACACACCAGTAATCTCATCTTTCTGTCTGAAAAAGGAAACTAGTCTTTAATTCATAGAACACATGGTTCCTTAGGAAAAAACTAACTTAGGAACCACCACCTTGTTGGAAAAAGCTTTTGCAGTCCATGAAGTCTGCCAGGTGGTAGAGAGACACAGAAACGAGTCCCCCACCCTTTTTTTTTACCTCATAATGGAATCAGCAGCTCTTCTATGGCTTAAAGCACCCCTATGCATCTTATATACATTCTGCATATCAGTTTTAAAGTAGATTTAGATTTGGCAATCATATAGAGCAGATTAACAAAATACCCAAACCGAAACAAAATATAAAACAAGAACAGAACAACCAACCAACCAAAAAACAGACTTAGAAGTGAGATGAGTATCTGTAATGGGGTTAACATGAACACAACAGTCTTTTCAAACTGACCTGCAGTCACTAAAATTAACAAGCTAGGCAGCTATACCAATTTAAATGATGTGCTGTGTTGGAAAGCTGGTCTCTCCAGCTTCTCTCCAAGAATTCTTATGTTAGAGATAAAAATTCGGTAGCTAAATACATGTTAGCTAGAAATGTGCTAGAATATCTTGAACGTTTAAAATTTTCTGAAGTAAGGAAGTAGAATATTTAGAGACAATAAGCGCATATAGTAATCATTTAAGATCACTTGGGAAAAAATAGAGAAAAATCTCACATTTTCTCTAAAATTAAAGCAAAAGCTTTAGACTGTTTTCAATTACAGATTTTAGCCTATTTAGATGTTTTATTTAGGAAAACCTGTCCAGGTGTCCAAATGGCATACTTGAATATATTTGAAAATATGACACCAAATCATTCATGTATCCAATAGGATCATGACTTTACATTTCTGTCTTTTGGCTCCACAACTAAAATGTGACTTGATGTATAATAACTAATATACCTCTTTACAGAAATAACAGAGAAGACTTACCTAATTTATATGACCATAGAGAGAAGAGGGAAACTTAAAACTAAAAAGTGATTTACTGGAATAAATAGAAAATCCTCCAAACAATAAAATGTAAAAAAAAAAAAAAAAAAAAAAAAAAAAAAAAAAAAAAACCAAACCAAAAAAAACCAAAACACTTCAATTGTTCAAGATTTGCATTACATTTTCTGGCATTCATCTTCAAATTGTAATGCTATTTAGCAGAACATTTGAACAACATCATTATTTGCCATCTACTGAGCTGTTTTTTTAGCTCTGTAAAAGCAAAGCAGAAGGGTACATTGAAGAAACAGAACAAATTACAAGAATGTTATGCAATTTTTGACAGTATTTTTGATAGCAGACATGTTATATTTGATGTTCGTTATGCAGTCAAAAGATTTAACATCACTACATAGGAAAGAATCTAAGCTATTTGGCTCATGGTACAACACAGGAAAGAGGTAAAGAACCTACCCAGCAGACAATCTAATAATCATAATCTTGCAGAGATCTCACAATCTGTAAGCAAAAACACTTATCTGAAGTTAGTGAGGATGAGTGCAGGGCTGGATTTTGGCTCTCATTTCCTGAAAGAATGCTTTATTCTCCTGCTGTGTGTTAACACTGGTAGGCAGCCAAACACCACAAAGCTGCTTGCTTACTTTTCCTGCTCTGCCAGAGAAATGGAGGAAGACTAATTGAAGGATAAAAAAAGAGAAAACTTATCTATCAAAAAAAAGCAATAAGGGTAATAATAATAAATGCTTAATAATTGAAGGGTAAGTGGAAGAGGGAAGAAAACAAAACAAAGCAAGTTATGTGAAGGCAACCACTCTCCATCTTCCTTGGGTAGAATATTGCCCAGATAGTTTCTGATCTGAAGATGGCTGACCCTCCTAAATGCCCGTCTTTTCCCTTTTATTTGCAAGTGTGGTATTGTGTATATCCTTGATATGGTACAGAATATCTCTTTGATTAGGTTGGGTCAGCTCCTTGGTTGTGAGTATTCTCAACTTACTATGCACTACTCCTGACTTGCAAAATCCATTTATTTTGGGGACAGAGTGAGAAACTGAGGTCTTTGATGCTGTGTGAACACTGCTCATCAAAAGCTAAAACATTAATATGTTACCAGGTTTTTTTTTTGGTCAAAAGTCTAAAGCACAGCCCCATATGATCTACTATAAAGAAAACAAACTCTATTCAAGCCCAGACTGGAGCACCTTCAAATTTAAAAAAAAAAAAAAAAAAGAAGAAAAAAAAAAAAAGAAAGAATAGATTGCAGAAAACTTGCTTTTCTCCTCATCCAAGTTTAAAAGTAGTCACTGTTAAATCGTTTGAGTAACTGGATGTAAACAATAAACACCTATTGTCTTGATAAAATTGAGTTTGCAAAAGTGGGTGGAAAAAAGGCAGTAACATTCCTTTTTTCCTGATTCAGTTGCATAAGAGTATTCCTAATCCATGTTTTTAATTTCCTCGCCTTGATAATAATCTCAGCTATGGTACACTGTTTTACAAGTCAAATTTTAATTCTTTGCTGAGGAATGTGTGCCTACACTAGGCCCATTTCTGGTACAAGAGTTGGCAGTAGCAGTCCAAAATACAGTGAAAAGGGAGCAGTTCCTTTGATAGTCTGTACCTGACAGTGTTGTGCCTCTATTCTCTTTCTGGACAAAATCCAATGAATTATTCTACAATGTCTTAGATGAGTTTAATTGATATGGCAGAGTTTGCACTTGTTGCACTAGTGCATTTGTTGTGTAGCTAGTCAGCTTGTAATACAGACTTCACAGCACTAATGACTAGAACAGGTGATGAGAGCTGAAGATGGGTGGGATATCAGTGTTCTGTAGCCACTTCTAAGTAAACTTCTCAGGAGATTATTATTATTTGGGTAATTATTATCAGTTATACTGTTAGGTATATTTTGAAGGCAGTTATTTTAAGTTTCTTTGCCTTCATCTCATAGAGGAACCTATGCACCCAATACAGGGTTTTAGGCAAGGCAATGTCTAAAAGGCAAACAATATGAAATCTGACTTGTAAATGCCTACATATTCTACTCTGTTTTTCTTTTATTTTTGTTGCAGTGATAACAAGGGTTTAATATTTGAAAGCAAAAAGAAAACAAAATGATGTACTGCTGTTAAATCATAACCAAATTTCCCTGCTATGACCTCACATGAATATCATGCTTGTGACGACTTTAGCATGAAAAGGAAAAGATTCTGCTTCTTTAGTGTGCTTAATTCTCAATATTGTTTGTCTTTCCTTTTCATTGGCAAAATCTTAATTACTAAGTTCAGAGTGAAAAGGCAGTAATTTTTTTCAGTGTAAAAAGAACAATTTGCTTACATTCTTTTTAATTAGATAGTAGTCATTACTGTTTTGCTTAAAAGCTTTCAAAACTGAGATTAATGTGAAAAGGAACACATTATTACTAAAACTTCATGCTCAGTGACTCTTTGAAGAGAGCTCATGTAGCATCAAGGGCTTTTAACTTCAGTTCTTTTAATACAGTTGATATGCATGTTCATATATTTGCTTCCTTTTCAAATCAAATTATTCTTTTAGTTAATCTTCAATTTATTTCATAAATGATATTGGGTGTAATTTTTAATTGTGGGGGTTTTATCTATTATATTTTTAAATGTTTATTGGAATGTGAAGACTCTACATGACATATATAGAACTGCCTATGTTATTTGGAAGCCAAGCTTGCAGCAACTATAATTTGTTATATTTGTCATCTATACAATTAGTGGGTGGAATAAGTTGCAAGGACAAGAAGGAAAGTAGAAATTGTAGAGCACTGCCATGTCTGATAGCCCAAAAGAGCTAAGGTTGCTCTGTGTCCCCAGGTCCAGCCAGTGAGTTTGAGTGCCAGCAGGCAGACATTTACACATACACACAGAGTACATACCTGCATATAACAAGTCACAAGGACCAACACAGATAGAAATTAATTTTCCATTTCTAAATGCTTGTGTGTATATCAGAAGAGTATCTGTGTTAATGCAAATAAGTTAAGATACTTCTAGTTTTTTTAGTACATGAAAAACCTGTATTGTAGGAATAAATTTATGTTCTATACTCTTCATATAATTTAAATAATTGATACCTATATATCTGTACACTGATGCCTAAACACAGGGATATATTCTTCCAGAATGTTCACAACTGAAGGAAATACTGTGATTATAATATAAAATAGGACTAAAGAAACATCTTGACTTGCTAGAAGGTGTGGGTGGGAAATAAACTTTTATGAAGACTATCAATGGCAAGTGATGTTTCCACATGTAAGGATTTTAAATACATATATCGGTGCCAGAATCATTGGGAGGGCATTAACAATTCTGTAAGGCTATCTTTGGGCTTAATTATTCTGGAAATGATTAAGCCAAAACATCAGCATCTCACCTTCTACATCTTAAAACATCAGCATCTCACCTTCTACATCTTAAACCAGATCAAGAAGTACTGATTCATTGTTCAAAGACGTTTCTAGATAGGCAAAGGTCGCAATTCCCAGTATGACTTGTTTCTGTCATTTACAAATGAAAAGCCTTTTCAAACCTTCCTTGCCTCTGTCATGCTGAATAGTCTGGCTGTCACTCTTGGAGTGGATTACACTGTTGAAAGCAAATCTGTGTCACTGACCTTACCAGTGAGGCTGGAGATACCATGGAATGTTATCCCAGGGGACAACATTTAGAAGTTCTCCATGAGACTTGTTGTCACTGACATACCAGCTATGAGTTACCATTGTCAGAATTAATGGATACTGAAATACATTTCAAGAGAAATTTGTACTGAGGGCTGAAAAGAGGGTTAACAGATAACCAAATTGATGCTATCGCAGGTACAAAATACATGAAATGTAGTTTAGAAAGGAGATGGAATGTTTCTGGCTTCTCATTTGGAAAGTTCATTTCCAGCAACTAGCATCTTCAGTGAAGACTATTCAGCGAGTGCCCAGTACTTATGAAAAGTAGACCTTTAATGTATGTAGTTCTAGGTTCCCTGTTTTCTTATTGTCATAACTATTATTGACTTCACAGAAGAATTTAATATTTTCAAAATTTTGAATCAGAAAAATTTGGAACAAGGAGTATACTGCATGCAACTGAATCAGCATTAAAATCAGAAGAATTTATTTAGAGAACAGAACATTGAATTTTATCTGTGGTGCTGCAGAGAAAAAGAGGTATCATAAAATTCGGTCTAATTTATATAAGGTCCTGAAGAAGATGAAGATCTTATATCTAATGCATTACTGAAGGGGGCATCAATGTCTGGACTCTTCATGGATGTGTTACTGAAGAAATGAGAGATGAGGAAGATAATTATAGTGATTAACTATAGTGGCTGTGATTTTAATAGATTGAAGAGCTAAGATTAGCATCAGACTACAGGAGAAGTTGCTGTAATCATGGTAAAATTTAACCTGACACTCATGTAACTAGCAATGGTATATGGGATTAAATAACTTGGTAAATTTTTCAGCATTTAGATTTTCAGTATGAAACTTTTACTATAGTTTATCTTTAAAGACAGTTATTCATTGCCACTACTTCAATTATAATTCTTGGTGTTCTTGGAGAACTGGATTTAAGGATATCAACATATAATTGATTTCCTTTGTGATTATATTGTAATAGGGAAATGAGCACAGTAAAGCTAGAATTTGCCAGATGATGCCACAGAAAGTCATACTTTAAAAATTAGTGATTCCATATGACAAAATGACTGTGTGATTACAGTGCGTTTTAATCTACAAATATCATCTTGATTTCATTCATGTAAACACTGTAACTATCAATGAAGATGTAAGCTTAAGTTTCTGCTAACAGCCCTAGCAGAAAGTTGCCTGACCATTATAAAGACCTCCTTATTGTATTCACGTTGCCTCTTTACTTGTTCATATAATCTCATGTAGGCTTTCCATGTAAGTTTCTACAATTTTTTGAAATTGTGCTAGAGAAATACTCAGTACATTTAACTGAATGATATTCCTTTCAGCCAAAGAATCACTGACTGGAGTCACAGCCTCTTTGTGTCACTGGCAGATGCAGTGAGTGCCCTGTGATAGCACACCGACCTGCAGCGCTGAAAGACCCTGGCCAAAGGGATGGCCATTCTTGCATGTGTGCATAGCAGCTGAACTCTGTGCCTTTGTCCAGCCTCCCCTTGTTCTGTGGCTGGAAGAGGCTTGAGTAAAAGGTCTGGTTTATTCAATTCTTTCAGATCAAGGTAATGCTGCTGCCTATCAGCAATTTTAACAGTTATAAGATGAACATATTTATACCTAATGCATTTATAATACGTTCAGTTCTAACAAAACCTATCCTTTCATTCAGTGTGTGACAAATACTTAGGATTCCACAATACAGCTTTCTCTTTCTAAGTTGCATTCTTAATAAAAAAAGGGGCTATATTAATCCCTAAAAACGTTTTCCTCTGTTTAAAAGCACATCCAGCTGAACGGTTGCTACTTATACTCTGAAAGGTCTGGAGTTTATTAGGAGGCAGGTTTGGCAATACTTGTAGTTTGCGTCCTAACATTCTCACATTTGAAAAATAGCCCTAGCAGCTAATAGAATGTAAATAGAATGTAAATGTCTTCTTGTATGATGCTTCCACTAGTTTTCTTTTAGTTAGAACATTTGTTTAGGTAGTACATTTAGAACCTGAGACCAGATGCAATATCAAATGTTTTACTGGCAGCATGATACTAACATGGATGAAAAAGCACACTTTGTACAATTCTAGGACGTCTTTTCATCATTCAGCTCAAACAAAACTAAAGAAATTTTATAATTGGTGTCTGTAAAGTCTCTTCACTTGTGAACAAAACTATGACAATCAAGAATCACATCTCTTGCCCCTCTTAACTGCCTAAAGCTATAAACAGACACCTCTGCAGGTGCTGATATAGAAACATCAATCTTTCCTTTTTTCACTGGCTGGAGCTTACCCCTTTTCACAGCTCAGCTGGTAAAGTGTTTCTGGAAAATTCTGTCTAATCCACATTCAGAGCAAAGCAAGTGAAGTTTCCAAATGATACAGAAAAACACACCAGGCTGTTTATAACAGAGGTCAACACAGGATCTGCTACCCACAGGTTAACAAGTGGGCTTAAACTGTGCTTATATAGATCTCAGTTTACCAACCTTAGAAGTAGTCCTGAGATATCTACTACTTGGCTGGACATCCTGAGTGGCATAGTCTCCAGCATAGAGATGACTAGGAACAATAGCTATCAGCACAGCTAGATGTAAAAGAGGATATCTGTCCTGAGCCTCAAGCTAACCATTAAATTGCTTGTGTTTACCTGGCTGCTTTTGCTGGAAGAGGGATCAATCACAGGAACCACTCTGCTGCAGGTGACTGCCCTCCCAGTTCTGCTGGCAAAAGGGTAATAATGAGCAGCTGGAGGGCATAACAGTAACAAGGGTCTTCCACCTGCATGCCAGCTAGAGCGATTGCTGTCTACAATCTCTTTGAATGATCTTACTCTGCTAGCTTTAGTGTGTAATGTAAACCTAGGTTAATTAAAGTTGCTTTCCAAATTGCTCTGTGTATAAATCCTTAAATTTCTGTGATTTAATCTCTATTTTATTTAGCTATATTTTCTGGGTGAATTTTCCTTTGTATTAGTTTATATTATTAATAAATAATATAGTATGTTTTGTCTTTTTGCAGCACAAAACCTTTAGACAAAATTGTAGTATTGTGACTTTTTTCCTAAGCTTAATGGTTCTCCATTACTTCTGGTTTGCCTTTTGAACTAAAGAGGGGGTTGATGCTTACAGGGGTGTGGGGTTTGTGATTGAATGCAGGAGAAGGCCTTTTGGGAATTCTACAAGACAATGAGATGTTCAGAGAAGGATGAAAGGATAGGAAAGGGTGCCTGATGTGTTCTGGGGAGTAGCTGAGGAAATCATTTAGGCTGGAATAACCTAATACTTCCAAGTCCACCACTATGCCGTGTCCCTAACCATAATACCTACGTGCCTTTTAAAACACCTTCAAACTGTCAACTCAGCCACTACCCTAGGAATGTTGTTCCAACGTTGGATAACCCTTTCAGTGAAGGACTTTTTCCTTATGCCCAAACTAAACCCTCCCTGGCACAACTCGGGGCTGTTTACTCTTGTCCTGTCAGTTTTTACTTGGGAGAAGAGGCTGATCCCCATATCACTACAACCTTCTTTCAGAAGAGAGAAATTAGGTGTTTCCTGAGGCTAAACAACCCCAACTCCTGCAGCTGCTCCTCATAAGGCTTGTTCTCCAGAGGTGTAGGAAATAGGAGGGGATGGTTACTTGCACAGTACTCTTGCCTGACCATGCCATACACTCCATCGCCATAGTCTGTCTTGTTTTCTCATTAAATTCTATTTTCTTGGTCAAAGGGCTATTTTCATGTGCTCATGTATGGGAAGCCTAAGAGCCAGTGGCTGGAGTGCCAGAGAGTCTGTGTCTGGGTCACCAGTAAGAATGATGAGTGTTTGAACACGTCGGTGTATGATCACAAACGAGCATCAAGTCAGCCTCACTGGTGGATAGGTAGGACCAGACACACACAGAAATGGGCTCTGGAGATTGTGTGACTTCCTGGTGCATGTGAATATCTCAGTGCAAGGTAACAGGGGAGTGGGAGGGTCCAGGACTGCTGTATCTGATACCTCTTTATTTGAGGAGATGTATATATGTATGTGTGAGTGCAGGTCTGAAGACCTGCAGCTAGAATGGGTCTATGGCCTTCAAGGTGGCATGGCCAGATGCTACCAAGTGAGAATCCTGGCAACCAGGGGCAGCAGATCTCAAACACTGGATGAATGAACATTATATACTTATCTCAGTTCCCACTACTGGATCTTTATCCTGGTCAGCCAGAGAAGGGAGTGGGATGAGCTGTTGGTGGTGTTTGTGCTTGTGCAAGTTCTTCCTGTGCCTGCATGTGCGGCTGGCTCTGTTTACAAGGTAGCATGTACAGTATAGTACATTTATGTGTGTGCCTACTGAGAATACATGCTGCTGGCTGTAGTCAGTGACAGCCTAGATTCCTTGATGTTAGATTTGTCAACTTTCTATCAACATGTGTACAAAATGGCACAGAAAGTCCTTGAGCTTTAGATATGTTAAAAATTACTTATCTACACAAGTTGTATGTGTGCTATATTAATGGATGCATTAACTTTTGAAAAGAATACATAAATTCTTTTTGCATGAAATTATTTTATTCTGTATTTGATATGAAATATTTCTTACACAGAGTACTCTTAAATATATGGTTAAGCTACATAAAGTCTTAAAACAATACGTATCACTATTCCAAAGACATAGGCCCAGACATGAGATATTTTACTGGCAATATTTTATTTTACTCAGCAAATGCCATGAAGATGGATGATGGAGCAAGGATTGACACCCAAGATGGAGATTGTATCATCTGAGGTACTACTTGTCTTACTGCCACAAGAAGAGTACCCTGACATTAAATAGCAATAGCTCCCAGAAGAATGCCTATCTTCCAAATTTTCATCACTACAAATGACAATGCCACAGGAAATTAAGGTACACTGGAAATCATGCAAGGAATTGAAGTAGTTTTAGTGGATTCTAGAGCCAAGTCTCTTTGGCTAGTAACCAGTCAAGATGAAATCTAATTAGGTGTTCTGCATATATGTGAGAGAACATAGTTTATGTTTATATTTCTATGAACACAAAATATCAAATTATAAATATAAATTGATTGAAGACTGTAATTTCCTATTGAATAGGTAGAAAAATAAATTTAATTCAATGGGCATTGTAATTTTTCTATCACAAAGTAATCAAACAGCTGGATGAGTCTTCTTAATTGTGAGCAATAATTATATTAAGGTCTATTTTAATGTTAAAATATTTTAACCTTGCTTAGAAATAAGTTTGTAATGATGAGTTTGTAATGTTTTGAGATTTTTTTATATTGCTTATTTAAGAACCAATTTTTTATAGAAGACCAAACCTTGAAATATTTAAATGCAGTTAAATTGATTTAATATATGATAGTCCCACCTGTATGTCATTTCTGATGTACAGCTGCCACACAAAAAATTTAAAGATAAGTAACATGATTACAATCAGATTAGTGAGTCTACACAAGTAAATGAGATTGTAAATCTGTATGAGTGAAAAACTTCACTTCCTAGCGAGACCACTTTGCATATCATTAACTTAAAATGAATTTTCGACACTCATATAAGATACTGACTGGCATATCCAACATTTTTAATAGCACTTTATGAGTTCAGAAAACTTTCTATCTTCTGGGACACAGACTACTATTTTGTGATGGAACTGTTCATGTGATATTCAGTTTAAAAAGGAATCATTCACGTAGCTTGATCACAGATGAAATTGGAAGAAGCAGGGGTTTAGGGCACAGAGACTTTTTGTTTTCATTGTGTCTGGGCACCAGGATAAACAGAAGCATCATCATTATACTGAAGAAGCATAGCAAATAAATACTGCAAATATAGTCAAATAAAATTACACATGTTCAAAACAGTATGCAGCTGCATGGGAGTGCATTCAAACAAGGGATAATAAAGTGCGTGTATATTTATCTATATGTGTGTTTATGTAAATGTAAAATTATTCTTCTTCATTAAAAAACTCCATAATCCAAAGGAGAACATTGAGTTTGCAGTCCTTGAGAGGAGACTGCTTTAAACCTCAGAGAACTTGCTTTTCAAGTATGGATTTCTGATTGGCTTCAGTATTAATTCCAGAACTTTCATGAATCTGTACATGTAACGGTTTTAGATATCACAGTTGGGTTAGTTTATATGCTGCATAAAATGAGTCTAGTTGTGCTCCAGTGACACAGAACTTTGATACTAGCAACAAAAATACATAACTAGACAGAGCTTGAAACTCTGACAAAACTCTGACAAAAAAAGTTCCTGGGGATTTCAAACTGGAGTTAAGTTGAATTGTATCCTAAGTTTTGGTAAGAAGCAGCAAAAAAGGAATCATATTTAAGTTTGGTATTTCACACCAACTCTTTTGAGCTCAATGAAATCACCTGAAATTTGACGTGATAACACTTATTGTAGATTAAGTTGCTTTCAATAGGCTTTATTATTATTGCATTTAAACAATGGATTCTTCATCACTCAAAATCTATATATCAATATTTACTTTTTTGTAATTATATGCTTTAAGTCATCAAATACTGCAGGTATAATGGAAGGAATTTGTCCTGAATATCTTCAAGAAGTCATCTTAATTTAGGTTGTGAATTCTAGAAAACACATTCAGTTTACTTGGGGTGATCAAATTACCAAATCTCCAGAATGTTTTGGTATGCCTAATATAAGTGCACTCTTTTTTGTTTCTTTTTTTTTTTTTCAAGTACTTATCTGATGAAGTCAGCATATATTCACTACATTTTATGATAGTTTTTAAAATTCCACATGACACTAGCATTTAAAAGACTCTAAACCCATAACTGGACTAAAAGTGACCACCATTATGAGCTTTAATGGATTAATTTATGATGTTTTTGTCTTCCTTAATGCAAAAAAATCATTATTTTCAGGCTGAAAGAAATACCACATTATTAACAAGCATTTTATTGTTACTTTCATATTATATTATTTTCTTTCAAAACATTGAAATTGATTCAAAAATGTGGACAAGCAATAACATAAAGGAGTTTCAAGAGCAAATTCTTTCACACAAAATAGGTTTTAAAAATTATTAATATGTAGGGAATGTATAGACAGTAGCTTTGCCTTTTATATATTCTCATACAACTAGACAATCAGAAGAAATATAAATCAAAATATGTTTTGTTACTTTTAGAAATCACGTTGTAAGGATCCCTGTGTAGTTAAGGTTACTGGTCAGAACAGAATTTAAATATTTTATGGGAAACATCAATTTATGAAAGTGGTATAAAAGAGAAGGCCTAAAATGAAATAGTGCCTCCCAAAATCAAGAAAGACAGAATGCAAAATCTCATAGGTATTAAAATCTCATAGGTACTTAAAGTTAGGCTATAGCTCTTCAAAGTTTTTTTTTTCAAATATTATAAAGATACCTCAGTTTAGATGGGCATATGCTTTTATTTATTTAGATTTCTATAAGTAACATCTGTAGCTATGCAATTATATTATTTTTTTGGCAGAGGACATAAACATATCAATGTCTCTAAAATCAATAGCATCCCAAAATATCTTAGGAATGAGGTTTTGTTAAGGGTTCTTCTAACAGGGAAAAAATGTTTACATGTCGTATCTAATTCAGCAACAATATCTCTCAAATGCTTTATCAGCAGGTTTTCACACTTGGCAATGTATATCAGGACACTCAGAGTAATTTATTTTACTATGTTCCAAGATCGGAATCTTCATACCATTTTATTCCATTTCACAAAGGCAAGAGAATACCAATTTGAATAAAGACATTAAATACAATGTAAAAGCATCCAACTTCTATATTAGCAGAAAGCTCAGGATGGTGCTACTACTTCAGGGTCATATAAGCATGATTTTCTTGCAGCAAATATTTTATATTTAAGGTTTATAATTAATAGGGTCATAAAAATCAGTCAAGCTTTTAAGGTTTTAATATTATGAATCACTTAATTTTTGCTTCTGATATATGAAGAATGACAAGGTTTTGCTTGTCACCAACAGAGGAATACAATACAAAGAATCTTTTTTGTGAATTAGTGGTGCTTTTTAATAAGAGATCAAGAATAGTTTAAAACAAAATCAGAAGGTGGGATAATAGTTAAGAAATGTCTGACACAACTTTTCAGATGAAAGGTCTTCAGATGTGAGAATCATGAGAAAAAAGCTAAAAGAGATTACAAGTCTGTCTGATAAAGGAGAAACAAAAGAAAGAAAGATAAGCATGCTGAGAAGTTACTGGAATTTCAAAAGCTTATGTGTATTATTTTCTTAAAGGAGATCTCTACTACCTTTCTGCATTGTTTATGTCAATGAAAAACTCCACTTTTTATTTTCAGTCTCATAGCATTTTATTCAGAATTTCTTAGCTGCTAGAGCACTGGAATAAAGGACAATTCTTTTAGATGTCCTGTGACATCCAATAATTCTGTATCATAACTTACAGAGTTTAAGGATTTATAAACAATTCCAGACCATATTATTTGAAAATTGATGATATTCTAAAAATCAATCCCTTAAATTATATTCACAGGGATTGGGATATGGGTCAAGGTTAAATACGAAAATGCCACTTGTACAGCTTATAGCAGTTCCAACAGGGAAAACCCTTAGGCAAGTAGAATTTAAATTGGACACAGACACCTACCTGAAAAAAAACATTGAAGTTACTGGGCTGTAATATGATGTACAAATACTGGAAAGGGTGTCAAGCAGAGTTCATCACTTGATGATGAATTGCCTGGAGCATCTCAAAAAGAAAGGAAATAAAGTTTAAATGAAGTTTTCCAGAGTTTGTAGGAAAGAACAGTAGGACACTGTAAAGTGTTAAGATTTGGTAGCATTAAAGAATAAGAAATAAGGCACTAAGTGTAGTATGACTTTCAGAAGTTGCAGAGAACATTGGAAGATAACAGTCCTGTGGAAGTGGCAGAAAGAAAGGACAGCTTTGGAGACTTGGTGAAGTTCTTCAGTTTAGCAGCAAATATCTTAGATCTTTCCCTATCCATGTTGCTTCATACACTCAGATCTGAATTTCAATTGACAGCTATCTCTACATATTGAACATATGGAATCACATTAGGCTATTCTGTTTTGAGAACTTTGTTCTAGACAGTTTTCTTTTAAGTATAAAAACTTGAGTCTATTCAAAACTAGAATTAACATAAAAAGATATCTATATCTTTCCTGTGACTCACTGAATAAAGATCAGTATGATGGATGAGAGAAACATGAGTCGTTAAAAAAGAAGTTCCCTCACACCTAAAAAGTAAAACCCAGATCACAAAAAATAATTTTGACATGAACATTAATGAAGGACTAGACTAAAATCTCTGTGACTAGTAGATAGCAAAATTCCTGGCCCCTCTGAAAGTAAGCCTCTACTACTGATGGGTCCATGCAACAGCCACTGGGTGGCCATGGTTAAACATAATAGGATTCCCACTGGGTCTCACCATCCTGAGGGAGATATTTTCCTTGTCTGTACCTACCCATCACCATATTTTTTTTATGTATAACCTTATTCAGACTTTATATAGAAAATATAAACCATAGGGTCTCCTGGGCTACTAAACCCAGTTCTGCAATAATTGTAGTATACTTGATGGGTTTTTTGTTTTGTTTTGTGTTTTTATTTGTTTTTGGGTTTTTTTTTTCCTTAACTCTGAAGAAGCTCTGTCTTAAAACTGACTTCCTCTAGGGCTTCTTTCAATCCCTGTATAAAACTAATGTAGGGCCAGGAGGTTTCTTATTTTATTTGGCTTAATTTCCAGCCTATTCCTTTTATTTCTAGAGAATGCTGTCTTCAAAGACCCTCGTGATTCTTTAGTTTTCCTCCTAAAAGCCCAATTTGCAGTGCACACTCTGGTTTTGGTAAAGCTTCTTAAAAGGTTTTGTCTGCCTACAGATCACTTCTCCCCTTGTTCTGTCTGGAGTATGATTCATCAGAAAAAAATATTTAAAGAATAAATTTCTTGTGTGAATGGTATTCTTGATCTGTTTATTGAAGTAATTTTGAACTCCACTTTTATTTGGTCTTGGCTTTGTACTTCTCTCAATATCCTCATTCTTTATGCTCTTAAATAATTAAATCATGTACTATACTGTTTTGCAGAAGTTAGATTTCTGTTTCTAAGGAAAAATAATGTGTTCATTGTCAATTGAACTATTCAGTTCAATTAATACAGTTGATTCGATAATTAAGATAATAAAATCTGTTATCCAGCTAGCACTTAAAATGAGATAGTTTTTGTCTCCATTTTGGTTGCAGTTCAGAGGCTCCCCCCCGTGCAACTCACAATAAAAAAGTTCTTACAACGAGTCAGAACTCAGACTTTTCTCCTTGTGACTTCTTTGTGGATCTCACTCTTTACCTCATGCAATTTCTTACAGCCTGATTACTTATCATGCCTGAGCAATGCCTGAGAAACGCAGGTATAGTGATTTTTTTTCTATAAACAGATATCTACTGTCCTTTTCTTACCAAAGAAAACACAGGGCCAGAATTAATTTCTCCATCAGTCAAAATGTGTTATTCTTAGAAAAGAAGTTTAAAAAGCTTATTTTAGAGAAGGAACCAGTGGTCCACTAGCAGATGAAAACAAACAAATTTAATTTTTGGCTTGATATAAGTACATAAATTCTATATTGCCCGAATTATCTCCTTTTATCAAGCTATGAATTGTAATAGGAAAGATCAGAACCAAAAGTAATCATGTAGCCTGACTCTGACAGTAGACTGGACTTTGCTAGTTGATAATTTAGGAAGAGTGTGAAACAAGGGCAATCTTATATGATGATTCCTAGATAGCTTCCTAGCCTCTTGGAGCTGAAGCTCATGGATCTAGTATTTGATACAAAAATATAGCAGGTAGTTTGCATAAGATGTTATATCACTTGTATTCTGAGAATTGCTATGAATTACGATAGCAATTGTAATTGAAAGATCATGGTGATTCTTATTTCTCTACTATGTGTTTTGTAAAAAAACTCATATATGATGTAAAATTACATTAAATTAGTTCACTTTGGGAATTCAAGATCTAAGTGTCTTGCTACTTAGTGAGATAATTTTGGATCCAGGTCTAATGCTCTTTACAGTTCACCTGAATTTTTTAAACTTATATATTAGTCAAAGAGTTTTGACTTCTACTCTGTGGAAAAGAACACTTCTAGAATTTGGAGTTTGAGGACATATATCTTTTATGATTTTTGCTTTAGGACACAGTTACAGTCTCTGATATGAGCCAATAAGTGTTCTCAACTCTGAATGTTATCTTCAGCTATAGCCAATCTATTCACAGTCAATGTTAAACTCACCTTAATTCAGAATATGTCTTTGGATTTCTCTTCTTTCTATTTCACTTGTCTGAAGGCTCTCTTAGAGTAGTAACACTTTACTGCTTTCGTTTTGATTGGTTCTCTAAATTTTCCCACTATGTCAATATATTTTAAGACAGTTGTGGCCTGTTATAATATTTAATCTTACTTCCTATATGACCTGGAATGAGCTAATTGTTTATAGCTAGTTTCTACTCACCTGTTGTGGCTGATTCTAAACACACTTTCAGGTTTTTTTTCCAATTATTTGATCAAAATTATTGATTATAATACAAACTAAAGGCTTTGGATGAACATTAACTTCTGATTGCTGTCTTTCAGATCAATTATACAAAGTACTTATAACAGTCTCTGTGAAGATATATCTGATATTTCCAAAAATTGAAATGTCAGTGTATTCCCTACACTTTCATTAGTTCTAATTTCAAATAGTTTAAGTTGAAATAAGGATTTGTTCTACTTGTATTCCTGTGTCTATATTCTGTCTTTTCACAGGGTACATTTTATAAAAAGCTAAGAAAGAACATGGATTATTTTTGGTGCATTCTTACATAGAAAAGAATGGAAGAAGTGTATTTTCTATTCCTTAGATAATAAATTTTTTCTTACTTTAGTATTAATTTGGGTGTCCTTGTTTGCAAAGAAATATTAATTGTAAATGTATCATCTCTAAATTACTCCTCTGAAGTCAGGGGTTAGTCTCTGGGTAATTCTGTATGCATAAACCCATAAAAACATAAAAATTTAGCTCTTGGATTCTAACTATTATATTACATTTACTAGAGAAGGTTGTTTTCAGTCAAATCAAGCCTTTAAAATGCAATAAGTAATAGTGGACAGAACATGACCCCTTAGCCTAGCTTGTCTTTTTCTTACCCAGATATTACATAAGAAAAGAAATAACCTCATAAAGTCTGCATTATGTGTACAATTTTCTTCCTTGCTGTCAGGAGAGTGGTAGCATTAAGGACAGAGTTCTCCAAACAGAATTGTGACTTAATAATCCCCTTTCAAGTGTAGTGAGCTAAAAGGACATTATGAATTCCAAAATTCATACTTGATTTCTTTTTCTTTGTGTTCATGAGTTAGGAAATGAACAAAGTCTAGTAGAGTAGTAAATGTGAGCAAAACAAATTTTCTTATCAAAGTCCTGTTTGTCCTATGGCTAGAAAGAAAAAAAAAAAAAAGATGAGGTTTGCTATATACCAGAAATTATGTGATTGCCACAAATCCTCAGACCACAACTGTTCTAAATTTCACTATGACCCCTGATGTCAACAAACTGTTTTTTCCCTTGGGTCTCAGCTACCACAGCCCAAATAATTTCACAGAAGGCTATGTATGTGTGCATGTGAATAAAACTTGTGTCTTAGAGCTTCAGCTGCCAAGGCAGCATCTTATTATGCATTTTTATTTTATATTTTGTTGAGTGTACACTTATGAAGAAGGACAGAACCCCTTTGTGCATGCACAATTTATATATAGCTTTGTTCTTTCAGCTAGGCTGGTCAAAACTTGTCAGTGAACATTCAAAGGAAGCATTGTAATATATAAAATAACCCCAGAGGGAGGGAATAAATGCTGTTTAAGATATTGAATTGTTGGAACAAAGCCAATAATGCAATTCTTTTCCAGTTACATTTTCAGATGACTCATCAGATCTACTAATCCATGCTTGGAGTCTCAAGGAGTGTGATCTTTAAAACCTCCTGAACACAAGAAAAGAAATAACTTCTAATACCAAAATAATATTGAGGAATCCACCATTTGGATCTGTTTCTAATGTGATGCAGTATCTTCTATCAGTGATAAATCTGGAAAGATAACACCATAAGCCTATATCTTATTTTACCATGAAAAATTAATGGTAAACAGAAAAGTTTGTGCTGTTCTGTAACAGTGATAAGGAAAATGGTCCTTGAAACTAGTTTAAATAAATTATGTTTTGGAAATGAAAGCTTAGCTATAAAAATAATTCATTAAAAGAAAAAAAAGGCACTATATAACTTATTTTTGCAAAGTTGGTGCTTTTATTAGTGGTTTTTATTTTCCTTCCAACTGTTCTTCCATGGTAATGATTTCTACATTTTTTGTGTGCTCCACCATTGTCTTTCAACTCAGAGCTGCAAATTAAATACCATCTTATCAAACACTAAGTTGTTTTTATACAGACCTGTCTTTACCAAAGAAATTTTCAGCAATATAGTTACTTCTGTGCCAACAAATTTACCTATTAATGTTGTAAACAATAAAATTGGTCTTTCCTTATAATTTTTTTTCATATTTATTTATTAATTTATTTATTTTAAGGCAGTCAATAGTATAAACAAACTGTTACACAGTATTAGACTTGATATGGGAAGAAGTCAGTCTAATCCATTAGTGTATTACATTTTACAATAAAATGAAGAAAAGGAGATGGCCTTCATTAGTATAACAAGAAATAAAACCACAAAAACCACAATACTGAAGAACACTAATGGCCGCCGTGGAAACAATGTGGATATTATCTTTTTAATTGCTTACATTTCCACCTTAACAACAACAATGTACTATGTGAAAAGTAATGTGAGCCTGAGAATGCATGATGGTAAAGGCCAAGATGGAAAATATCCCTAGGGAAAGTTTCCATTATTTTTGACATATTAAATGGTTTCTGCGTTTATTCATGAGTAGCAGAATAAAATGAAAGGCTTGGCTGCTGAATTTAACTGCTGATTCTTCTCTACAACATGAAAATTTTTGGTTCTTTCTATTTTAAGCTGCTGGGTTAGGGGGTGGGAAGGAAACCCTAGTTCAACAGTGCAGATGTTCCAGTAAATTTCTTTTTAGTACTATGCAGATTTTGATTGGTAAACTGAGTTTAATTCACCAGTTCAGTTAGGAACTAGTTGGAATAGTAGTTAAAGCACTAACGGAAGTAATAGGAAGTAGTTAGGATGTTGGTTTTTTCTGGTTTTTATGTATACATCCACTGACTCCCTCCGTAAAGCCACAACTTCAACCACAATACTGAAGAATTCATAGAATGATTTGGGTTGGAAAGGACTGTTATGGATCATTTCATTACAACATCCTTGTCATTGACAGGAATACCTTCCACTACACAGTTTGCTCAAACTCTCATCCAACCTGAACTTTAGCATTTCCAGGGTTGGGACATCTACAATTGTTCTGAGCAATAAGTTCCAGTTCCTCCCCATAGTTTAAGTTAAGAATTTCTTCCTTATATCTAGTCTTAATCTATCCTCTTTCAGTTTAAATCCTTTCCTCCTTCTCCTATCAGCTTTCTTGTAGGCCCTCTTAAGGTACTAGAAGGCTGCTATAAGGTCTCTATGGAGAACTCTCCAGGCTGAACAACCCCAGCTCTTTCGGAGCATTTTCATAGGAGAGATTCTTCCATCCCTTGGTCTCTTCATGGCCCTTATGCAGACTCCCTCCAGCAGGTCCATGTCCTTGTTGTGCAGGGGCTCCAGAAAGTGATGCACTCCAGGTGTGATCTCATGAGGGCAGAGTAGAAGGGAAGAATCAGGCACATTAACATGTCCACAGTAACAGCTCATGCCTAATTTTTCACCTGCCACTATCCCCGTGGTCCTCCTTCGCAGGGCTTCTCTCAGTTCATTCATCCTTTACACTATGCTGCTGCTGGGGATTGCCATGACCCAGTTTGGAGGATCTTGCACTTAGCATTGTTGTACTTCATGAGGTTCTCAGTGTTCTGCTTCTCTGGTCTGTCAAGATCCCTCTGGATGAGGGATCCCTCTGGATCCCTCTAGCATATCAGCTGCATCACTCAGCTCGGTGTCATCAAAACACTTGCTGAGGCAATTAATCTCACTCCCTCTCAATCTCACCAAGTCGTTAATAAAGATACTGACCAGCACCAGTCCCAGTACAGACCCCAAAGAGACAGCATTTGATCTCCATTTGGGCATTGAGCTCTTAACTGAAAGTTTTTGGATGCAGCCATCAAGCCAACTTCTTACCCATCAAATAAACTACCCATCAAACCCACATCTCTCTGCTTTAAAGACAGGGATGCTGTATCAGTCCTTACAGAGGTCAAGGTAGATGATAGCTGCTATTCACTTATCTAAAGCAGTCACTCCATATAGAAGGCCAGTAGATTAATCAGGCATGATTTTCCCTTTTTGGAACTGTGCTAGCTATCTGTAATCACCTCCTTGTCACCCATATGCCTTGACATAGCCCCCAGTGTAAATTAACTGCTAATTCAAATTAATTCTTATTTTTCTATTCTCTGTCACAATTCATAGTAGAAATAAATTGCAACAAAATAAAAATTCTACATCATCAATTAATACATATATTGATATGATTTTTCTCAGAATCATATCTTTACAAATGCATTATTCACCCATACTTGTAAAAGGTAGAAATCTGCTATTACTCCAGTTTTTCAGTTGAGAAGTCATAGCTTATTGTATATTCTAACAAAGATTACTTCATCTTTCCAATGCATTCATTTGTTTCTTATACTGATAAATGTCTGTCAGCACATAAAAATTAAAGAATCCCATAAATATCACATTGGACTGAGAATTCATAATTTACTTATCTGCTCATATTATCACCCATGAACCACATGGTCACAATAGAATGATGATTTAAGCATATGGACAAAAGTAAACCAGTGCAGTAATGATGTTTTTCTCCCAACATACAGTGATTCTAAAAGAATAGTTTCCAAATAAAAAAGCATTTACTCACAGATATTAGCAGACAGATCTAGATCAAAACCCAGGACTACAGCAGGCTATAATTCAGAAGTTACATCTTAAAGAGTAAACAAAGACTGTTAACATATCTTAGCTGCCCAGTAACATTTTGTTAACATGTCCATGAAGCTGGACAACATTCGAGCTCTTTCTACTGGCAAAGCAGCTGGATTTTATATATGTTGAAAAAACATAAACAAAGCATTTTCAGAAAGGCAGTATGAATAGTGTCCTACAGAGAATTAATATTTTCTATGAGTTAATAATGGACAATAGCAAATAATATTTCAGTTACAAACATACTACACCCTAAAATTATATGGACCTGGTTACAAGCTTCAATGCTTATATTCTTTATTTCTCACCCCTTCAAAATTCATGTGTTAACCACTTCTATTTCCATAAAACCTACACATTATGTTTATGTGCATATACATATGGTTCCACTAGGATACTTCATAAAGTATGAGGCAAGCTGAAATTCTTTCTTGAAGAGATTCTCTTCATTCTCATTTCAGTAGTTTAATTGTAACTGTGGGCAGCTGTTGTTTACAATGTACCCTGTGGTGCAGAAAACAGTATTGGCCATAGGCCCTGAAGAGATATTAAAAAGAAGGTATAACAATTATAAATAAGCCATGAATACCTGCTGAAGTTATTATTGTTCAGATTTCGGACATACTTCTATATAAGTCTAGAAAAAATAGTCAATAATATACAGTCCTTTTAGAACATGGTTGTGGTGGAAATGATATAACTATGCTTAGAAGAAGGGCAGAAAATGGCAGAATTTCTGGTGCTCATAATGACATGTTTTTCCTGAAAAAATAAAAAAGAAAACAGACAAGCCATAGTTTCCTGTGTATGATGTTTCCTCAGAGAATTCTTTACACTAAAGGATGTGTTCAGTGCTACCAGTGCTTATGCCAGCTACCAGCTTTGGGTTAAAACAAAATCTGCTTTTGAAAAAAAAAAAAAAAATAAAATAACCAAACACATAAAAATCTTCTCAAGTTATTTTAAATGATTGCAGGGTTGATCTCGACAGTACATTTGTCTGAGTTAATGGGATTGAATTCAATTTGTTATATAACAGTTCATATTTAAAGGATTTTATTATACTTTTCAGAAATTATTCTGTATCTTTGCTTTGTTTTGAATCCTCCTGTAAAGATTAAGATGTTTCCCTCTTTATCCTGAGTATTACTTACTCTTCTGGCACATTTTCACTGAAGAGTTAACCCTGGCATGTAATACCAGTAACATTCCTCTACTCCACACACAGAGCTCTTAGATCTAATTTGAGTAATAGTTTGCCACTTAAAAAACTACAGTAGGGTTAGTCTTGTCCAGCAGCCAGTTACCCATTCAGCAATTCTCCCACTCACGCTCCTCTTCAGGATGGAGGGTAAAAATAGTGAGAAATAGTGTGAGAAAGCTCACGGGTTTACATAAATTACATTAATTACACATTACTGTCATGGACAAAACAGACCTGAGAAGGGAAAACATAATTGTATTTATTGCCAAAGCATATTCAGAAATGGAGGAGCAAAACATAAAAAAAGAAAAAGAAAACAACTATCCAAACGATACCACACATCTGTCTTCCCTGGGCTCAGCTGGTTTCCTTCTCAACATGATACTTCTGACTACTCGCCCTACATTTGGCAGCATGGGAGTACTTAACGGTGTACTGAAGGCAATGGCCAGCACATAACTGTTCCTCTCTTTTGGTCCTTTTTCAGCATGCAGTCCCTCCCATGGGATACAATATTTCAGGATAAGGCTGCTTCTGTGTGGACTTTCCACAGGCTGAAGATTCTTCAGGAAATACCTGCCTGCTCCACCATGAAGTCCCTCATGGCCTGCAGCATGGATATCTGCTCCTTTCTGTGAGCTACAGCAAATC
Source organism: Certhia americana (assembly GCA_018697195.1). NCBI lineage: Eukaryota > Metazoa > Chordata > Aves > Passeriformes > Certhiidae > Certhia > Certhia americana. The sequence goes on along the minus strand of CM031860.1, from coordinate 46,102,226 downwards.
AGTTTCTCTGTCATCTGCAGTACCTTCTCCACCTCCTTCTCTGATCTTTGTGTTCACCATTCTACATTGCATTCCCTCCTCCTCTGCCTTGGTGGGTTTTTTCCTCTTTCTTAAATACATTCACCGAAGTGCCACCAGGTTGGCATGTCTGCCCTGGTGGGTCTGTGATAGAACTCATTGGAAATGGCTGGAATTTTCTGTGTCTGGCAGGGAGCAGACCCAACCCATTCAGACAAAGGCCATCTCTGAGGCCCCAGCAGTACCTTGGCTGCCCAATACAAAAGGTCGTCTTGTAGTTTGGTTGACTGCTGGTTTCTTTTCCTCTTTAACCACAAAAAAAATACCAGTGATGTTTTCATTGAATGTTTGGTTTTGACACTTGGGTTTTATTATTTTAATCCCAAGGGACTTGAACTGTGATTCTGCAGTATTTTGCCATGTGCATAGAACAGAATATTTCCGCAGCAAGTTTCTGAGAAACAGTCATATTGTATTATTCATTTCATAGAATTACAGAATAATTCTTCAGGAAGGGACTGATCATTGTGTTCACTCCTTACAATGTTCAGGATACCTCAAGAATCATGCCATGTTCCTGGGTGTATGGTCCAAACACTTCTTGGACTCAGACAGTCTTGGTAGTGTGACCACTTCTCCTGCTCCAGCCTGTTCCAGTGCTCCTTGACTCCTGTCACCGATGATCACAGACAGGAGATCAGTATATTCCCCTCCTCTTCTCCTCATGAGAAAGTTGTAGTCTCCAATGCGGTCTGCCCTAAGTCTCCTCCAGGCTGAACAAACCAAGTGACTTCATCTCCTCCTCAAAGGGATTTGATTTGATATCAGATATCTGGGACTGGGTCAAAGTTTTAAGCTTGTCTTGTTCATTCTTGCTGCACTCACTATTGTGGAAACATTTCAGAAGTGGTACTTTGTAGCCAGCTTCTCATGATACAGGTTGAGGGATCCCATTAGTGCTCACTTCCTCAAGTTTTGACACACCACCCCATTGTTCATCATTTTCAAGCCTGGTGTTTTGTTTTTCCCTCTTCCAAGTTAGTTTAAAGCTCTATCAACAATAACTCTATGCTAGAAATCTTCTTCCCCTCTAGGGAGGCACTTCTAGATCTCCCTCTAGATCTCATTAGATGTCAGTAGATCAGGCATTCAATAAATTATCCCATGGTCCAAAATCCCAGACTTTTTCTGCTTAGCCATTCTCAGAGTTGCACACTCACCTGAAAGATCTGCCCATTCCTATCAGTATTATTCCTTGATACTGCAAGGATTGAGAAAACCATTAGCTGATCTCCTGATTCTTCAAACAAATGTCCCAAGGCCCTGAGGTATCTTTGCTTGCCCTTGGACTTCTCTTTGTTATTTTGTCACTGCCAGCTTGAACAACCAGTAACAACTAGTAATCAAGGGGCCTTACAAGACTGTAGAGTTTTCTAGTAATGGCCCTTACCCAAGCCCCTGGGAGAGAGCAGGATTTCCTGTGAGTTGAGTCCAGTCTGCATACTGGGCCCTCTGTTCCTTTTAGAAGGGAATATCTTATGACAACAACCCTTCTTTTCCTCTTAACAGAGGTGGTCATGATGCAGGGTACAGATGAATTTGCTTTCAAAGACCCTTCTCTCCCAGAAAGACATTTGCTTTATTTCTATAGTACAACACACTGTCATGTGGCACCAGTGCATACCAGGCACTCATGAGAATTTCAGGTTTACAAAGAGGCTTACATTTGAAGGTCGATTCAACAGCCCAATGGCAATGTAGATTATGAAGGACTATAAGCTTCTTCCAGCTTTGTAAGCAAAAATTAATTTAAATCAAAGTAATCTCATTAAGTCAAATGGACTTTATCAAGGTGAATATTGGCATCCAATTTTCCTGTGCTCAAATTTAAAAAGGAAAAACAGCAATGTTCTTTACTGCCTTTGTTAAAACTTACAACATAAAATGCTTGTCTACTAATAGAGAATCAAATGTTTCAGTAGCTTGGAATTTAGAGTACACAGTTGTGAAAGGCAAGTCCTGGATTCTCATATTGGAAATTGTAAAGATGTTCAGAGCACCTATACAGGCTCAAACTCTACACATGAGGTAGGAAAATGGTCAGGTTTTTTCTGTGAATGGTACTGGTATATAGGTTTGTTGGCATTGATATGTTTTGCATTTTCGAGGCTTGTAAATTTCTGTATGCTCCCAATGGTTGTAATGTCATTGTTCATGGTAGTATTTTTAGATTCCTTGGGAAGCCTAAGCTTCTTTACGGATCTGTGTTTACAGGTGTAATTTTGACTTTAGAGCTCAGTGTCTTATTTCTCAATTGAATACTTCATGTTTATTTTCCACATCAAAAACCTTGTCATATAGTCATTAAAAATAAAAATTGAATATATCATAGTAGTTCCTGCAAACATATAATAGCCAGACTTATAATAATAACTCCTGAATAGTGTTTCATGTTAATATCTCCTCTCATAATAAGTGATACTTATTCATGCAGAAGTAAGTTTTATTTGTGTATTTGTTAAGTCAGTACTGCAGGTATTATATCTCCCTACTGTTGATATTTAGTACTTTTCCTGCAGGCTAATCAAGACCTAACTAAATGTGATAGATATCTTCACTAAATGTGAGCACTATTACTGAGATGAATAAGAACTCAAAGGAAAAAAAAAATCTCTGATTACTCAGTATAGCTTTCCAAATTTGCTGTAGAATTTGGGGCAATAGGAGGTTCAAATGACCTCCTTGGTCAGCAATCTGTAAGTGGACTTTATACCAACATAAGATTAAGACCTGTGCCTGAGGGCATGACTGGGTGAACCTAAACAAACAGAATGAGTCTCAAAAGGAGACAGCTAATGCAAGTCATCAGAGACATCTTTGTAGCTGCACAAGATGAGATTACTTCTCAGAACCATTCAAAGGCTTTTCAGATACTGATGACTATCTGAAAACAATGCCACGTCTACATAGATACTTTGCTCTAACCGATGTAAGTTTTTTCTGCATAACTTAATCCTGAACAGAGTTAAAGTACTTAGGTATTAGAAATTATCTGTCAGTTTAATGGTACTTGATCTCCTGTTGCTGTTAAAAGAGCATAATTAATGCATAATACTCTATTCATCACCTTAAATGTAATAGTCTATTAGGTTCTTTATGTTTTTTTTCAGATTAGATCAAATAATTCCTGATAGTAGCATGAAAAAATGTTAATGCAATCCTGCATGCCACACATGGGTTCCAGAAGAAGTAACAGAGAAAAAAGTAGTGTTTTACATAAACATAGGTGCAAATTCCCTAAAATAATTTCAGAAAAGATGCTTATAAAAGGTAAGATTGAAGTTTGATTTAAAATATAATTTTATTTATTTTGGCCAGTTAAGAGCATGTCATTTTACCCTCCATGAAATTGCTGCAGGTCATCAATTACTTCATCCAAATTTCACCAGAAAAAAGTACAGCTAGACAAAGTACAAGGTAAGAAAGACAATCTTTGTATTTTCTCTTAGATAGGAACACAAAAGAAGTTGCTATGTACCCATAATGATCTCTGCTTCATGCTGACTGCCAGTTCTGTCATACGGATTAAGAGACTGGCTTAACCTGTAAATCCTTAACTGGAAGTGCGTTTTATACAATATTATGAAAAATTATGAAGAAATATCCTAATTTACTGCTTCATGCAATGCTGGATTTCCATTCTGGCCCGCTTATGTCCAGATCTCAACTTGGCTAGTAAACAGTCTTAAAAATAGAAAGTATTAATGAATTGTTTGACTGAAAATAACTCTTTGTTGCCATCATTCCCTTACTCATCTAGTGTGTTACTTTGTTGCTGTACAAGGATAAGCTGTTTTTTGAATCTTAGTCCAGCCTGCTGCCATAACTTTGTACAAAGCACAATGGTGAAAGCACTAAAAGTATCTCAATAGTTTTCTTTATTCTTTATTCAGATTTCTTTATTCATATTTTACTGGACAACACAATTAACAAAGCCTCTGTTTAATCTAACAGAAGATATAATTATAAACAATGTACTCACTAAGAGAGTTCTGCTCTTTTTAAATAACAGAACTTTATTACTTCCTTTTAGTCTCAGTTATTTTTCACTTTTCAATTCATAATTATCTTTAGTGAGTCCCTCCTGAGGCTTGTTAGCTCACTAAAGTCCTAAATTCAGTGATTTTGTTCAGATGCCTTTTTAATTATCTCTAGTTTCTTGTCCAGATTTTAAATCTATTGCTGTTTGTCAAGTTGGCATTATATGAAGAGGGAGGCTTTAAACAAAGATGGTATCTTCATGTCAGGATGAGACTGATATCTAGTATTCCTGAGAGCTGTTAAAAAACTGTTGTGTTCACTTGGAAAATGAATCTACTCATTGCAGCAAAAGTAGCCTCATCAAAATATTCTGTTAAAATCCAATAAACTTAGTACTTATGAAACTTGACTTGCCATTTAGCTATGCAGTGTTTATATTGTAATCAATAGTCAAAGAAGATGAACCAGCATGAAATAAAGTTAAATAAAGAGAGAATCATGCCTTATGTCTTGTTACTATAGAACCTATGGTAAAATTGCACGGGAAAAAAAAGAAATTGAGACTAAGTAATTTTTGTTTGATATAGTTTTTGTGTCCACATTGCTTGTTCACTTATGACATTCTGATTTTAAATGTTTTGTTGCAGAAAAAGTAGCATATGAAAATTTTGAAAAAGCTTTCCCTGGCTTGTTACCTTTGTTGGTGTGAGCCGTGCTATCTGATATAGGCTAAAAACTGATCCTTCAGTCAAGCATGAACACACATAGATACATCGAATCTTACTCTTTGTAAAGAATAATGGAGAAGATTATTTAAAAAATTTCCCCACATCCTTGTAACTAGATTGTTAAGACTAATGAAATACAATGTGGAAATACCTGGTGAAGAGAACAGAAATGTCCTGGATTTTAAAATTAATTTCCTAACATATCATTGTTCAAGATAAAAACATCTTTATTTTTAAGTGGCATTTTCTTTGCAGGTACTTATGTACACATGCCTGTATCAGTTACTGGCATTCATAAAAAATGACCTTTAATGTACAGATCTGGCTACTGAGCACTCTAAATCCAGAGAGGAACGAGTGCTGAAAGAATATCTCAGTAGGACACTATTGTATAACTGCCACAAAAAAACCCTTAGTGACAGAAAATGTAATAAAAGTACTCTGAAAACACTAGCTCAGTGACAGCTCCCAAGGTAAGGTACTACATTAATTTTATTACTCCATCTACCCATATGTTAAGAAACATTACCAAGCTACAATAAATAAAACATTAAATTTTACATTCAATGCAATAGCATTTAAATGAGTGATAAAAATTAAGCAATTAGTAATGAAGTAATCAAATAATGAAACAAGACAACTAAAGGCTAGGTATTATTTGACTACCAAGAAACTAGAAATACTTCTATACACAATAGAAAATATAAATTACCAGCTCTACATTTAAATGCAACAGTCTCTCCAGGGAAGTGGTCACAGCACCAAGCCTGGCAGCGTTCAAGAAATGATTGAATGATGCTCTTAGACACATGGTGTGACTCTTGGGGATGGTCCTGTGCAGGGCCAAGTTTTGGACTCGATTATCTTGAGGATCCTTTCCCACTTGGCATATTCTGTGATTCTGAGAAAAAAAAAGAGCTGCAAACACCTCAACCTAAAACAAATATTCTTGATCTGAAAGAAATAGAGTAAGCCTTTATGCTACAGAATCACAAAAAATATCACTGGTGATACTGTTTTTACAAATTCATTATATATCTATATAATTTTATATTTAGTGAAATATTTAAGAGAGAAAAAGTATTCTGGCTGTCAGTTGATCCTTGATCTCTTGCAACTCTCAGTATTATTACTAGAAATAAGTGTAAATGAAGGCATACTCTAAGAATAAATAGTTACCAAATCCACCTTAAAATAAAGAAGAAAAGTATGTTTGTCATAATAAGAATAATAAAATATAATACTCATACTGGCTTCAAAAATTTCCTTTGTAGATATAGAAGTAAAGCTATTTTTTGTCTATGAAAAAATTGCTGTGTCTGTTTGAGATTCTTCCATAAAAACTTACCAGGTTTAGAAAAGCTTGCCACTGATTTATTTCAGTGAAATTTTCTGCTCACTCACCCTCCTGTCAGTCTACTGTTGATACTGATAAACATACTGTTTTCCAAGTGCTGAATCATTCATTAATATCAACTCCTTTTCCAAGAGAAATCATTTAACAGGTTTCAATGTTTTTATTGTTATTATTGTTGCCATATGTAATGCAATCTTAAAAAAAAATATAAATCCTTTACACAAGGCAGCTTAAATCAAGTATTAGAAATTGTGAAATGCTTATTTCCACACTGCCTGACATTAAACTTTCAATGTTCACTTCTAAAACTATTCCCTTAGCATGTATTGAATTGCAAAATCCATGAACTTGTAAGCTGCTTGCAGTTTATTTCAGTTGCTTTCTTGGTAGCATTATCATTTGTAACTTCATTGCTATCCTTACATCCACTGTCTCCAAATCTCAGGTGCATAGTAACCGCACTGACTTTTGAAACGTTCTTATAATCCCAGTAATCACGCCAGAGTGTTTCTTTCTCTTCTTACATCTTCATGTTTATTTAATTATTTATTGATTTTTTTAACCAACACCTTAAGCTTTAAGTTGGTTAGATATTCAACCTCAAAAGTAAAACTCCCTTCCCAAAAGCTACAGGATATATTTGCCATTTGACAACTGTGCAAATCTGAAGAAAATTTACTGAAGTCAATAACACGTAATTATTACAGAGATCAGAATCACTGCCACAGTTTGAGGCATGATGCTGCACAATCATTTAAATTTGCAATGTAAATTATTTTTTGTCTTACTCCTGAGTTTCTTTTAATATATCCTTTCTGTTTCACTGATAGACATATATTTTGAATTTTTCATAGTGTAATTGTAATTTGGTTGTTCATCATTTCAGCAGATGCAAGTCTTCAAATCTATCAATACAAAATTCTGTTCCTGAAAAATCAATTTAATCAATTTAACAGTCATAACTCCCTAAGTATTCGGAGTCTCACCTATGAAACCACATGCTACATTTTCCAAACTAACCAACAGTGTGCCATTCCTTCTCCCAACATACACACACTTTTTGACTAAACTACTTTTGTACTCCTTATAACTATCTTTCAACATCAAATGAGGTAGGAGTCAAACAAACTTTTAAAAATAATTATTTAAATTAATTATATTTTTCCTTTTAGTCTTAACATTTATAACTTCTTTGGATCTTCTTTTTTGTAACTCCAAATAGTCATATTCCTGGCTTGAGAAACCAAACCATAAGACCTTGGGAAGCTGACAGGTACCATGGTAAGTGGATAAGAAATGCCTTTTCAGTTTTGTTAAGGAATAGCATTGTTTTTTTTATATTTTGACAACACATTTTGGAAGGTGGACTGTGGACAGACATGAGAACTGAGAAGTTCAGAGTCCAGTTTCCATATCTCCTTCCTTTTTGTTCTCATCCCCTTTGAACTAACCATGTAAGTGCACATATTCTTGTTCTAATAGAATGTCAGTAGTGCCACAAGGTAAAAGGAGAAGAGGCCAGAAATCTTTCCTGTCCCGTACCAATTGAGTTGATTTAGAAGGACGTAGAACTTTTTTTCCTAAGGGAACTTTCCCTTTTCCTGGAACTCCATGCAAATCTCATGAAAAAGTAGGTTCTCTACCTTTACATTAACTAACTTTGGCTCACCTCCACAGCTATATTCTGTATACACCATCCAGATGGTAAGAGAATGTACATGGAAATCAAAACAGCCATAATTGCCAGCAAAGTACTGTTTGGTGTCAAAACTAGCATTTCAGAAATAATCTATTATACCAACTCAATATCAATTTTACCAGAGCTATGTTTCCAAATATTTAACTTTGAGTTAAATTTGGGTTCTATATTATTTGAAATATGCCATTTTTTCCTCTTTTTTTAAAGCTAACAGTGAAAAGCAAAAACATACCTGAAATTATTCATCTTGCAAGCCTTTCTCACATTAATCATTCCCACTATGTGCATAATTGCAATGGTTTCTGTGGGCCTAGTTACATGAATGAAATTTACTGCATCTATTCCCCTATGATAGTATTCATATTATTTCTTATTGGAGAATAATTGACATTGTCTTGAGATGGTTTGATTTAATGAAATTTCAAATATTAAAATTAATTATAAATGGGATCATCTTTTAAATTAATCTTTTAAATTTTTATCAAGGATTAATTGTTTACCTGAAAAGGTAGAATAGGGCATACAGTTTTCCTACAGTTCAATAAGTGAATGATATTTGTCCCCATTTTTGTTATACAGAATTTTATGTAGCTTGATTTTCATATTGAGAGCTGGTGGAAAAAATTGCCTGGAACAGAAACCAAAACAAATAAAAATAGTTTCTGTGGAAAACGGCAGTCTTCTCAGGTACTTAAACTCACAATATAATGCCTTGACAGGCAAGAGGTAAGAACTGCACTGGCATCCCTGTACAGGCCATGCACTCAAGAGTTGGACTCAATGATCCTTTGGGCCCCTTTCAACCCAGAATATTCTGTGTTTCTGTGATGGAGGCTGAACTTCACTTGTTTAAGAATGGCTTTGGTGACACTTTACCCCATGCTTAGTTGCACTGTGATTCATTTCTTCATGCTAGTGGGGATCACTTTCACTATAGCCAAAGCAGAATGCAAAAGACCCCAAGTATTTTTCAGTCTCTTCACTATTACTTCTCTGCCTTAATGTAACTAAAAATATTCAGAGAAGTAATAAATTGGACTACAAAATTCTAAAACATCTTTATTTTTTCCTAAAATAATGCTAAACTGTGACATTACAGGGCATTTTCTATTGATGCACTGGTGAAATTCAAAAAAGCCATTCTTGCTTATAATGGCAAGTTCTGAAAAGCCAGCTGCTACTAATATGTCTGAGTTCTGGAGAGACTCCTCTTAGTTACAGACTTCTGTATTAGGCCAGAGCACTGCATGATTTTCCACCATGGGTTTTCCTATATTTACTAGAACAGAATAGAAATTTCAGGTGGAAAGAACCTACAAGGATCATCTAATCCACCAACCTGACCATTCAGTATTACTGTCCTCCAATCCAGTGCTATATATGCTCTAACAAAGTTACATACAAAAAAAATCTTCTTCTACGTTAATCTGGAATCTTTCCGTTCTGTTCATGTGTAAGAGGTATTTAGGTGGTGGTCATTTAGCCACCAAGAAACTCTAGACAAACCTGGATGTAAGATCACTACACTACCTCTCTATGTAGTGCTGCATAACAAAAGAATGTCCTTTTATCAAGGAACTTTCACCTTTCTATTCAAAAATATGCTAGTAAGTTATTATAGAGGGGGCTTAATCCAAATATCTATAATAATAGCAAATAATATCCTTGACTGTGCAACTAATGAGAATAAATAAGGCAAATGGCATATTGAAGTGGAGATATAAAATCCATGAAAAAATATTTTAAGTATTGTAAATAGTTGAGTTACTGAAAAGCCAAAATAGCCTCTAGCCTCTACTATCACAATTGAGGTGGGTCTTTTTGGTCGGGTTTTGGGATTTTGCTCTAAAGACAGTTAGCAGCCTATTTCCTAGTATATTACTTTAAATTTACTCAATCTTGTTGGTTAAAATGAAAACATAAACCTGAGTTGACAAAGCAGAATTACTAAGTAACTTCTAGAAAGAATGCAAGACTAATTTGTAATAATATTTCTAGGTCATTTTAATTTTCCTAGTTTTCTTACATCCTCCATAGCCATACTAAAATTTTATTACTAAAAGAGGCATTAAAGCACTTAGTCACAGTGCCCACTTCTTCAGACACCTGGCATGAGTCACTCGTATAAGTTCTCTCATACAGAGTCAGTATGTTTGCTGCTGCTGAGCAATTAGGTTGTTCTCTCTGATCCATGCTCAGTCACAACAAAGGAATCCCACTAGAATTCAGTGAACATGCCCATTTAAGCACGAGGCCTCCAGTGTCAGCTGGTGAGTTGCTATCCCATTAATGAGTTAAAACTCAGCTACATTCTCAGTAATAGCCAAAGGGCATGCAGTGCCAGCTGAAAGGTGGAGAAGTAAGTGATTGCACGCAAGAGACATAAAGCTCAACTTTGTCATTGCCTAATTCTAGGACACTGGGATATCTTCCAAGGGCTAAAATGACTTTTTGAATTAATCCACATAATGGCCTCCTAGTTGTCTTTGCCTCTTCTTGGGCTGTACCTACTAAGCTGTCCATTTCCTGAAAATGTTAAAGAAGTATTTAACCTGCTCTTACGTACTTAGAAAACAGGTATAATAGCTGTGTAATTTTGCAAACAATCTTTTGTGGATTTTGTCAGAAAAATATGTGGATTTGAATAAAGCACATGACTTTGAAAACATTGCTGGGTTAGCATTTTTGACCCCTGCAGCATTTTTTTTTTCTTAAACTAGAAGCTTTATCAGAATGACTAAGGGACATATGACTTAAATTTGTCTATTATACACAACTCCACATATTAGAAACTCAGGAAAATGCTTTTTTTCTCTTAGGTAACTAAGGTACCAATTTTTTTCATTGAGAAAATGACTCAGAACAGCTCCTGTTAAAACGTGACTTAAATGCAGAAAAGAAAAACAAGGAATTTATATATACTTACATGCATGATATTCAACATGTATTGAAATCAAGGTACACAAAGATGACATTTTAAGTAAAAACCAAACATCGGGAATAAATGTATTTTCACAAATATTTACTAAGTGTTGTTTTCCTGAAGAATAGTTGTGATGTGAAAATGGAGAATTTGATGTTGCAGTGTGATGTAATGAAGACATAAAATAGAAAGGAAAATACAAGAAAAACTGCATCTTGCTATGATCATTTGGTATGCAAAAACAAAGTATATATCAAAATATGATCCTTAAAACATGGGAAGTAATCTTTCTATAAGAAAAAACATACTTTGTATTAATGTTCGTATGGTATAACATACATTTGTCTTTCCAGCTTCTGTGTATTTGCAGTATGTTGAATGACATCATAAGAGGCAGGAAGAGATATATATCTATATAGAATCACTTAGTCAAAATGCCTTGAAGGAAAAAAAAACACAACGAAAATTATCAAATTGTGCCTGTATTGAGGTAATGAAAGAGGAGAATAAGCAGGTAAATAAGTGTATTTTCAGAAGGTAAGTTTGTTGAAGACAATAATTCTGAAAAGAAAGGGGTATTTGAGTCTTGTGTACTACAGTCTAGAACTATTCACCTGTGTAACATTTATTGTTAAAACAATACCATCTTTCATCAGAGAGATGATGGCTAAATAGATACACTGGTTACATTCATTATCCATCTGAATGGTTCAGAGTTTTGTGTTTGAGAAAATGTGTCTCTGTGTCAACTTATTTCTCTTTCACTCCTCTAACTTCCTTTGGGATCGGTGCAATTTTTGAAGTTTATGATGAGGATCCACAGTTAAACAAGTTATTGGAAGGTGGAGCATGTCAGAATTGTACAATATAAAAAAGAAAAACTATTAAATTTTCTGTCAGATACTAAAGACTAAAAGCAAGCATATTTAATGATTCAATACTTAACAGATAGAAAAGGAGCTAGAAAAGATGTTTCTTGTATTTGACAGCTATATTACTTGTTGCAATTTTTCTTTCCTACTATTATTATCATAATTATTCCTACTGGGTTTGATACTGGGGGAAAAAAAGGGGCTGCAAAACCAAACACTTTCAGTATGAACTTGGGATGGAATGTAGTGCATGTATGGAATGTGAAAATTGCAAAACCTCTGAAAATCCCCAGCCACACACAGAGCATCATGCAGTGCCATAATACCCAAGCAAGTAGAGGGAGAGGAGTTTGCAGCATCTGAATGAATAAAGATATTACTGTCAGTTTTTAATGGCAACAGAAACTAATTGTTCTCTATAGTTTCACACTACAGACTTCATCATATGAACTACGTGCAAAGAAGTAGGGTACTGCTTAACACAACTTACCACAAACTGTGTATAACAAGTGAATGCTTCTCAACTGAAAACTAATAAATATCTCCAGGCAAATGCACCATTCATATAGCAGCAATTAAGCTCACCATAGGAATAATAACCAAGTAGAAAACAAGCAGAAATTTTAATTAAGCAGTTGAATAAAGCTTAGCCTAAATGTGGAATTCTCAAAAAACTCTGGCCAAATTCTCTTCCTGTTAACATATAATGAAAATTTACCACTGTCTTCAGTGAAGGTGGAATTAGGGCATTACTACTCTGGGGAGGTTCACCTCTAAATGACTACTGTTTCTTCTACTAATAATTTAGAAATCATTGCAGTTCAAAGAAGAAAAATACTTGATATGTAATTTGAATTCTATCTACATTAAACTATAACATTGTATCACTACCAGTATAGATTAGGTATTTTTATGCAAAATGTTCAGTGTTTACAGTACATTAATTTGTGACTCATCAATCCAAATACCAAGGCATCTGAAGGATAAAACTGTCCAGGGGATAGAGTTGTCAAATATAGAGCTGTAAAATATGTGATGTTTAGCTCAGAATCCATTGCCAGAATTCCTGTATTATGACTAGTCTGGAAATGGAGGTCTATGTTACTGTTGGTTGTTGTAGTTGCTGCTTGCTGGTGCTGTTGCTGTCATCTAAGGAGCAGGTTATCTATAATGAATTATTTAAATACCAGGTTGTAAAAATACTGATGGCGGTTTTGGGGAAAACTAATATATATGTATAATTCTTCTAATTCTCTTGTCAGTGGGCAAATAATACTACTATGAAGACTTTCCCATTTCTTCACATGATAAATACTATTCAACAATATAAGAAATAACACACTAAAGATATACTAATTATTTATTTAGTAATAATTTCTGATAAAATTTTATATAAAAAAACCCAAAGGAAAATGAAAAGAACAATTTTCAAAGATCAATTTGTGTGTTTGTTACTAATATATACTCAGAATGTTTCTTACAGCAAAGCTGCCACTCTGACATGTAAAAAGCAACAAGAATTTTCTATAAATGTTTCTGTTATAATTAACTGTCTGCTGAAATTTGTTACAGAAGACCTCTCTTAGAAAGACCATTAATATTTTCTCATAGTCTGGAAAGAAATGCCTGTCTACTTGCCTACTTTCACATCAAAATAGCAATTAGCACTAAGAAAAGGTACACATGAGGGATGGATTCTGCTTGAAGTATCATGAAATGAGGCAATACTGAGATACTGAATATAGAGTCAAGATGAAAGATGTCATAAAAATATAAGTTATTTACTATCAGCATTTATTTGAATTATTTTGTTCAATGATTTGTGTATCATAACACTCTAGGACAAATTATCTGAAAAATTAGAAGCCTATCTTGAAAAATTAGAACTTATCTTCAGGAAATACATCAAGAGAATAAAATCTGACATAGCATTAAACATAATGTTTACATACCTATAGTATAAATTAATTGATTCATAATTGATAAACATCCATCCTATACACAACTGTCTTCCAAAACCTAGGCAATATAACTTATTTGATTGTGGAGAGAAAATAATGATGACAGATAAACAGATCAAGGTAATCTCTTTTAATAACTTTCTAAGCTCCAGTAAAACCATTATATTTTCCAAACAGCCACCATTAGTAGTTATGAATTCCACTCATTACACTGAACTAGGAAAATTTCAAACCTAAACTGAAAAAAGTGATATATTAATAAAAATTTAAAAGGAGTTTGCCCTTGTAAATCCTACCAATACATATGTAAATATTGAAAAAACACTAATATTTCCATGATGTTTCCAAAACAGACTATTATGTTTCTAACTCCCAAAATCAACATAAATACTTAGAAGTTCTAATTTTCTTAAGAGTTCCTAAGCTCTTAAGGTGTCTGTACTGTGATGCTTTTAGATTCCTGTGAAGAATTGTCAATACAAGGAATTCAGGTTTTATGACATTGTTCATTCTGGAGAAGAGAAGATTCCAGGTAATCTTCTAGTAACTCAAGGTGACTGAAAAGAGAGTTGTGAAGAGGCTTTTTACAAGGGCATAAATGATAGGACACAGGTGAATGGATTCAAACCGAGAGAAAGAGTTTAGATGAGATATTAGGAAGAAATTCTTTATTGTGATTGTGGAAAGACACTACAACATGTTCTTCAGAGAAGCTGCGAATGCCCCACCCCTGGACTGCTTTTTGACCTGGCCTCAGTTTTGCTCCATCACTGTAGGCATGCCTGGCAATCGCTAGGCTATTTCTGATACCACTGCTGGACTTGAGCCTGAAATGTGATTTGACTTCATGACTTGACCCCGACCTGCATCATCACCACATATATGTATGGTGATCTGAGCTCTGGCCTGACTCCTCAAGCTGCCCACCTTACCTCACCCAGGTACAGTGGCACAAGGTCATTGTGGTTTAGGTCCTGACCCTTCCAGCCTTGAGCCTGTAATCAGCTCCAGTCTGCTTCTGGACACAGAAACACTGCCAGTAACTAGAGAGAAGTGATTACTCCCTTAGAAGAAAATACTCAAAGCATGGTGACCAGATCACCAAAGAAACCATAGCAAAAGACTGAGCAGACAAAGGAGTTTCTTTGCCTCCACATCCCTAAGTTATTATTCTGTACTCTGATACATCTTAGGAGATTCTGCTTATAACAAAGTCCCCTTATGAAAACATAAACTTGCCAGATAGATAATGAGACTGCTCTCTTGTTCTTCATAGCATGACACCCACAGTGTGGGCTGTATGCATTTCAACCATTACTTGTGGAGGCATACTGTGATACGATATGATATATGCCAGAATAATGTTGAAGGATTGTTGTGAACACAGAGAATGAAACCTTATCCCTCCTTAAAATGTGGCAGATTTAGAGGGAGAAGAATGTGAAGCCAACTATCCTTTCAGTTCATTTCCTTGGGAGAAGTAATTTTGTTTTATTCAGATGGGGCTTTAGGATCCAAGGAGAATAGAGACAGTGTGGGTACACCTGGAGAAAAACAGGGAATGAGCTAAAGTATTAGTGTGGGAAAAGTAGTGAGACATTGCTTCAAAATGTAGCATTTATGCAGAACAAGACATTATAAATTGGAAAACAAAAGGCAAAGGACCACTAGACATTCGTTTCTTGAGCCAGGTGGCAGATGTATGAATGACAGGTCTACATTTTTAGTATAGTGTGATGACTCAGGGGGATCAATTACAATGATATATGATGGCACATGATAATATTTTGCTTTTAAAATAGTGTGGTGTATGTAGTGGGATCATTCTTTTCAAAAAGAAACAGAAAAGATTCTGGGACTTGCTGGCCTAGCTTTCTCTGCACCTGTTTCTTATCCTCTGTGCTAGCTATAAGAGAAAGGATTTTTTTGTTTCACCTCAATGTTTCCCTGTTTCCGATTCTCATGCTACATGTCCAAATTACCCCAAATTTATCTGGCAGTATACCAATTTTTGATATAGAATCATGCCTGTCAAATTTAACGGGGACAGTCTTTTCACTTACACATGACTAAAAGAAAAGGTTCAAGAGCTGACATATGACAAGGTTTGTTGCAAGCATTAAGGAGCATCTTGACAATAACTATAATTAAAGTTGCCACAGCTTTGACCTGATTAAACACTGAACAATACAGCTGCCACTCTTTGACTACCTTAGGCCGGTAGAGTATCTGATGATATATAATATCTTTTGGCAGCCAAGTTAATTATAACATAGTTGACTGCATTTCTTTGGAGGGAAAAATATTTAAAGAAATTAGTGGTAGAGTAACTATAATGAAAGCTGTCAGAGTAATTCTAAATATTGCTAACAAGTATACCTGATATCTCTGAAATATGAACTTTTTTTGTACATTATTATGTATTTTTAACCTTTTTTATCAGATTATACAAGAACTTTACTTCCCATGTATGAAAATTTAGGCATACTGAAGTTTGCAGCGCCAAAGCTTATACTGTTTCCTGAAAGATTCATAGGAGATGAAAGCTGAGATAGTCAGGCATTCAGGGGACTTGGATGATAATTAACGGGAACTGAACATTCAAATCTCCTAGGTGGCACGGAGAATCATAATAAATGTGTTTGTTTCAGCCCTCTGTATCAAGATGCTGACATTGGTGTTCCAAACCCATTTCTAACATTGATATATGAGTAGCTGCATGGATGAGGTATGTACAAAGCAATTATATGCAAGTAGCACTAATGACTATCATTGTAATGTGTGTGGCACTTTTGCTGAAACACTGAAAACTTAGGAAACATATATCACACCTAAGTACAGCCAGCAAAGGTTTTTAATACATGCTGATGAGAAGCAGATTAAGAAGGATTTCCTCCTTGTCACTGCATCTGTAAGAGATAAATAGATACAGTACTTTGTGAAATATAAAATATCTTCCATACAGCTTTCATAAACAAGAGCTTAACCTACAGCTTCAAATATACTTAATGGAAAGTACCTTGTAGCATAGTAGCAATAGCAAGTAGCTAGTACCACAGTACCATAGCAAGTAGCATAGTCTCACTCACTTTGTCTCTTAAATTATTATTACAGGGAACTTTAGGGAAGTATGCATAATTTTTATTAACATGCTTTAATTTGCATTTATGCACCTGATTAAATTTTGGAATATCTCAGATTGGAAAAGAAAATTTTCACAACAAATATTTCTACCATCTTCCTTGAAAACCAAGGAAACATTTTAGAAGTGATTTATAAGTTGCCTCAAAATTCTCACATAGTTCATTCAAATCATTTCTGGAATCATATTTTTGTGTGTAATAAGACCAAAAAGGTCTTATTACTTTGTACTTGGAATAGGTGAGCCTTTTGGAATGACTATGCGCTACACTTTGTACAGGTATAAATAATAGCCCAAAGAGGCAGGCAATGGAGGCTCAAGATTTTTAAAAACAATGCCAGTTTGCTTTGTAAAGAGTTGATGCACATTTCTTATAATGTTTATGCTTTGTAGCTCTCAGCTTGTTAAGCGGAGGTGAAACTGATAAAAGTAGTTATTTTTGTCTTTTCCTTCTCAGACATATGAATTTTAGGAAATAAATAATATTTTTATTTATGTAAAAGTTACATGCAATGAAAGGACTTAAAGGAATGTGTCAAAAACTGTGCAATTTTGGACTATAGGGCAGCATGACATGTTATCCACAATGTTTCACTAATTTTTTGGCTTTTATGGTAACTTTAGTTAGAAGAGGATATTAATTTTATAGTTATTTGTTACTTCTCCATCATGACACACCACTGTATTCAACTCGTAATTTTTATATTTGTTTAAATTAAACATGAAAGAATTATTTGTTGTCTTCCTCCTGAAACCCTGATTAGGAGCAAACATAAAATGATCGCAGTCATATGATATTATTAATGTTATATCTTACACAGAAAATGTACTCTATACCAGTATCTTGAAACTATATATCAGCTTTGAGATCTGTGTGTTCTCCTCAACTGATTTTATTTCAGTGCTACTATGATAGTAAAGCACACATGTTCTTCCATTTCCTTTCACCTGACACTCTTGTTTTCATAGAATCTGAAAGCGGGATTGATGGGGCAAAGTCTTCCCCAGAACTTGTCATGTGTTTCATAACAGTGTATGCCTATGCTTGGAGTACAACATTGGGAAAAAGTATTTCAATATCCAAATGATGGCTTGTCATTCCTTCCTTTTGTAATTAGTGCCATCTAGACAGTTAAGTTCAAATTCATCAGAAATGTGGAAACACATAAGTCCTCCCAGATATTCAATACACTGCAAATGTTGTAGCTTCAGTGATGTAGAGGAATTGAGCATGGAAAGACACACAGATGATCCCAACAGGTAGATCAATATGTGTAATATATAGGAAATTCAATATCTGGAAGGCTTTTATCTATTTGACATAGAGTCAAATCCTTTCTAACTCATCTTAACATTCTTTGGTAGAGCAACAATGGGCTCAGCAATAGACAATAAAATATGAATACATTTTACTTGTATCTCTCCCAAATTCCAGTCATGAGACCTGTTTGATTCACATTTTTGAAAGGTCTTGCATATCCTATTAGTAAAACAGACTGAAGAATTACTGCACTATCACTGTCATAGACAGCCATGGTTTGCATAGAGTAGCTATGCACAGCCACAGCTGTCTAGCAGAACTAGAGCAGATCACCAGTGTCCTACCTAGCACATCTAAATAAAAATTAATGAAACTCCATAAAATTACTTATCCAGCAGATTTTATTAACATTCTATTATTTCTATTATTTATTAAGATTTTATTATTCCTTAGTTAACTAAGGAATTTGGACCGGTCAAGACTAAAATTTGATTGCAAAATTTTTTTTATTTTTAAGCTATTTTTAAGAAAGCTGCCTGAGCTAAGATCACCTGAGGCTTCAGTCTGATGAAAACAAGAGGAGATGCCAGGTGTTTCTTAAGTTAAATTTTATTGCACTTTGTTATTTTGTGTCTGTCTCTAATAAAGATGACATCCTGAAACAATTAGAAGATACAACAATATATATTGGGGTCCAATATAAGAGCTTTGCAGTAGTTGGCAATAGTAAGACATTTACTTCTGATATCTAACGGGCTCACAAAAATGACAGAACAATTAATAATCTGAATGTAATATCTAAGATCTCTCACTTTTGGTGTGAACACTGAAGTTTGATATTGTTGTGAATTCCACTGGATTTTGGTTACTTCTAGCAAGAGGGAACTACCTGGTAGTGTAATCAAGAAGAAAATGAGGAACAACATAATATTTTATGTTTTCAAAACATAGTTTTTATTGGTTTATTTTCAAATATATTGATGATGATTTTTGTGGTGTTGCCTGTAAAATTTATCACAGTTTTTTTATCTTTAAAATTTATATGAACTTAATTTTCTCACTTTGATAAATGGATAAATGCTATTTATCAAAAATACAGAATTTTCCTATTGCCAAGTTTTAAGAAACTGAAATATTTTTCTGCTACAACAAATAAATTACTTTTACAGCTTTTACAATTTTATTTAAAATATAAAAGAACACTATGTGGAAAAACTGTATAAGATAGGAATAGTCTCCTGCTTTACCTTCCATTTCTTCCAAATTTTATGAAAGAAAAGGTTTCCTTCTTTCTTAGAAACTACCTGTCTTTCTTAGAAATTATTAGGTTTTGTTTGAGTAGAAAAACTGTGAAGTTCCTCCAAAATCTATCTTTCTATAATGAGCTTACAAAACTATTATAAACTTCCTCAGGCCATGAAGCAAGACTATAAATTACACTGAAGTCTGCAACAAGGTGAACTATTAAAGTGCTTTGTTTTCACAGAGGAAATGGATATTACAAGGTATTCTGATTCAGTGTCATGTGAGTTTGCATTAGTTTATCTTCTAAAACTATTCACTGTTTTTAGCTGTTCTAGGTTGCAACTCTTGATATGGTTTTGCACATACACCTTGGTTATGATACAGCAAAGTATGACATTGAAAAGAGGACTAATCATAAAATAATCTACAGATAGAGAGAGGATTTTGTCTTTAACAGTTACAGAAAGAGGATCAGGGTTGCTGGCTCTCTACAGCACTTTTCTAGATTAATTTTTTTCCTGCAATAGCTTTTCTGACATAAGACTGACCACTGCAGTCACTATTTACTTCATTGCTAGTCTAATGATGGTGTTATCAACATTTTTCTCCTTTTTTGAAATTACACTGGAAATCAAAATAAGTAAGTCTAATATAGATAGTAAAATAACTTTTTTTTTTTTTTTAAGTTTTATTTTCTACAGAACCACTATGAACTCTTGACATTTATTTGTTGTTGAAAGTGTATGGGTCATAGTTTTAGGGAGATCTGTTTACTTTACTCAAATGTCTCTGTTTTCAGGCTGAAAAGACCCATGTCAAATAAAGTTATATCTCAAGTAAGTGGCGAAAAGTACTGCATTTTATGTATCATTGAAACATATATTCAGATTTTTTTTTTTTGTGAATAAGGATTAGTCCTCATTTTTTTGTGCTATATTTTCATAAATTGACTAACTCTAGAAAACAGATTCATTAAATATGAATTTAATAAAACAATCAGTCTATCAGTATTCGAGAGCAGTTTTCTATACTTGTTGAGAAAATAAATAACAGTAAATAAGAAAGCTATTTAAATGGAACAAGCCTGGAACTAGACAAAAAACAAAAATGCAAACTATCAAAATTTTCACATAGGGGACATTTTGCAATTTGATAGTAGTCTGAGTAACTTCTCATGCTGCCACTTATGTGTGGGCTTATATCTAGGCTTTTATCATTACAACATTCAAACTGATTATGAAATTAGTTTCAACTATTCAGCAGAGTCTTAACATTCCTGGAAATTGGAAGAAATTAATAATTTCATATAAATCATTCCTCCACAGAGGGAAAAAAAAAACAAAACAGTATATTTATAGATGGATTCTCATGTTTATTTTGTAGCCTTCAATCATTCCTGGAAGAACAAAAGACCCCAACTTCTAAATTGCTATTGCTCTCATGCATGATCTTGGGATGAGGACCATCTATGATAATAAATTGTTAAAGCAGACCAAGAAAGATTTTTAGGACGGAAAAGATGTTTAAGAAAGAAACTAAGGAGGGTTTTATCCACTTGAAGAAGTTAGAGTTATTGCTGGTACTCAGAGGAATAGTAAGTGCCCATGACATTCTGATTTCATCTCATGACCCTCCTCCTTCAACCATATGATATGTTGCTTCATCAAAACAACTTTTGAGGTAAATGAAAGTGGAAGAAATTAGTGTGCTGTAATTACAGCAACTAATTAATAATGTAACAGATACTGCATTTGATTCAGTACTACACATTA
Organism: Certhia americana; assembly: GCA_018697195.1. NCBI lineage: Eukaryota > Metazoa > Chordata > Aves > Passeriformes > Certhiidae > Certhia > Certhia americana. The sequence continues at coordinate 46,081,207 of CM031860.1, read as the reverse complement.
ATTCAATTTTTTATTATGTTATGTAGTTGCTCTATTTTAATGCATATTAAGCCTTTGGTGATTCTGGGATATTTGAATTTCTTTACTATCCTGGCTAGCAATAACACCAGAAGAGGTCAGCTTCATTAGCAAGAGAGTAATTCAGCTTATCATGACATTAATGCATTCAACACAACATTGCTCCTGTACAGCCATATTGCCATGGGCTCTGATTGTCAGGTCCTATAAATTAAGATTGGGTTGCCAGAAGCTGGATTCATGAATTCATAGAAAATTAAAAAAAAAAATACAAAACAAAACAAAACAAAACAAACCAAAACAAAACTCAAAAAAACCCACCACCAAAAAAAGAATGGAACATGAATATTTTGTTTTGTTTTGGACTTTACATTATTAAAGTTATAATTTTTAAGGCCTTTTTTTTACTGTTTATTGCCTTCTACTGGCTTTCTGACTAAAACCCCCTATGTTAATTCTTTTGATTTAATAAAAATAATGAATATGGTATTAGTACTTATTCTAGTAATTTCTTTTTATGGAAGAAAGAACATTTGAAAATAATGTTTGAATAATTAAAATTTTCCTGTGGGTTGCAAGGAGAAGAATTTACCATTTTGAACTAAAATGATGGCTAAAATGAGAATTCAGGAGAACAGCTAGACTAAATACCTCTGGAACAGAAGTTAAACTAGATTCTGTCATGATTGTTTCTTGTCTACAGTTTATATTTTCAACAAATAAAAAGAGAGAGTTATAAGGAAGATGAAATAAGCTGACTATATACGAAGGATATGGCTCCTATTAAAATCCATTTCCTTAATTTTGAAATAAAATTAAAATTTCTATAAGGCACCAGCTGAAAAGCACACAACTTGTACTGGTGGAATAGACAGGTGGCCACGATGTGCCAGCTGTGTTGAAGGAACTGAAGAAATTAGTTCACAAACCAATTCATGCCTTTCACTACCCTATCTGAGCTTATTAACCTTTATTTTGAGAAACTTCATTCAATGTGAAAAAATAAACACAAGACTTGGAAGCATAAAGTGTTTCTCTTTATGGTAGCTTTTCCTGATGTTTATAATAGTGGTAGGTAAAATTTCACTCGCATCTTGAAATTAATAGAAGTATATTTGCTTGTAAAAACCTAGCATCTGACCTTTTGTTTTCTTCACATAATGAATGCTCCCAGCATGGTGCATATGCAGTAATAATCTTCTGAAAGTTTTAGCTATATCTCCAGGGAATTAAGAGGTTATTTATTTATTTATTTATTTAAGTAAACAATTTAGCAAGAGGTATTTGTATTAGGTTCTTATACTATGATATTGTTTGACTTATAAGATACTATTTGTTGCTTTTGATTTGCAAGGAGAAAATAGATTTTTTTGTGCCATTTTCATTGTGCATTTGTTAATCCATTTCAAAAAGTATTATGCTAATTATAACAGTGTGCTTCACATTTAGCATCTGAATCACTCATTTTCAAGTTGTTTTTTTTTAAATTGTAATCTGTTAATTACTTGTTTAATGGAGTGTGTAATTACCTACTTTAAGTTAGAAAACTGCTTCCATTTCAAAGCAAGAAGCCCTTTCTAGAAATGAAAGTATGTAAATGCATTCCTTGCAGATATAGTATGTAACTCTTTTGCTTCAATAATTGTTTCATTTGTGTTTGAAAATAAATTGTTTCCTACCCTCTGTCAGTAGTAATTATTGATGGAGTGTTCTAGGGGATTGAGTCCTAACATAAGAAAGAAGCATTTGTGAATACATGGAGGATTAATATTGAAAAATTTATTATTTTAACTAAAAATGTGCAAAAAATAATTTCCTAATTCTAAGATATTAGCTATCATAAAAAGAGAGAAAAAGGCCAAATTGTCACTATTTGAGCATTAATTTTTTTTTAAACCCAAACTGAAATTGAATCTTAGTTTCTAAACTAATACTTAAATATTAAAACAAAAAGTAATTAAAAAGTTAAAAGTTTTTTTGAAATAAAAATTATAATGGTAGTGTAAGCATCCCAATACACTTGATACTTGCATAACTGTGACCTGGCTTTGGATGAAGCAGTCATCTGCCAAAAGCACGTCTAATTTTTATTTATTTTTTTTTTAAATTAATTCTTAAAAATACTGAATTTTCTCACTGCTGAGAAGGAAGTCACTCAATTGAAGGGCCAAAATTTGTGATTTCTTCCATTCATTTCACTTGCAGAGCTGTGCATCTACCATCAGTCTTAGAATATCCTGTGAATTGTGGTTAGTAATCATTCATCACCTCAGTGTTCACTAGTTTGGTAACTTGAGGCACTCATCAGAGAATTGATAGATCCAGTATGAAAACATTGAAATTTAAATTTTTCTGGACGTTTTTGAAAAAACTTCCACTATGTGAGAAAATCCATGGTGATTTTTTGTCAGTCTTTCCCAGTAAAATGATTTCTTTTTCCACTTTACAGTAAAATATTATTTGAAGTAAAGTAATACAGGTAGTAAAATCTTACAGATTTTCAATCACTAGATAAAAATTCAGAAAGCAGATTAAATTTCTTCTCACATAACTGCATCTAAGATAAATTTTAAAGGACTAATGGAGTCTATGTTTCTCTTCTTCAATGAAATAACACGGTGACTATTTCATGAAGTCTTTCTCCCCATTATTGGATGTTTTATTCAAAATACAACAATCCAGTATGATAGAGCACTTATTCTTTTTGACTCACTTGAAGTCTTCACTGTAAAATAGGAGATATTTAACCAGTTTCTCAAAATGTCTTATTTTAATTTGCTTCCTGAAATAATTATCTATAATGTGATTACTAAATTACTTATTAAACCCTTATGAATATTTACTGCTGGTGGAAGAAAAAATTCTGCAGTAGAAAAAGATAAAGGAGACATTCCTTTTCAATTTGTATTCATTAGTTCAGGTGACTCCCCACAAAAGTGTCAAATTATTTGGTTTGTATCTAATACCTCTGTGCTTAACTTTTCCACATATAGGGGGAAATTCTAAATCTATGGATTCCCTTAGCCCTCTGAGAAATCGCTAAATTCTCTTTAAAGAAAAAATTCACTCCAGATTTAAATATAATTTTTCACACGGGTTAACATTTGTGTATGAGTTTAAAGAGCCAAAAAACATTCACAGAAGAAAAATATCATTCCTGGATCTGTAAGTCCAATTTCACTTTTAGGCCTAAAATGAACTATTGTTCACCATTTCTAGATATGAGATACTCACTAGATTTTGCCTTATCTTTGTCTCAGAAAATGGAACAAGTTACTTGCTCTTCAAACTATTAAGTAAAATAAAGAATTAATAACAAAATATGAAAATCGGCATTTATTTTTCCTGTGGTATGTGTTGTAAACCAACTCATAACAGCCAAAATACCTCAAAAAGAGTAATTGGCAAAGCTGGGGGAAAACAGTTTAGTTCAGCATGTCTTCTCAAACATACTGACTAACAGAAGAAAATGTGTTATTACGTGTGTCAGAACTAGGCTTCACTAAAAAAAAAGTGTTTTAAAATAGCGGGATTTTATATTTTGTCTTGATTATATATATCCATGTTACTATTTTGCTCAATTTGTCTATGATCCCACCAAAAGCACAGACAAAAATGTTTTAATGCTTTTTGGTTTTGCTGAAGTCATTAAGAACATTTTGGCTATTTCTTATTTAAGCTAAAAATCATAGCTATGTAAATATTTATGGTCTTTTGTAGCTATGTTTTTTGGGGGGTTTGGCTTGTTTTTTTTCCTTGTAGGCTGCTATATTACTATGCTCCTGTGTTTCAGGTTTTGCTTTAATTACTTAATTTTTCTAAGTTTCCTTCCTCTTAAAATTGTCATGTTTAAGCCTCAGTGCCATGTTTCTTTCCCAGTGAAAGAAGATTTGAGAAATAAAGTTCAGAGCATAGTATGAAAAGCTGTTTTCTGAATTAGCACAAAATCATAAAGAATGCTGAGTTTGAAAGCTTGAATGGGGCCAAGTGTATTCCCTATGGTTTGGTGGTAGCAATATAAAAAGGCTGAGATAGCTTGTTTGCAAAAGTATTTTCTAAAAATACAGTTGAAAGAAACTCCCAGATAAATGAACTAGACTTTCACATTGAAGTCCTATATTCCAATCCTGTTAAATTTATAAGTGAGTGAGTTTGGTGGTCTTTGTCTCATTCTCTGTGAACATCTGTCTGTGTCACTAAGCTGTTCACATGGTTTAGCATGATTGGCAGCTCTGTCCAGAAGGGATTCAGAGTATGACAGCTCGAGCACTGCAGATCAGGCTGAAGGTGCATTGAAGGTGTATGGAACTCACGAGTGATTTATCAGCTCTCTGATGTGCTGCATAAAATCAAAAACATGGAAATACCTTTTTTACCAAAAAACAAAGGAGATATCTTTTGCTATAGGTGACCATACACATTTTTTTTTTTGCAAGGACAAATGTGTTATAAAGAATATCTGAGGAAAGGTTGATGTTAGCATGTTAACTAATCCCCCAAACAATTTTTGCATATTTTATAAATCCCTAGATTTGTTTGAAGTAATTTGTCTGTGTGAACATTTTTGTTGTCAACCACACAACTCAGTTTCCTGTTCTGAATGCTCTGATGAAGCAGTAATCATCCTATTTTAATTCTTAAAACTTTTAACATAATTCAAATTTAAAAGAACTGCAATGAGAAAAAAACAAGTAAATGCAAACTTCAGTTTTAAAGTTATTATGAAGATATTTAGTATCTGTTGAAAGCAAATGAACACGCACAGAATTGTCAGGTGAAGACTCTATATTTTCTGTACTTCAATCACTTTTCCAGGGGAAGAAAGCAAAAGGATCTTTGGGGATTTCACTGTTTCTTTTGGCCTTCACAAAGATGGATGTTACCCTATATAACTAACCAAGTAACTTGGCAAAAACAGTACAACAATAAAGCTATATTTAAACAACTCTATTTTCAAGAGCAGACACCATAACCACTTTTCTCTTCATACTTCATCCTCCCTTCAAGGGACATTTTTTTTACCGAAATGTTACATTTTCAAGTAACTTTTACTTCATAACAATGGGAATTCTGCTGGTTGTTTACACTCTGCCGTCTTAATAGGAATTTATTTCCTAGTGCTGATAAAATTTAAGTGATTTGTATTACAGACCTCTTGGTAAATCTGTCATTCTTTATTGTGCAAACAACCTAATTTTGTTATTTTAAATAATATTTGCAAACTGTTTTTTGTGTCAGCTAAATACCAGAATATAAAAGACTATTTTTTTAGCATCCTCATGGACCTAGGAAGCATATAGTCACCAGTTTTATAAAAGCACTTTACGAAATTAAGAGCTTAACTCCTGCTGACCTTCAAAATACCACACATGTTTTGTGTCACATTCTAATATGTTGTAGCACATAGATCTCATATGTTTATTTTAAAATAAAGAACATTCTTCACAACTGCTTTTCTGAACTAGTGTTATATATTGATTTATTCCTGCAGCCACTTGTGGACAGAGAGAACAAAAAATGTTTTGCAGTTTTATCTTCAGAAATATTTAAATTATTGAAAACATACTTATTTCTAGAAAACTTTAAAACCCAGAAACCCAAGAATACTTCAAAATCAACATAAAATATTTTATTTTATTAGAAGAGTTGCCTGTTCATCAATTTTTATTTAATTTGCTTTCTCATTAAAGGAATGTTGTGGTTTTCTCTTACATTTACTCAATTTTGTATTTCTTTTTTTAAACAACTGATAATGACCAGAAATTCATCTGTTCCCGCTTTCCAGCAAACTAGATTTAGCTTGTTTTATATTCAAAAGGCAAAATGGAATAATTTGATGCTCATCATCAAAGAAAATATACTCATATATTTATACTATTTATCCTCTTCTTCTAAGGACTCCTAAAGCAGCTTTAATTCAGGGAGGTTTGCCACTTAATTTAAAATATTCCAAAGTAAATTAATTGCTACAGTGAGATTTAAAAAGACCAGGACCCTTGGTATTTTGTAGCTATTTATAAACTTTTGAGTTTTCTGGGTCCTGACATAAATTTTGAGAAATTCCTTGTTATTTTGCTGCACTGATAAATAATTTTCCAAGTATTCTTATTATAAAATTCCTTTAAGATCTATAAAATATATCTTCTGACATTTGCCATGCAATGGTAAGCCATCTCCAGTCTTTTACATTCTCTGATTTGTGACTGAACTACTGAATAGTAGTAAAAAAATATTAAATTGTAGTCGGGTGATCTTTGCCACTCTCTTTTCATTGTTTGCCTCAAAAGAGCAGATTAAAACAGAAAACCATACTTTCTAATTTTCCTTTATGGTAGAAGAATTAAACATAACAAGTGAAATTATTCATATGACCATTATGTAAGAATAAAAGAAACACTTTTTTTCTTTATATTAGTTTTTCATGCCTCCCAGAAACATAGCTACCAGAAGGGCAAAGATTACAGCTTTCATATAAAAGCTGCTAAAAAAAGAGGAACTATTTCTACCAAACTTTAATTCTTGTGTATGTGTTATTAATAAATGAGTTTGGGTTTGCTTTCTTTTTTTTTTTTTCTTTCTCTTTCATTGGAACAGAGTAGTCTTATTAGAGAAGTGTCTAAAATTTCCATTACAGAACAACTTAAACTGACAGGCAAAGGTAAATAGCTCCGAAAAAGGTCATAAAAGAGTAGAGTATCAGGAAGAAAATGTAAGGAATAGACAGTAGAGTGTTGAATAAGATGATAAAGCTAAAGGCTAGGGAAGCACCTTTGGTAAGATGTTAAGGTTGACATTCTCAAAGAGTATGATAAAGCTTGAAAATTGATATGCAGGTATACAGGTCGCAACTGTACAGAGTCACAGACCCTTCGACATATTCCAAATAATTTTTTGGTCAATGATTAAAACAGAGCTATCTGGCTTTTTTGGACTATTTTGGAACTCCTATTTGGAACTCCCTATTTGGAAGATAGGGAGGAGTTATGTCTTTATTTTCTTTAAATGATGTATATGTCTCCATGTGTTGAATTTTTAACTTCGCATAAATGAATTAAAGTAACAGAACACATAAGTCAGATCTATACAAGAAAAATGTTACCGAAAACTCAAATCAAATTATTACCATAGTAATAAGAGTTTGGGTACTGTCAAAAATAAGGCACAGAGGCCTCCTTTTCAAGAGTTTTGCAAAGAAATTGGAAAGAAACTAATTAAAGGCATTTATTTGTAATGTGAATAAAACTCTATAAAGTTAAGTTCTCAGTAACTAGATTATCTCTTGCTTTTTGTTCAATTTAATTAATTCATTGCTATTGTTTTTGAATCTCCCTTTGTGTTTTAGATTTTTTGTGTATTTTTATGCAATTAGATGTATTCCATTCTTCTAACCTTTTTTAAAAATTAATTTTATGTTGCAACAGGTACTTTCTTTTCTTCTTTTTGTCATATGTGTAATTATTAATGCTTTTCTCATTATTTTAATCCAGTATGCTTTTGTATTGTACACAAAACATATCATTGAGATTTAGCGAGGGAGAATGTAAAATGAGTTATTTATGAACTAAGCTGCCCTTCATCATATCTTTGGATGCAAAAGAAAGGGAGCAGTAATGAAGCACAACAAAAGAAAGAATTTACAGTTTCTTAAATCTCAGTCCTGTAAAGCAGAGCTGTAGATGTAACAGAGGAAATTTTCCAAAACAATTTTTACTTCTATTTCTTTTAAAACCATAAATCTAAGAAGACAATTATGTTTCCACATAATTTCAAGGTACTTTTCAATTTTTTTGGGGGGGTTAAAGTTAATGTTATTGTACTTCTTTAAAGACCTGCTGTACTTTATTTCCTGAAGAATCAAACCTTTATCTCTACTTATTTTTTGCATAGATAAGAAATGGATGGCACATACAACATTTGCATATATACTGTAGAGCAGGTGTTCTTTCACAAAAGATTTTTTTCTATTTTTGAATATCTTTCAAGTACCTATTTTTCAATAACGTTCTTCAAAAACTTCTTTGAAATTATATCCCTGAAAATGAAGTTATTTTTCCCTAAGAGTTAAAAAAATACTGGGTTTAATTAGGCTAAGACTTCGTAGATTGTATTGACTTCTGTAGATTTCGTAGTCCTACAGAAACTTCCTGCTACTATACTACATGCAGACAAATTAACCAAAACCAAATAACTTAAATTTAGACTTCATAATAATTGCTGAACATAGATAAGATCCTGTAGCAACTTTACTTGGTTTCTTAAATTACTGAAGCATAACCAGAAGCTTTAAACACAAGTTCTGAATAACTGTTTACTCGGTTTAAACATTCCCAGAAGCCTGAGAAGTTAACAGACACAAATAGTACCAAGTAATCAGAAAAGGTCAAGACCTTCTTAAATAGATGCTATTAAGAAGTTATTCTGTGGTATCATATTTTTTTATCCAGGTATGTTTCATATTAGAGATCATAAGGGCATTAGAGGTTCTATAAATGCATATGCAGCCATGGTAGACACTGTAAACTTTCCAGGGCATTGAAATGACACTGTTAATTTCACTTTTTTACACAAGTAAAAACATATATTGCTGCGTAATCTTTTAATCTTTGCTTCATCCCTGATTATCCCATGCCTGTACTCCTCTATGCCACATCCTGTTTTCACTTCTCAAGGCCCCTGTTTCTGTACCAGAACTGCATTTCTCTACTGCATCATGTTAGAGTTGAAATATTTCATTCCATACAAAATAGCTGCTTGTTAGCCTCTATAAAAACATGCTTGCACCACATAAAAATGAACAAAAATAAAATTATTTACCATAAATACATGGCCAAATAAAGAATTTCTTTTTACAGAGAAACAAATTTGCAAGAAAAGTTCAGACAGAACAAGTCTGACAAGCCTCAGTCCTGATGTTTAGCAATTTCTGTACAAAGCTCATGGCCTGTTAATATCCATGGCAATACTTATTTTTGGGCTACATGGTCACAGCTTCTTTTGCTTGCAAACAGTTAGTCATATACTGCACGTCCTCATTGTTATTCAAACCACAATCTAGCAAAAGCTGGTGTGATAGTTTTACTTGGAAGCACTGCATTTTTTTCAGGCCTATTATTTTCACTAAGTTCTGCATAAGCCAAATTTTTTTAATCTATAAATGTGTGTATTATTATTATTATTATTATTATTAATAATAATAATAATAATAGTAATAATAATATTCTTATATAGTATCTACAGAGACTTCTAACAGGGAGTGATCTGTGACATTTAAGCAGTGATAGCAAAATCTTTTGAAAAGGGTGCTATATTTCATACATCACAGAAAACTAGATATGAGATACTAAATTTTATCTTATTTTGCAACAATAAAGAAGTAATTAAGGCCTAAACCATACCTTCACTCCTTCGCTAAACTTTTAAGGTATAAAAAAGTCAATAGAAATAAAATGCTTTGAAAAAACCTCACCAAGCTCTGCAGCAGAAGGATGCTGCAGGAGAGATTTATTTGCAGAGTGTCTGGTGATCACAGGTAAAAAAACAAATGGACTTTTTCAGCCAGGGTAAAAGGATTTCCTTGCTAGAATTCCTATCTCTTGAGAACAACTCAAAGGAGCTCAATATTCTTTGGCTGCCAGTGGTTGCTGATGGCTATTTTCTCTGTCACAGTGAATGTCAGAAGGTGCCTTTAAGAAAGATTTATTTGGTAAAGAGAGCAGGGTTTTTTTCAATACACAGGAATGTGAGACCTGCTTTCTATTTCTTTCTTAGATGAGACTTTTCTCTCCGAATGCATTTTGAACTAATATAACTGATGGATATATCCTATCAAGCTGTATTTGTTAACTCATTTAATGTTAAACTCATTTAAAGAAATGCCCTATAAAGGGGTGCACATTGCGAATTTGACACGAGAGTTTATATTTGATTTGATTTTATTTATTTTAACACCTCTTAAATATGTAATTCTTCTCTTTCTTTGTTTAATAATGAAATTTGAATAAATGGATGGCTATCCTCCCTTCCACAAAAAAACCTATATCAGACTACATCTATGAGACTGGGCACTGAAAATGGTTTCTTACATGAGACTCAGTAGCAAATATATCACTTTACTGAGATCACTCAAGCCTTCAGATAACTATGTTCCTTCAAAGAAGGATGTTTGCTCAAGGTCTGTCACTTTGTGCAAAGATGTACTCACTATCAAGCTCCTAAGTGATGTTGCAGGTCTTTCTACTCATTATTGGTGAAGCTTCCCAACTTATTTATGGGCAAAGTAGTCAGAAAACTGGAAACTGATTATGACAATGGAACCTCATTAGATACTTGGCAGTCTGAATCAAAAGTTTCTGTTTCAAGAAGTCTTAGGTATTATAAAAAAAATTTATTACAAAAAAACATTTAAAAATCTGAGTACTCTACAGCTGAAAAGGGAGAAGATAATTAAGATGTCCACTTTAGGATGCTGTTATGGAAGCACGTGGAACAGTGTCATGGAAGACAGTGCTTGGGACAGGCCCATTGCAGCACACCTGAGCTACAGATTGCTCTCCCAGACACTGCAGGAGCAAGGTAGCAGGTCTGTGTTTCTGCTTCTCCCCTCCAGAGTGCTCTGCTGCCTGTTGAAACCTTTGTTTGCCATTTATGGAATTTGGAGCACACCTGTGAGAGTAAGCACAACAAAGCAACAACTCTTCTTGTTCTGTAAGGCTGTGTAAGATGGTAAAATATACAGGGCGCATTCAATATCCCTGTGTTATTAAGAGATATTTGAAGATCTCAGTGTTAAATTGTTAGATGTAGAGACCTAAAGTGGTGCCTCAGGGCTTTATTTTCTTTGATAAAGCAAAAATCACCACGCTTTCCATTCTAGGAAGAGAAACATCTAAATCCTTTCAGGACCGGGGTTTCTATGTATGTGAATAATTGCCACAGAAAATATTCAGCACCATTGCTATCTGTTGTTTTGCATTTAATTTAACTTAGAAAAGACAAAGAAACCCCAGAAGAATTACTTGAAATCAGAAGCTGGAACCTCTCACATATGTAGTATTCAGAAATCCTTATTCTATGTAAGTTAGTTGCCAGAATCCTGAAAATTAATTCTGCCAATGTAGAAAAGCTACTTATCAGAATACAGAGAAATAGGGTTGTTTTTGTGAAATTGTATGTGTGAACCAATTCTTCATCTTTCTGTGATAATGGGCACAAATCCTATGTGTTTTTCAGTAGTTAAGTGGTCTTAATGCCTTTTCCTGTGCATTTTATTTGTTCATCTTGTGACATCTTCATTCCATGTGATTTTCATTTCCTTCAATTATTCCAAAACAGATTCTTCCCCTTGTACACCTCCAATTTCTACAGAATTTTACATCTCTAAATTCAGATCCATATGGTAAGCAGAGTATTAAGAAAAAGATGCACAAAACCAAATAACATTCATTCATGAAGTCAATGGCTTAGAATTGTTAGCAGATTTTTTCCAGATGAGCAGATGGGAATTTATGATTAATGAAAGTATGAAAACACCTTGTGAATTATAATTTTTTTAATAATTGAAGATATAGAATAGTTATTTCTTTCTGTTGCATAAAAAAAAAAGCATAGTGTAAAAAGAGAAGGTCACCAGAAAAGGATGGTGCTATTGCTAGCACACTGCATCTAATCACAAACTGATGAGCAATTCTGAAACTAGGAAATTTCTATCTAGTAGCACCATGAAAAATAAAGAATCAGTCTGCAATAGTTAGAGTTCTAAAGATGCCTAAGTATCTATTCCTCAACATTTTTTCTTTAGAATTGTATGTTTATCAATGTCCAAGTCATTAATGTGAATTGGCGAGGCTCTTTTGCATAGCAACAAAAGTGAGCTTATGCCTCAGAGTATTTAAAGTTTACTAAACAACTCTTCCTTTTTGTACCTTGCATATTAAACATTTCCCTCTCTGAATGGTCTTTATTTTATCCATTTAACATAACAATGGAAAACATATAATTACATCTAGCCACCTGAATTACTGGATAAGGGTTGAATCTTAATTAATTAGAGTAAGACTGGTCAATTCCCTTTCTTTGTGATGGTGGGAAAAAGAATCATTCTAAAACTAAGAGAATGTTCCATGACTACATTCTACCAAAACTCACTGTCTTAACAAAATTTCCATTTTAATGTCACTACTATCTGCATAAATACTTCTCTTTCTCCTCATGGAATCATAGAATCATAGAATGGCTTGCCTTTGAAGGGACCAGAAAGAATTTTTTCCTGTAAAGAGTTATTAAGCATTGGGATGGACTACCCAGGGAACTGGAGTCACCCTCCCTGGAGATGTTCAAGAAATGACTAGACATGGCCATTGTTATGGACTAGTTGACATGGAGTGATTGATGAAACATTGGATGTGATGATTTTAAAGGTTTTTTGTAACTGAAATGATTCTGTGACTCTGTGATCTTAAAGATCGTCTACTTCCAGTGCCCCTGTCATGAGCATGGACATCTTTCACTAAACCAGTTTGCTCAAAGCTCTGTCTAACCTGGTCCTGAATACTTCCAGGGATGGGGTAGCCACAACTTATTTAGGTAACCTGTTCCAGTGTCTCCCCATCCTCATAGTAAAAGATTTCTTCCTAATATTTAATCTAAACTTAATCTTGTCAGTTTAAAACCATTCCTTCCATCACTACACTTCCTTGTAAAAAAACTCTCTATAGTTTTCTTCTAGGTCCCCCTTTAAGTGCTGTAAGGTTGTTGTAAGGTTTCCCCTGAAACATTCTCTTCTCCAGGCTGAACAATCCCAATTCTGTCAGCCTTTTATCATAAGGAGAGGTGCTTTATCCCTTTGATTATTGGAGTTTAATTTTGCTCCCCCATTCTGTCTTTCAGTTTGTGGGCAGGATAACCTTAGGGCTGACCTTACTGTTAAAGACTGATGCAAAGAAGGAATCAAGTATTTAATGCTTTTCTGTATCCTCTGTCATTATATTTCCCCTTGTATGTAATAAAGGATGGATGGAAATTTTCCTCCTTTTGTTGATGACGCATTTGTAAAAACACTTTTGCTGTCTTCTAAAAATGTAGCCACTTTTGTACGAGATTACTAGATCAGCCTTAAAATTATTTTCATGCTAGAAAAAATATAAATCATAGGGGGTTTTGTTTATAAAGCAGCTCAAGAATAGCAGCACAGAAAACAACACATAGGGGTGAGAAAGGCCTAAACTGTTTCAAATCATAGGGAGTTGCTATTTCAAATACAGTACTGGGCTACATTTCCTTCCAGAAAAGTCTGCAGAGTTATTCCCAGAACTTATAGATTGCTTCATTTCCATGTACCCCCTATCTGTCTAGTAACACTCCTACTCTTGGCATAACTACTACAATGCAGAGCAAAGAATAAAATAAAACAAAACCAAAAAACAGTGGTGCGAAAACAAAAGCAAATTCAAGGTCTGTTTATTACATTTGAATTATTAATCATTCAATGATGCAGGAATTAATTTTAGCATAACTATTCTTTTGTTGTCTAATTTTAGTAAGCCTGTTTAATAAATATTCTTAATAGGGACATAAAATACTTGTTTACAGATAAATCCTTAACCACTTGCATCAGTCCAGTTGATATCAGTGGTAGATGGAGGCAAGGAAAAATATTTTCTTTTCTCAGCTCTGTTCTGCTCTGACGTTTCTATTTCCATCTCTGCAATGTTATCATGACCTTTAATAAGTACATTTCTGCTCAATCATATCACCTCTTTGACATCTGGTGTTTCAGGAGTGTGGTTCAATGAGGTGGCCAACAATAGAGTCCAGAGCACAGAAAGAATATCTTGACAAATACCCTAATGTCTTTTCTTTCTCATATCACTTGATCAAATTATGCCATTCGCCTTGCAAGGTTCTACTCTTTTAAGAGCATCTCTTAATTTATTTATCTTACTCACATTTGCAAACCAATGACCTTTCTTATATCCTCCAAGCAGTATTTTAACCTGTCATAATTTTCAGAAAGCAAAAAACTGAATACTGCAGTGACTTATTACATAGAAAAATTCAATAATTTAATCAGGCTAGCAGCTTTTTCCAGCAATTTTTTGAGTGTAAACAGGCAACTAAACATGAAACAATTTTTAGCAATTTCTATTTATATGTGCACACACACAGACAAAAAAACCAGAAAAGACCCACCTAACCAAAACCCAAATCTGCCCTCCACAAGTTTCGCATAACACAACTTCACTGTCTGATAGACCTGGAGACAAGAAACTTGTAATCTTAGGTATAGCAGGCTTACTAGAAAATACTTTGTTTTTATAATACCTTAACTTTAATCTAATTTAATTGAACAAACATTTAATATATACAGGATATGTTAAAATTATTTCTAAACAGTTCTCACACAAAACTATACTTTTGGAAACAAACAAACAAAAAAAAATACAAACAGAAAAGCCAGAGTTACATTACAGGAAATATAGAAGTGGAACATTCATAAGGGCATAAAGAATCATTGAAGAATTATACCTTGAAAAAATGGTATAAAAAGCTCATTAATTGAACTTGCTTTTCTTCAGGGACTCATTTTTGTTCAACAAAATGAATTGCTAAGAAGTTTGACACTCCTAAAAAAGGGATGTGCTAGTATTGAAGTCATATATAAACACCATGATGGGTCTTTCTCAGAGCTGCAAAACCTCCAGCTGAAGGCAATGACGAGCCCATTGACAAGATGACATTCCTTTGAGCAGCAGGCAGTAATAGATGGAGAGATAAGTCAGATACTTTCAGCTGACACAGGCTAAATATGCAGTCGTAATCAGTGTTTCAGAACAGTATCTCTAATTTGACACTGATGCAGAGAGGTTTCTATGCAGCTTTCTAAAAATGGACTTTGTTGTCACATTGGCATGCGTGTGTGTAAAACATGCTGTCACTCTCACAACCTCTAGTCCTGACTCTTGATGGAGCTCCACTTATTTTCAAGGCATTTAGGAAGAGAAGAGAGAACCACACTTGCAGATTTGTCCTGAAGTGAAGTGTCAAATTCAATGTGTGTTGGACTGTCTTTTTCAGGAGCATGAACAAGACAAAGCAACCAGTAAAAGAAACTCCAGTCTTTCTGATACTGGCTATGAAAAGGAAGAATCTTTTGCTACAGGGGTTTTGTTATCTCATTTCTGAAGTTCAGAGGAAGGTTTAGGGGTTAAGGGGGGAAAGAATTTTTACTCTTGTCAGCCTAAAGAACCTATGAGCATTTATAATGGTGGTATAGTCCATGTTTTTCTTTATGGAAAAAGCTACAGTAGTCAATTTTTTTGCTTTAGTAGGTAATATTTGGATGAGTTCTAGTACCAGATAATTAGAACGAGAACAACTGTTTAAATGTGAAATATAAATATTTCTTAAAAAAGCAGGGAGTAGCAAAATTAGAGATTACTATATTAGAAATTAAAAGCAGCAGTTAAGCTTATTTTTAAAATATTTATTTTTATAGTATTTTTAATTATTTAGTTCCTATTAATGGACTAACAAGTACATTAAATCTCCAGTATACAGTTTAGCAAAGAACTGGATGCAAGTGTTGCTAGACAGTCATAGAAAAATTGTGGAATCTGTGACCTCAACAGTTGGATCAAAAACTTATTGTAGCAGTGATGCTTAATAAAAAAGTATCCCATTAATCATATGCTCAATTTAAAAACATTAAATTAGAAAATTAAATTATTAGAACTTATCACAATGCTAGTTTCAGTCTCAGAATTAGATCTTTCAAGTACTGAATATCATAGCAGAAAATATTGCTTTTCATACACGGAAGTTCCTCAATCTCAACTCATATGAAATTCTGGGATTCAAGAAAGAATAGAAGCTAAAAGGGAGACCACTTACGAATTTCAGCTATAGCAGTTGTTTTCCTGTGATCATCCTGTGACAAATGATGACAACATAAGAAAGGACAGTAAGAAAAAAATAAGAATTTTTAGAGAGATAAATTGTTGAAACTAATTCTGTTTGCAAATGGGTTTAATTTCATGAAGAATAAATTTTTTTATAAAGAATAAAATTTTATTATAAAAATAAGTTTTTATTTTTTTGAAATAAAAACTATGAGAGGCAATTTTGATTTCTAAAGTCATGACAAAGAACAAATATAAAACAGCAAGCTGCAGATTTTCAGCAAATGTGAAAGTAGCATTAATGAAAGGCCAGACTTGACACTTTTAAATGAGTTATTTTTATTAGAGGCAAAGTCCAGTGGACAATCTGTTTCTACACTAATAACATATAGCCTCTTCCTGTCCTCTCATTGCTAGAGAACAAAGCAGAAAAATCATTGTTACACCTATATTTCTTAGGTGCAAACACATGCTGCAATTAATAATTTTCATGTGCATTCTTAATAGGTTAACACTAAGCAGTAGTCTGTCAGCTATAGCATGGTGATGTGATGCTTAACAGTTTTATTTATAAAGGTGTTAGGACTCTTCAAAGCCTAAATATGTTGGCAGGTGCAGGGATAGTGTCATTAAAACAAAGATGCAACTTTCTGCCCAGACAGAGTTTTGGGATTGTTTGGTTGTTTTACTTCAAATGAGGGCATCAGAATCAGTCAAACAATTAGGCAAAAACTGTAATCCAAAGGTTTCAAACTAAGAAACACAGAACCTTGGGGAAATTTGGGGAAATGGGGAAGCTAATTTTAAAGAAATTTGTGCACAGATCTTCCCTCTGGACACTGCGCCTATTTACTGATACTGTCCTCAGTTCAACAATATTTTGTCTCCTCTGGGCTGTAATAAACTTCATCCAGCTTCTGGGCATTTCTGGAAAAATTGGCTTCTGTTACCATGAGAATATGTGCACTTGTATGCCTTCTTGCTATGTTTGTCTCCTTTCTAACTGCCTGAACACTTCACCCCTGCTTACTTAAGCATTCTAATTTGATTTTTCTAAGAAATCATATTCTCTGTATTCCTAAGAGTCCAGGAAAAGCTGAGAATGCTCTATGTATATATGTATATATGTATATATGTATATATGTGTGTATATATATATATATATATGTATGTATATATGTATATATGTATATATGTATCTGTATATATGAAATAATTTTAAAAGGATGAAATAGGAAATATGTTAATCTGATTAGCAAGAAATGGGGTAGAAACCCCTTAGAGAAGATGGTTTATACATTCAGGACAACAAGAGCATCTCAAATACAGATGCTCTAAGTCACTGTATTTGAGAATGTGTTATATTCCCTTTGCTTCAGGATTGTCAACTAAAAATGGAAATATTTACAGTGAATTTTGATATATATACTTACAAGTGTATCAAAAATCTTCATGAAGCCTTAAATACCAATACACCTTCAAATATTTTTAAATGGAGTTAGTATTTGATCAAAATATGAAATTTGGGCCAAATTCATTAGAATGCTCGACTGCTTTGAATTTCTTTGTTTTTGCAAAGGGTCCCTTGTTCGTCAGTGACTCAGAATTCTATCAGAGTTTCTTCTCCTATGATTCCTGATATAGAATTACTGCCTCTTCAGTTTTCATTATGTGAATTAAATTTAATGGAGCAAAACCTTTCAACCCAGTTTTGGAGTCTGAATTCAATACAATTTGTGTTCTTAAGGCAGAATCTCAGGTGAAACAATAGAATCCCACTTCATCCACTCCCTCACTGGCTCCAACTAGCAGCTGAGAATCTGAAGTTGCAGCTGAAAGAGACTCAGAAGTATTTATAAAAATAGCCTGTGTTAACAGTGATAAATTGCTGTAGCAATTATAGCATGCTTCCTGATAACAATACAGTTGTTCTAGCAATTTTTAAGGTACTACACACTTTATCAGCTTCATCCTTTTGGGGTTTGTTTGAAAGAAATATTTATGGATTTAGAAAAAAAAAAAGTAGTGTCAATCTTCTTTATGGAGATTGTATCCTAAATGTGCCTTTGATACATATCTGAGGATTTCAACAATGAAAAGAAAAAATGAATGTTATGCAATAATGTTAGTGTGCAAAGACAAAACATTAGAAGGAACTTGTATTTTGATACCATCTTTTTCTGAAGAAAGCCTTGTTCTTTTATTATGGAATGAAAAATGCTTCAAAATAGAAATTAAAAGGCTAGTACTCAAATTGGGGTGGAATACTCATTATCTGAGCGAACACCTCTGTATCCTGGTAACTGGGTGTAGTTAAATAAAATTGGAAGAATAGAATACAATTGGCCAGACCATAAAAAGTTCCTGTCTGCTACAGATTGGTACCAAAGCAATTTGTATTTCTGAATAGCTCTCTTAGTGTCTTAAAAAGCCAGGACAGAAATGAAGACAAAATTGACTTGAGTATTTTTCTCAAATTTAGAATAGCCTTATAGGTCTGACCTTGTAGATGCAATTAGATTCTCTCTGGAGCAAACTCAGTGGCAAATTTTTAAGCGGCACCTGTCAAAATTCTGTATGAATTATGATTAATAACCGACTAATATAATTTGTGTTTGAACTGTTCATTGTTACATAGTGGATTTTTTCTGTAATGCCTTAAAAAAACACATTTTCTACAGAAAAAATGCAGATTTTCACAGATGCAGTTAACCTTTTTCAGATAATAGATAAGAAGAGAAATCCTTGCTTTCATTGTTTCTGAGAACCACAGTTTTACGTGACATGCAGTACCACCTTTAAAACAAAATTGTCATTAATGATATTTTCAATGTCTAATTCTTTATTAATGAACTCCTGAATTTGGATTCTATTACTTCTTTCAAGAATGAATTTCTAGTCTGTCATTTCTGGATCACCCTTCTAAAATGTCAGAATTTAGAATTTATGCTGTATTCTGAAGAAATTATAAAAATATTAAAAATTAAATTAAAAATTATAAAATAAAAATTAAAAGGGAAAAACATAAACTTAGCTTTTTCAACTGTTCCTTCCTATGCTCAGCGTATTTCACTATACATACCTAGAAACCTAGAGCACTATCATTCACAAGAGACTTATCCTGCAACCCTTTATATTCAAAGACAGCATTTTAAATTCTTAATGTATCATGTTCATTAGTCTAATCTCAGATAAAGGACATTTTTTCCCTATTAAATATCAGTATTCTATTCTTGTTCTGCTCTTTCAAAAGCCTTTCTTTTTTAGGTCATTTTACCTTCCTAACTTTTTGATCTATCAGACTATTTTTCAGTCTTATCTGTCAGCCACACTTTTTTTTTTTTTTTTTTTTTTAATTCTGATTCTTTTGGACATGTCTTTCATCAATGTATCTCCAAGAGTTAACAAGTTTTTGTATAATTAAAACAGTTCTGTTTATCATGTCTTCTGAAATGCTTTAAGACCACTATACTCATGCTGAAACTTTAGGAATTTATTTCTCTTTACTATTTGCATGGAAAATGTGCACAAGGATCTCAAAATAAAAACTGGTTCATCAACAGATCTCAAAACACTGATGCTAATTAACCTTATTTAATCATAAATCTAATACTCAAGACATTCCAAAGATTAATTCTTATTTTGGTTTAATTATTTTAAATATCAAAATCCAAGGCTGATTTGAAATCTAATGTTTAGTGGGATTCTAAATAATGAGTAGAACAGGTTACTGTTACAAAACACCTGCATTGGCTAGTAAGGTTGCTAGCAATCCAATAAAGTACAGCACTGCTAAACTAAAACAAAATAAAAAATTATGTCTCCATTTCACAGACTCATTTGACAGACCATTTCAGAAAAGAATAAGGACTTAGGAATTACAATAAAATATCTTCAATGTGTAATTTTGGTATTAAAACTAATGAAAAGGATAAATGAAGATATTTAGGAAGGAGAGAGAAGGCTGTATATGTAATAGTTGCTGGAGATCCCAGACATCCAACAACCTTATTCACATATGGAAGAGGTGAAAACATGCAATTTCAGGAAAAAACAACATTTCATCAGCTTAAGTGTTTTAGTCTTAGCTGGGGCTAGAGGAAAGCAAATAAACCATCTTATTGAAGAGAAAGTTGGGAAGAAAATTGATCCATGTGTATAAACATCTAGAAAACTTTAATGGAAGGCTTTTCAGCCCTTCTGATTGAGGTATGAGAGGATGCAAGGATCAAAAGTCTGTTCCTGGCACTGAGGGCTGTCTGCAACTACAATAATATGTCAGGTGAAAAAATTAGCAGTGTTCTAATTCTTTTGAAAAGAATTAGCTAACATTTCAGAAGATGTTGTCTAACACAGTTGTGTGGGAAGTTCATCAGAATTTTTCTCAACGGTCATTTCTGGCATCAGAGGTTGTGAGCTCTGGAATCAGCACCTTAATTCCTTTTCTGCATGCCTCAATGAACAGAACCCAATGTGTGTGCTACGTGCTTATGACAGTTGCAGCTCATAGCTGAAACAAAAATTCATACTTCAACAGATCAGCTGCTATCCTCTGAGTTATATATCATTTTTTTGTATGATGTACAATCAGGTTGTTGCCTTCTATTTTCCCATTGGATACTGGCCATGATAAAGTCAAGAAAAGAGATCAGTAATCATAGACTGTTCAAAGAATGCTTTTCACTTTGATAACTGACTGATGTTTCTTGCTCACCTCCTCAGGGTCGTACTGACAGCTAAATTTCAATCTCAACAGTTTCTTCCCACCACCTGTAAGAAATTTTGAACAAATTCTCTTCTGAACTTGTTCTCTCTGTATTCTTCATTCCTTTTTTCCTCTTCACAGTGCATACGTGATTCAGCTCCTAGAATTACCTAGATCTGTTCTATCCAAATGAACCCCTGCTATTGCAAAAGCTTTAGATCTTTCATCCTTACCTACTTTTTGGAATATTGCACAGGGATAAATTTTCTAAGAATGGATATACATTGTTTTCAGGTTTAATACTTTGTAGAAAATAATCTAATTCTCAAAAGAAAGACAGTTTTTTAAAATTGGGTCATTCATTTACTGGGTCAGCAATATATTCTGATAACATATATTCTACTTCATGATTTGGAGGTCAAATAAGAAGGAAATGATGCCACCTAGAAACATACAGTGGCATATATATTCATAAGAATGACCTTTTACAGAGAAAATATCATTGATTTCCAATATCCTGGTATATTTTGTACACAGAAATAGCCTACTTTCTATTGGCTTAATTCTTATGAAGTAAAATGATAGCCAGGCAGACTTTTTGGACTTCCAGGCAAAGAAAAACAAACATTGTCCATTGTGAAGTGAGAAATTTTCTTCAAATCTGTTTTGAGCCTTAAAGAATAAGACATCATGCATAGTCTTGAAATAAAGACATCAAACCAAAACAATAAGGATAAATTAAAAAAAAATATACATCAGGATATATCCTGTATAACAATGTTAAACTGTCAGCTTTGTGTACTACTAAGTCTGTAAAAATATATAAATATATAAATATAAATATGAATAATATAAATATAAATATGAATAATATAAATATAAATATGAATAATATAAATATAAATATAAATATAAATATAAATATAAATATAAATATAAATATATAAATATATATATATATATATAAAAAAACCTATCGATTATATTTGCAGTGAAATCCTGTTCTATAGATATGGTATGATTCAGATAAGCACAGTGCTATTAAACCCCCTTTTCCTCTGTGTGTGTTCAATATTAGAAGAAAATGAGTGAAAGTTTCTGTAAACATATAAGACATTTAAATCATTCTACAGCTACAGTAGAGAATAGCAAGAGAAGGGGAATGATTTATTTACAAAAGCAGTACAGTGGGTTTTTTTTCCTATGATTTATAAGGACAGTTTTTTCTTATTAAAGTTCTGTGCATTTAATTAAATACCTAGATGCTGAATTGAAGATGAGAGATGGCTGATAGGATCACATCAAAGTAGTCCTTCCAAAGAAAAAAAAAGTTGTATGGTGTACTAGAAATGGAGCTATGTAGCAACTCAAAATTGGAAGGTCAGAAAAGAAGCTGACCCAGCGCAGAGAACAGACACTTTTGGTAACGCTCTATGACTGATCGTAAGAGGAGATTTTTAGTTTGTTGACTACATGATACAATAGGAAAAAGTAACACAAATGATTAAGCAAAACAGTGAGATAAAGCTGCAGTCACAATTGAGACTAGCAGATATGCTGTGTATCCTAGAAAAGAAAATGCTACATTTTTAAAATGAAAAAAAAAAAAAAAAAACCCTCAGAAATAACCAGCAGAAATAGCTAATACTGCAAACCTTTTTTTTTTTTTTTTTTTTTCTTTCTTTAATTCATGCTTGTTGGTGTTCCTTTTCCTCTGGCATTGTCTTGCCAAATATTTAATGAGGTGACTGTCTTTGGATAGTTCAGACTTTCTGACTGTTCATTTTCTTGTATATGGAGATGAGAAAATGTGTTTCTCTAAGCAAAATGCCATCCCACAACAAAGGTTTAGTTTCAAATGTTTAAAAATCTAGTAACTTGATTTGAGTTTTATTAGTTTTTTTCCTCAATCTATTCACAACTTCTAGAAAACTTTTCTAATCTATGATATTAAATATTACCTCAAACAAACAAATTCAGGGTGTATATATATTTATTAACAAGTAATACAAGTAACTAAAAAAAGCTTCCTTACATTTTGGAAAATGGAAAAAATCCATACTCTCTCACACACGGGAGAATTCATGAAACATATTAGAAAAAGACACTGACAAAATTTCTTTAAGGAAAATGTCAGACTATAGCTGTTTTGTCTTGCAATTTGTGTCTAGCAACACAAAAGCCAGTTAAAAACAAAACTTCAAAAACACTACACAGCTACCCCTTCAAATAATTTATAAGTCTTTATTACTATTCCATTATTTTTTCTGTTTGACCAAATATTCTAAAAGTCTTTGATTTTGCAGAATGTAATAAGAATACTGTAAAAAGACAGAATGAGCTAGATTCTATGCTAAGTAAGAATGACAGAAGGGCTTTTTCTTACTAAACAAACATAATCAGTGTAGTTTATTAATACAACTAGATGAAGAACCTTCTCTAATTTCTGCTATCAATTTGCTCCTAAGCATTTTTTGCTTTACTTAATCAAATTGGGAGATTTTTCAAGCTACATAATCAATATGTAAATTAAATTGTAAAGAAACATTAAAAAAAATATTTTATCAGATTTTTTTCTATGTGATCTATCTACAACAGTTTTTATTCAGAAAGGGAAGAGGAAAAACACATTGGATAATATATATTTTAATTGTGTTTTTTCTTTCCAGAGTATTGCTATCATTAACATTATAATGGCAAGTCAGTAAATTGCTATTTTCATTTTGAGACAAGAGGCTAATACTTATTATGGGATACAAGCATTTTAATGGGAAAAGATGATTCGGTGTGAATGATAAACAGATCATTTAGTACTGCTAATGCTTCACATTATGTGCTTCATTAATTGAATGTCCTATGTAGCCTACATTTCAGTATACACAATTACGTCAAGCTCATTTATTTAGCTATATGTACTGGCACAGTATACAGCTAATATTTTTCTAATCTAAAACCTGAATACCATTTACCATACTCTTTGCCTTTTAATTTATACTCAATTAGAATAGTAACTGTATATGGGACTAATGCAGAAAAAAATAAGCACTTATATGACATTCTATCCAGGAAGTTCAAGAACAGTTCACTTAGAGTTTATTTCAAGAACTATTGAAGGTTAGTGATAACCACAATACATAAACCATTGATCTAACACACACACAATGTCACCAGGATGATTATGGGAAATTAATTTACTAAGTAGTTTGCAGTCCTTTGGCTATGCAGTACATTTTCCTAAATACTGATATTCTTTTTAAGAAAACTATTGTAGCTTCCTTTTAAAGCAGTAATTTAAAGTACTACTAATCAATTACTCAGAATTTAAGGTGTCTTTCTTACATGGACCATTTTGCAGACCTGATCTTGAAACTTTAGGGTTTTTTTTATATTACATATTTCTGGTATTAAAAATTTTACTTATTTTCCAGCTGTGAATCCAGATATAGGGGCAAAGAATTTGAGTCTTTAAGAAACCTGCAGCTGACAGTTAACTCTGTACTTAGAAGTAGTGGGCATTACAAAAATTATAATTTCATGCACAGAATTCTATATCTAAGATTCTCCATAATTCAGAAATGCAGCCTCTTAACAGTAGCCAAAGAATGTGAAAATATTTCTATGTTGTGAATGTGATTATGGTGGGAAGCTAACAAATCTTTTCATTTTCAGGGAAAATTTTGGATGACAGATTTCTCTTTACATTTACCTTTAGGAGGTTTGGACGCCCAGTGACTTCACCCAGTGTTCTTACAGGCCCAGCTATCAGCATTGTGATGCTGCTAGAAATCAGACAGGCATTTTAAATTCTGACAAGGATCTAGCAAAACATGAAAGTATTTTACTATCCTTTGAGGAGACTGAATATAATTAGTTATTGATCCTTTCTAATTTCTTTAAAATATTAAAATAGAAACTATTTGGTTGCAAAAAAATCTGATAGAATTTATGAGTATGGAGAAGAGACAAATTTGGAAAAAATGGACCCATTTCTTTCCCTGTTTTTGCAGGTAGGAAGTAGGAAGAGGGAGCAAGAAGGAGCCAAATATTTCCATTCTGAAGATGGTGTTTTGAATTGCAGTCAGACGGCTTGGTCCAAAGAACCCAAGTCTATAAGACAGACTTGGGAACAGAACTATGTCTTGTCCAACAGTTCTCTTCTTATCAAGCCAATTTCTTTTATTTACAGGATATCACTTTGAGAAGTGGAGTCTCTTAGAATTTTAGGGAGGGTTTTTTTTTCCTCCTTACATGCATTTGCAGAGCTTTTACATGGTTCCCACTCAACTGAGTATTCAAAACAGATGAAAGGATATGTTAGGGGCATAATTTTTTTTATTTTTTAATAGCCAAAAATCAAGTATAGAGTTGCCTTCACCTAAAGTATAGTAGTTTTCCCTTTGGTCTCAAACTCAAATTCAAATAATATATTCAAACATTCAAACAGTGTCACTATTTCTGAAATATCTACTCAGAATCTAAAAGTGTATTTCTTCCATGACCTCTCGAAATATACAATACAGTGTATTTTCTCATTGACATTGTGAAGACTCTGTATTCAGTTATGCAATAGTATATATTTACTTCTGATTTTCCTCACTCCATAATTTTTTTTTCCTTATGAGCTTTTCAACATTTGATTTCTCCTTTTTCTTTTATCATTATAACAAAGAAAAACTTATAACATTCAGACAAGCTTGAAATTAAGCCAGAGAAGCATACTCATCCAAATAAAGACACTTGTGTGTTAAATTTATATGAATAAATGTTGTAATTAATTAACTGAGACAGATATCAAACCAGAAATGCTGCAGGTAATTATTCATTCTGACCATGCCAGAGAAGGCATTTCTCTGAGTGAAAATGGACCTTCTTATGCCATGTTAGTCTTCTCTGCCATGAGTGGTTTTCCCCAGAAATATTGCACTTTTTTTTTTTCGTCCTTCATCTGTTTCTGCCTCATAATGTTAGAGACAGTATCAAGATTATAAAAATTTAAGCAGATTCTATTACAACATCCAGGTTTGTTTCTTTCTTCTAAAGATATGATCGAACATTTTCAAGTGCTTGGTATCCAATTCTGAGTTAAATGATTTCCTGGATATGAAGAGGTATCAACGTTTTCTGAAAGAGCACTGCATGCCTTTGTATTAACTTGACAGTTTATATATTTGAGATTAATCTCAAGTAAGTTATCTCAAACTAACTATGTAAAACAGCTGATCAAAAATAAATGTTACAGAAATTATGTGTCCTTCTGGTATGCTTTAACAAGTCGTTAAAACAAATGAATGAATGTAATACCGTATCCAGCAAAAAAAACAAACAAAAAACCCCAAAAACAAACAAAAAACCAAAAAAATAAACGAACAAAGAAACAAAACACAAACTCATTTTGACTTTTTATATCATTAGGAATGGCAAATTCCTTTCAATTTGTTTATCATTTGTCTTTATTAGTATTCATTGCTTTGAAATGTCTGGAAAATATTGGAAAAATATCTTTATTCAAAAACACTTTTAATTGAGTAAATCTGTGAGTGCTTTGGCAGATGCAGAGAACATGTATTAATTTACCATTTGTGTAGCATAGCCCTAAGGTTTTTTCAGATTTTTCAGTTAGTTGTTATGCTATTTGTAAAAGTAATTTAATTTCAAAGAAATGATCCTGAGACATGGAAATTTAAAGATTTATGTAAGTTGAAAGATATAACATAAACAATGAAAATATATATATTATTTAAGCAAAGTAAGTAAGTTTGCATAACAAAAATAAGCTATTTTTTGAAATTAAAATTATAAGTCCAAACAGCATGAGTAATTAATGGAATCTAGTTTCGCATTATTACTTCCAATATTTACTTATTTTGAAAGTATTTTCACCACACAGATGAAATGATGAATGTTAGGTTTTGTATTTAAATGTCAAAGTGCCGGTAAGTGAATAAAGACCAATTTTCTTTTCCTTCTTGTCTGAATGTATATTTGTGTGGTGGATTCATTGAAATATTTTTACAGCTGGCTTACCTTACCTTTCTCCTTTTCCTCTTAGCCCTTTTCAACTGCTTGGCTGGCACAGAGCTTGTCTACATTATGTTCTAGGAATGGATCATATAATTGTTTTCTTCACACATTTTCTTTCACCATTGCTAGTCTGCATAACTAGTAATTGCATTAATTTTCTTTTTGAATATACTGTCAGGGATTTTCTTATTCACTTAGTACTTTGGCTTTTCTTTTGAATTGGTCAACTTTGGTGACTTGCAAGACTATCACAGAGCAGCAAATTCATCAGCATCCTTTAAACTTTTTGTTTAAACTCAAATTTTCAATTTTGGATAGTATTGACATCTACTTCTCTTCCTAGAAGAGTACGCCTTGTAAACATGTCCTTATCTGTGAAGATTTCAAAGTGAAAGCTGAGAATAAAGGAGGCACAGTAAATGCTTTCAGAACACCTGTTTTTCAGCCCCATACATCTCCAATCCTTTCTGCAACTGATTATAGCACCACACCCCGCTCACTTATTTGATCAGTAATACGCAAAAAATACCAGTTAATAACTTAAAATCAATATGCCAAACATTCATAACACTCAGATAAATTTGTTGGTTATCAGAGCATAAGGTTATTTTATAGAGTCTTCTATTGAAGACTTGATGTATGTTGATAGCAGTTTAACCATAAAGAGATAAAGAAAGTACGATAGTGAAACACTATTTGCCTGATATTTGCATGCTTGTGAAGAGTAAGCCCCAAAGTCCAATCATGGGATCTGTTCAGAATCAATTATTCAAATTACTGTCATTGAGGTGATATGTCATTTTGTGCTAAGGGAGGACAAAATATCATCATGGTTAGGTCTTGCCCTATTTTAAATGCAACTCAAGTGCTAGTTTTGCACTAAACAGCTCAAACCCTTGAGATGGGACAGGTGGTAGAATGTCTTTTTCTTTTCCCAGGAGAATTTGCATGGTGAATTACTGATTGCTTTTCAAATTGAAGCAGAAAATTAACGAATGTAGGTCCCTGTGAAACTTAATGACCTCTGGTGTTTAGTGCTTGCTGAATAGTTTTAAAGGTTTACATTTTGAATATTTTGCTTAAATAGAACTGTCTTCCTAAATACCTCTTTGTGTACAGCTCCGTTGATTTCTGAAAATGAATGCAGTTCCCAGAGCTGGAGAAAATATATTAGCAATTAATAGACTCTCATGTACTACAGAGATGGAGCCTAATATAGATAATTACAGTTTATGTGAGGATTGCACCATTAATCAGCCCCTGTCCTTTTCCTCTTCCATTGATAAAACATTTTATTTCTAGGGAAAATAAAAATAGAGTTTATTTGCTGTAAACAACACCAAAAGCTTTTGTTGTTTTGGTTTCGTTTGGTTTGTTGGGTGAGGTTTTTTAAACACAACATATTTCTTGAACTACCACAAATTCCTCAAACTGCCAGAAATTTAGGCTTTCTTATATGTCTCCTGCTCTTCTCAGAAATTTAGGTCAAATAAATATTGATATCTTCCTACAAATACACCCAGGTTACCTGGCCTAAGTGCAGGTTGCTTGGAACAACCTGAAACCAGAGTACATCCACAATACTGCTGTACCTGTCTTCTTTATGTCAAGAATTGGATATACATACTGCATGAACAATTGTTTTAAGCATGAAATTGTGTCCAAATCTTTCAGGAAACATTGAGGAGAAATTTCACCAGGAAAAAAAGAAAAATCCAGAACAACTCCAACCAACCAACCAACCAAAACCACCCTCCAAAAAAACCCCAAAAACAACAAACAAAAAAAAAGCCAAACTTAAAACAAAACAACAAAAAAACCCACAAAACAAACAACAAAAAAAACCAAAAACACAAATAAAATAAAACCATTTGTAAAATTTGGAAATTGTTAGGTACTAATGTAATTTTTTCCCAGCAAAGCTTTTTAAAATACAGAAAAATGTGCACTTAAAAATTAATATATTTGCTTAATTTTATCATCAGATGTAACAATATCGAGAGTATTCTTACATTTTTTATAGCTTAGTTCTTTATTGTTTTTAGCTTCAAATAAATTGCTTTCTTCAATTGATGCATATACTTTTCTTCCTATTTTCTTTTCTATTTTATCTCAACTTTTAAGAATAAGCTAGTGCATACATTTTTCTCCTCTGATGTTTTGTACAGTGACTTAGTTTTAATATTCTTTGCAAGTTCTACGAATGGGAATGCGACAAAGAGTTTTATGGAAATTTGGCTTAGTATTTTTAAAATGATGAGGCTTTATTCAAGTCACACAACTTCTATGAAAGTACAAGAAAAGGGATCTGGATAGGATTTGTTTCTCTCTGTGCAACAATATCTACAAGACAATACAAGGATATTTCAAAGGTGAAAAATCTATCCAGAATTTTCAAAAGTTACATAAAAGGAGAAAAGCTTTAGTGTTTCAATATGATTGAATTATTACATAGGTATTTTATAGGCACTTCCTTTAAGAGTGTACCTTAACTATTAAAAAAAATAGGAATGTTTGGATTTAATTGCATAAGGTTACACAGAAAATTCAGTCTGGGAAACACAAAGAAAATGAAATAATGAAGAAATAAACTCCAAAAGCACTCCATGCCACCATATCAATTTATATCCTGTTTTGCTTAGTGCAGATCAATAGAAATCAAAACAAACACAGAATACAAATGGCTTTAACTTTTCTTCTTTCTTTTCTTTATGTAGACACTTTTCAGCATAAGCAGTATTGTCATGCATACAGGTAATTTTCAATGCATGCCAAATTATTTCTATTTACATTATATAATTTCCCCTAGTAAATGGGACATTAACAATTCTTTTTATAGTCTTTTTTACCAGTTTTAAAAACGATAATACGTACATATATTTTAATCTAAAATTAAAATAAATGTCCTATAAATACCTTAGACAAAATGTAGGAATTACCTGTCTGCAGGATGAGGAAGTTCAAAAAAATATTTAAAGTTTCAGATCAGAATTTTTCCAGGTTCAACTGATACTACTGCATATATAGCCACATCAGCCAAAAAGATATATTTACACTCATATATAAATATCACATATAAGCCTACGTATATTTATCGTACACATCCAGATCCAGACCTACATGACCATGTATAACTGTAATAGTTTATTTCTTTAATTCATTTCAGTCATAGCACAATTTAAAGAAAAATAGTTCACTTTAGAAGATTTTTTCCCAAATCTTGCATTTGATTCTTCAATATTGCATAAAAAGTGGGTAGGCCTTCTCAGTACCCTTTTATCAAACCTTTTCAGGTGGCCAAAGGTAATTTTCAATAATTTGCTCACTCATCTTCAGTCAAGTGTGTGGATCTATTACCTCTAATTGTGAAGTTTCTGTTGTTATTGGGTTTGGGGTTTTTGTGCTTTTTTTTCCCCTCTGGGTTGCTTTTTTTTTTGATGCTCAGCTGTAAAATACGGGACGGAGTGGTCATTTATCTAAATATAGTCCCAGAAATGTATTTAGCATGTTTTTATGTGCTTAACTTTAGGTACAAGAGAGAGAAAATAATTCAATTTTTAATAAAATACTTCAGTCTTTATTCAAGACCCCCAACTTAGTCTTTATTCAACAATCCAACCCCACTTAGTGAAGTGCCTCAATTAGAGATATAGCTGGATTAGTTACAATCAAGAACATGTTACTGATCACCTCCATTGCCTCCATTTTTATTATCTTTAATAGTGAATATTTGCAATCTGTGTCAACAGATGCTGGAAGAAATCCTACCGTGCATACTCCTCTTTCCTGATATGAAAGTGTGTTTCCTAGCAAAGAGAGATCTCTGTACAGGAAGTCTGGGAGCCATCATCAAACAACCCCAGTTGTGGGTTGTTTGTGAACAGAGAAATGAATTCTTAAGGATTTACAGCACTTTAAGAAAAGCTGAGTCAGAGATAATTTCTGTGGTTAAGGCACCATTTTGTAAGACACCCCTGGTAAAACTGAACTTGATCTGTGTTCTGAGTAGAAAGGATACAGGTTTCTTCCTAGTCAAATAGTAGTAGTAGTACTATGTCAAACACAGACTATAATCCTCTGAAATATCACTGAGGGAATGATCCTGGTTTTGCTTCAGACTTAAATGTCCTAACAGCTTTGGTTGCCTCAGAGGACAGGCTGAGAAACCCTGTATCTGATAGCAATGTAAAATGTCAGCTAAAAATGGCCACATTCTAAAATGCTTTGATAGGGAGGCCATAGTACATGATAAATGGTGTGGGATGATAAGGTTCTTCATCAGAGGTCACTGTAGAAGTACTAAGCAACACTGCTTTTCTGTTAGACTAAATTTAATATAGATGTGTTGCAAAAATACCCTACTGTTCTTTTACAGCCAAAGAGATTTTGTCTCCGTGTACACTGAACATGCCAAATAATCATTGGTTGTATTATTTTATATACTTATTTATACGGAGTAAGCCTGCAGTTAGGATTAATGGAATTTCTTTCATGAAGTTTAGAGCTTAGTATATACACATTAGGGTGCCTGGGCACTTATGGAACAGCAATTGCATTCCACAAGTAATGAGAGCACCTCTTAATTCAGCTGAAGTCAAAGCCACAAGTGAGTAATAAATGTATTTGTTCTCCAGTTAAATCGATTCCATGCAATGCTGCAAGTGCTTATTATGCATTTTGTTTATTCCACAAGGAGGAAAATAATAGTTCTTTTCCTATTCTGCTAAAATACCACAGAACAGGGCATCTTATTTGGTTTCATTTTAACTATACCAATTTCACTTCTAATCAGCTTCTGCTTAAAGCTTACAGTGATCTCAAAGCTGCTGCTGGATTATTGATTTCCATTAGGAAAAAATGAAAGAAGCATTAGTTTGCATGTCATGAACACTATTTTTCTACGTAGAACAGCTGTTTTGTTAGGTTGGGGTTTTTTAAATTTTTTTTCCAAAAGGGGCCAGAATATGCATTTCTTACAAGCATATATATTACTTATTTTGTGATGTGTCTCACTGAGAGAAGATTCAGGATCTTTCATAATTTTTTTTTTTTTTTGGTCAGTGCCATTCTCAGCTGATAATGTCCAAAGATAGCATATGCTTCAACCAGAAAGGATATTAATAGGCTTTACAATTGCTTGGAGAGTATATATTGCAGTTCCCTTAGACACTAGAATAACTTATCCAAAAAACCTCACATTTGTATGCAGTTTCCTCAGAAGTAGAGGAGAGAGGTAGAACTGATAATAAATTTACTGTGTTCTGCTGTAAAATCTGGATTCACAGAAACTTTATGGGGATATTTTGCAAATGGACCACTGGTTGCAAAGATGCGTATGCTGGTTGTAATACAAAATGCAACAAAAGCAAGCAAGTGTAGTAGTACTTATTCCTCCTTTCCTTCACATTCTACAAATCCTCATCAACTAATTAATAACTTGAATAAAGGTTGCGAGAAGAAAGAAAAGGAAATTAACTATAAATTTTAATTTTAAAATAAAGAATCTCGTGTAGATCTGAATAGGCATAAGGTTATCAAAAATCTTTGACAGAAACCCAGCAAAATATTAGAACACAAAATTAAAAATCGGGTTATAGATACTAAAAAAACCTACATTTTAAAAATCTAGTGCAGAGCACTCTACCCAGACATCCTTCCTGTCAATATTTTCTATCTAAAACGCTTAACTTGAAAAATTATGAACAAGTTTCTAATGTTGCAAAATATTTTTGAAATTGAAATAATCAATCACATTCAATATTTTCCCACCTGCTTTCTGTCAAAGGATTCTTCATCACCTTCCATGTCTGTCGTACCAGATGCTTGGCTGGAGCACTCAGATTATTTGACCACCAATAAAAACAGATAGTTCTGGAAAAAAAACTGTCAAGCTTAAGACAAAGATTGAATCCTTCCCATAACAAATTGGCCTCCAGACACATTGAGATTTCCTCTGCCAGAATTTTATTTTAATTCATTCACTTAGAGGGAAGCTGTTTCTTTTTAACTTAGACTTCAGATGTTATGTAATAGTCAATATCATTCTCTATTAGTTACAATTGTTTCAGAAACTGCACATGCCATTTTACACAGCACAGTTAAATGACTGACTCTTTATGCCCTCATGTATAGTAAGAAGTTGTCTGAGTACCTTTAGTGACAGAAAAATAAAATAACTTGGTATAGTCAGGCAAAGTAAGGGGAAGAAACAGTACCTTTGAGAGGATAAATATGACACCTTATATAGTGAGATAAGTAGACTTACATACAATTTCTGAAAGAAAGGTCTAGAATATAAAGTTACATTTTACTGTGAATGTGAATATTCCTACAGAACACTGCAGTGCAGGGAAGGAAAAAAAGAGTCAGAAATTAGTTCTTTGCTCTCTTGCTTTTCAGAAAAGAAAAAAAAATCATGCATCCAGGTTTACAAGAGGATTTGACTTTTGATACTACTTGAATGAATCCCATTAACATAGTTATGTTAACATGTAAACTTTTATATAACTTTCTCTAATAGAATTTATGTTCTGCAGTATCCTGAATATAGTTATGCTTTGCTGTTTGTCAGCTTACATGAACTCCAAATCATTCTTGGGAAATTATTCATTCACTAAACATACTTTTAATTGGAGATCTGTATAAAGTTACTAATGAAAGGGAAGTTAATTACCTATGGCTAAATTCATCAACCCTTTTGTATTTATTAGCATAGATATCTTTGCATAGTCATATTCTCAGCTGTTATAAGTCTGTGTGATTTAATAAAATCTATTTAAAATCGAGCCAATTTGCAGTGGACAAGGATTTGGTCCAGGAGAGGTAATAAAGCAAAAGTAATACACAATTCACATTGGTGGCTACTGGTCAGCCATAAATAATTCTTGAGCACTTACTCTCCTTTTAACCTCACTCTTTCCCAGAGCATTATGTAGTGCCATAATTTTACTATTTAATGTGGCTTATAAAAAAGGAAAAAAAAAAAAAAAGTAGCACCAAAATAATTTTTGTCAATGAAATAGAGTTAAAGATGAAGATCAAATGTTAAAAAGGAGAAAACAAACAAAAAAAGCCACAGAAATAAAAAGTGGTTTATACAAGCTAGATGTGGAGATATGGATGTCAAAATTTCTATTATTTTATCTTATTTTCCCAGCAGATATTCTTAGTGTCTTTCTGTTTGCAATCTTTAAGGAAGGAGATTGGCTCAGTCTACTTTTGCTGCTTCTCTTCTTGACTTTCAAGATCACTTTGCTTCCTTTCTTTAGCAATTTTCATGTCTTTCCTTACCTTTTAGTTTAATGTCTTTCAATAAAAAGACCATTAGGGATTTCATTTGTATTGATCACTATTTTG
The DNA here is from genome assembly GCA_018697195.1 of Certhia americana. Lineage (NCBI taxonomy): Eukaryota > Metazoa > Chordata > Aves > Passeriformes > Certhiidae > Certhia > Certhia americana. The sequence continues at coordinate 46,047,211 of CM031860.1, read as the reverse complement.
AATATAAAACAAAAAGAAACCAAACTCAAAGATTCACTGGAAGGTACAAATAAAGATAGGGTGGAAGAGGAAGCAAGTGATGGAGAAAAAGGGAAATGAAGTGACAGATTTCATGTGTAAATGTGTCTGTAATTTAATGTTTAAAACAATCACTTGGATAACACAAGGAAACTTGTATTACAGATCCTGCTCATGTTAGTACAAATTAGTTAGATATTGATTGGAATAATAACAATATTTCCCTTCTATAAATTTTCTTACCATACTTGTATTTTCCTCATTCAGGAAGGAGAATAAATAAAGGGAAAAAACAATCACTGTACCATTATTATTACTATTAATAATATTAATATCATCATTATTACTCTGACTTGTATCTACTGAACTCAATAGTGTACTTCAGCATCTCTATCACTTTATAGGTTTGGGTGAAGTAGTTGCTATAGTCTTTCTCCTTCAGGAGTAAAAGAGACTTTCTCATTCCTATTGGTTAAACAAGACATGGTTAAACAGAATGAAGGGTATCATGAAAAAATTCATTCTCAGCTGTATGCTTATATCTTCATAAATCTTGTCTCCTTGTTTATGTCTTATTACTGAGCAAAAGAGATAATAATATATCTCTTTGGGAGGTTTTAGAAGCATTTCTCTACTAGTCCACCAAATTTCAATGAGCAATGTGTAAGAAAATCCTTTCTGTTAAACTATACATTGTAAACTGTGGTACATAATAAAAACAGCACAATAATCACATCACCACTTGAAGAGTCAGCAGTCACTGCAGTGTTTGAAAGACTTCTGTTTCATTTTAATCAAGAAATAACCCTGTCAGCTATGTGGCAGCCAATGATATTTTAATGATTACCACTGCAATTACACCACTGACACGAAAATACTTTAAACAAAATCTTCAAGACTACTGACCACACAGTTCATTTTAATGAATGCCATAATTATCCTGAAAGTTGCAACTCATTTTAAGCAGAAGTATTTTATGATGTCATATTCATGAAGTAGAAAATTGATGGTATCATGAAATATAAACAATTCGCTGACTCATGAAACCCACATTCATTGAATTCTCACCTTACTCTACATAACTGGTATATTAGGAGTCAAGATACTTTCAATACAGATGGAGTCAGTGGCTCTGTATACATTAGCAAGTAGTGTACATGACTGGAATAACCTAAGGACCTGAAATGCACATGATATATATTGTAGGAACTTGTGACTTTAAATTATCTATAGGTGGGTTCCATAGACATAATCTATGTTTAAACCTAGAATGTATTAGTTTTGCTCTTTTACTTTGATCTAAAAGGGATCCAGATCACGCACACTGAAACTGCACCACAGAACAAAGGTACGTACTGAGGGCTTCTGGGAGATTTATTTTAAAGTGTGTGGCTGGCTTTCATTGAATTATCTGTGTAGAAGCATCCATGATGGCCACTTCCATGCTTCTGAGCAAGATTTATATACCTTTAAGTATTACTGGATGTAAAGATCTGTCTGCACCTCCCAACTATTTGACCATTGTAACAATAAGTCTGTTCCTTTATTTTTTGTCTCTCATGATACTATTACATCCAAACAGACTCAATCTAAACAAAAAATGCTGAATGTTGAAATACTGTGTGGTCACGATGAAGGCAATCTATTTTTTTGCAGCTACTTTGTCTTAGTTTTGTACTCCTAAAAGCATTGGTAGTGGAAACTGCAACCACTGTCTGTTAGTACAGACTTTGTTTTCTCCATAACAGAGAGCTTTAGCAAAAAACCTGCCCTTAGCAGGGCAGTCTCCTTAAGAGAATAAAAGAATATGTCAAAGTTGCAAGACTGAACTTTTTATCTGAAGTGTGTATCAGTTTTGTTGACTGTTCAAAGTACATTCACCAAATCTTCAAAAGTTACTCTTCAAATGAATTTAATAGTCCACGAGGACAGGGTGACTCATACATCGCAAAAACTGTCTCATAATAACTTCTTTTCTTTTTCTTAAGCAGATGTGATGTTACATAAAGGGTGACAAGTTCATTTGGTCCCATGAGAGTATTAAAAAATCCCGAAGCTCACAAAAATTGTCTCTAAGTATTTAATTTCTACTTCCCAGAATCTGTCAGTTACAGTTCAAGTTCCTCTCTCTTCTTTTTTTTTTTTTTTTTTTTTTAATAAGTTTCAATATAGACTACACTTTTATATGCTGTTGAGAATTTGATTTAATCCTTATCAGTTACAGGAAAGAAACCAACAGACAACTTTGGAGCTGTATGTTTCAATCAAAGCATTGTATAGTGTATGTTTTATTGATGATTGAGTGTAAAAATTAAGAATAGTCAAAAATGTGATGCATAAGATACTAATAAACAGATGCATAACAGAAAGATGATTTTTACCTTGAATTCTATGTACAAATCTCAATTAAAAACTAGGAGAGTTTGATATAACATAAAACATACTATGTCTAATAACAAACATAAATCTCTAAAATTATGTGATGTAAGAACAACCCAGAAATGCTAAAGCTCATTAAGGATAAAAAAAATGAAACAAAACAAATGATAGGTCTGATCAAAACAAAAAAAGAGGGATTTTTTTTTCTTTATGATTTCTATTGCCATCTACATGTTTAAAGGAAAAGTACATAACAAAACTAACTGGTTTTTACTGCTCAGAGAGAAAAAAACAAAGACTTGAACTTGGCACCAAGACATCTTACACTTGATATCTTGCTTGAAAGAATTTGCAGGGATTTGCAGTCATTCTGCAAAAGGCAATTAATCTCTTTTTACATGCTGATTAATTCTGAGAGGAAGACAATGTATAAGAAATACAGTGGTGGAAAAAAAAATACTTTTAGAGGGTTATTTTCAAAGCATCACCATATTAAAAAAAACCACATGACTTTACAACATATGGTCAAATTTTCTACAGGACAAATGTGCATATATGGAAAATGCATAGATATGCATAATTTGCTCTGTACTACTATTATTCTTGATTAAAACTACCACCACCACCACCACCAAAATTCGAAGTTATTTCTGTTTCTATAGTATAGGTAAATGCATGAAAACTATTCATTAGTAGCGTGATAATCTGGATATAGCTCATAACAGCTTGTCTCCACCTCAAATACGTGTACTAAAATACTGTAATCAAGAACAATATGACCTGTACTTTCTAATATTATATTTGTTTAGCCAAGAAGATAAGATAGCTCACATAAGACTGTGAGCAATATGGTAAAGAAAGGCAAAGGTATGTTTAGTTTTTGTGTAGGAATGAGTACCATAACTTGAAAGAATATATACATCTGTGTGCATGACACACATGTTCAGTCACAATGCTGGTACAAACAAGCATATTAACCAGCACAGTATTTATAACTGCTATTTAACATCAATGACTTCTGATCCTCTCTTGGAGTCCTTAATAGTCAGAGTGGTAGAGAAAGATTGTGGTGTCCAAAGTCTACCTTAGCTTGCTACTTCCTTGTCCCTGGCATTTTCATTCTGTGTTGTCTGTTCCAGAGATATGAGGCATCCAGTCTAATCTCCATCTGTGAAACAGAAGGTTGTTATATCTTTGACAGAAAAAATCTCCTCTGCTCATATCATCACAATTATGGTCCTCTTTCTCTGTATAATATGTTGAGTGGAATTATACAGCTCAGGAGTCTGACTATTCATCACCAGATGAAGGAGTAGAAATAACAAATTAAAAATATAGATAATATTATGTTGCCATCCTCATATTTTTTGTTTTCTCCTAGCATTAATTCTTAGTGAACAATGGTAAAGCAAAAGCACAACTATTATAAGAGATGCAATAAACACATTGATACAAGACTTAATTCAACATTTCTAAAAAATTCAGAAAACAAGTCTACAAAGAAAATGTAGAAATTGAAATTCAAATGTGATGCAGCATAAGCAAAGTCAATTTTTTCCCCCAAAAAATTTAAAAGCCTACTAATTCTTAGAATCTTTGTGCTTAAAATATCTTCAGTGGGGTTTTAATTTGCATAATAGCAGTGTCTCAGCCAAATCTGAATTAGGATCTTGATTTTCATGCATTGTACATAATAATAAGCAACTTTTGTACTGAATATCTGATAATCTAAAATGACAAACTAGTAGGAGGAATAAAATTACTTCCATTTTTCTGATGGGGGCTTTGGCCACCAAGACATCAAGAAGCTTAGTCAAAATCAATGAGTAAGTTGGAAAAAGTATCAGAATATGAAGTCTCCTCCTACTTACTCACACCTTTGTTCATGAAAAACATTATATATTCTCCAAATATCAATTATATATTTTGTATTATGCCTTAAATGTATCAGTTCCAGCTTCATGTGTTATTGAGTCTCTTTGATATTACTGTTTTAAGTCATCTGTGTACGGAGGATAACTGCTATGGATGCCTTTCACAAGTATTTAAAAGATATACTTCAGAGATAAAGAATGCAAAGATGCAAAGAGAAAAGAAATAAAACCCCTGAATCATTTTTCTGCAATTTCTGAGAGATTTTGGTATAAACTATAGTACAAATTATTACCTGTAGAAAAAATTTTAGTACAAACACAAAATTGATTATAATTTCTAGATTTCTCATAGAAAAACCCTATTACTGAGGTGAAACAAAAACAAAGGAAATTTTTCCGTGCACAGGGAGGGTGGAAGTTTACAGGATAATCTCTTTAAATTAAGATCCAGAATATTTTAATATTTCCAAACTTATTATAAAATATAATATTCTCAGCTGGCCAGTTGATATAAAAGGGCATACATTTTTTATTACTCAGTAGCTATTTTATTAATTTCACAGATTATTGTTTTAAAGGTTGTATATAACTATATATATTTATTTAAAACACAGTCATAATTGAGAATAAATCAATTAAATTATGTAAATATAAATGACCCACATGACTATAAACCAATATTCTGATTTAACAGAAAACCCAAACCAAGAAATACTCTTGATCCTAGATTCCTTGAAAAGGTACACTTAATGTGAGCAGGTTCAGAATAATATTCTTTTTGTAAAAGGATGTAATTTTTTCAGTCAAATGGTATCATTGTGTAAGTGTACAACAGCACATACAACAAATTAATAAAGGACAGTTTTGTGTGAATCTGTCCTGAGAAAATGGTGTGGGCAGAATAAAAAGAAAAATTGTAAATTCAAACATTGTTGAGAAATAGAAAAGTTATCTTTTAAAAAAAGTTATTAAATAGGTATCTAGGAGCTGGGACCTATCTGTTTACTTGATAAAAAGTGGAAGCAAAGCAAAGCAGGAAGAACCGAATGAAACGCATTCAGCGTTCAGGCCCTCATCTGAGAAGGCCTCTGAGCTCATGAGTGCTTATTCTGCCTGAATTCTAGCGTGAGCTTAAAATTAAGCTCCAGTTTAATTCCCAATGACTTCATTTTCAAATGGCAGCTTGCTGCAATGAGACCCAAGTCTCATTGCACAGAAGGAAACTTTAACAAGCGAGCAGTGAAATAAAGGTATATACATGGAAACTAAATGCTCAGAGGGCAAAACCGGAAATAATGAACTGAATTTGTAGTATGAAGAAGAGTGTGAACAGAAAGGGGATCGTTATTGCCATTAAATATAGTATAATTTCTTGAATCTGATGATTAATATATTATGTGATTATCATATGCTAAGCTTGTTTAAATTATGTTACTGTAAACAAAAAATAAAATATAAAGAGTTTATGGGACAGCATAAAATATTTTTTTAGTTTTCCCCCACTAGGATTCTGGGATTTCATCGTTCTTCAGGAATAACTTTGGTCTTTTCAAAAATCTTGTCTGTGCTCCTTGCCTAAAGGATATATGTGCAACACATTTCACAAAACATAATTAGACAGTAAACATGATCACTTCCACTGTGTGATTCAGAATGTTTTGGCTGTTCTGAAAAATTACATGCTTCTTAATGAATGTTAATTGTATTTTCTCATGTGAGGGACCACTTAGAAATACAGTTGTTCTTTGCCTGTATAGAATTTCACTTACATTTATATCCTGAAGAGCTACTTATACAGCTTAGTATGTAATTGTGAACATCTGCTGCTCACTGATGGAGACTGTGTGAAACAGAATAATTTCATATTGTAAATTTTTCCCAAATTAAATTATGAATGCAATAAAGTTCATATTGCATATATTCACTAAATGAAAATAATTCTCTCTGAATGTTTTCTTCCTTTGTTTTGTGAAAAAATCTGGTGCTTTGATTCTGCAGTCTGTCTGTCTATAAATTTGTGATTTCAACGAAACAGGATATGTCTCCTTGTTTTTCTTTAAATGTATCTTGTGACTGTCCCCTTTTTATTTAATCTATGGTAAACTAACAGATTTATTTAGCATAGCATTTAACATAAAACTCACTTGACTTGTCACCTATAAATATATGTACAAGGGGTTTAAAAAATTATTTCTTGTCTTTCTCATAGCAGTAGGTCCCAGCTAAGCATATTTTAAAATCAATTAATTACAATTATGATCTGAAAAAATTGTCATTCTAACATGGCATGTGCACTTCACTTGTCTTTTTCTCTATAAGATTCAGCTCAACAAAGATTTATTAACACTTCTACTTTAATTTTATTTAAAATACACATAATAAAATTATAAAAGAGCAATAATCATTGTAACCTTACTGGAAATCATAGAAGTATTTAATTTTGGTAACTTCATGTCCTCTTTTCATTCTTTTTTCCAGAAAAATAGAACAGCTATATACTGAAATTTTAATTTGCTTCTCTATTTTAAAAGTTAGCAAAAGATCCTTCTTGACTCTTCCACACCTGTAAAGGACTCATACTTTTTAAAAATGTATTTAATTCTTATTTTGATCCCTGAAGGTAATGTATGCACAAAATCACAAGCTGAGATGCTTAGAGGAACTGAACTCTGTCCTCAATACAGACAAAAAGCCATGTCTGGGCAGTCTCATTTACATTAATTATTATGTTCCACTATCATTTCAATTACTGTTTTTTATTGTTTCAGCTGGTTTTAGTGGATTGCTTAGGCCCTTACTATATTTGTTATTGGTCAAGGATATATAGGATAGAAATTCTGCCTTGATGCAGACCCTCTTCACCTAGCTAAGAAGGTCATTAGAACCCTTCCACTCAGAAAATGCAGAGTAGCTCTGCCACTACCACCAGCAAATCCTAGTTACCACCTAAAAGTTTTCCCAATACTTGGTGTAGATTCCAACATAATATAGAATGGGACAGATAACTTTTTCATCAGAGCAGGACTCAGAGAAATCTTTATAGTCTCTATATTAGATGAGCAAAATTTTACTTAAGTGGGTGTTTCTAATTTTACTTAAGTGGGTGTTCTTAACTCCACAAGATAGGTGATTAATAACTCACTGGTCAGCTAGTTACATTCCTAATATGAAAATAATGGATTTTGTTTGCCTAATTGAAAGATAATACCACTACACTATCTTTTTTAAAAATTATTATTTATTTTTTCTCTCAGAGAAGTTATATGTGATTTTGTATTTCATATTTCCATAATTTTGTATTTCCATAATATCTATGTTTTCCATATTTTTATGAAACATAATTTTTATGTTTATTGATGGAAACCAGTAAAAATCTGGTTAATGGAAACCTGTGATTTTTTATTATAGTAACTGTTGATAGTATTATTATTATATGTTGTTATTGTTATTGTTATTGTTGCTATTAATTATTAAAATATGAAATTTCCTTGACCAGACCACCTTCTCTACCTTCTTTTGAACAACTTTGATAGACAGGGATTGCATAGCTTCAGTAAGGGGGAGAAAACTTCCTCCACATCCAGCAGAGCCAATCACTGGTAGGTCCAAAGATGGGTGTGGGTCAAGGATTGACCAATCAGAAATGGTGTTAAGGTGCCCGTGAAAACCTATTTAAGAAGGAAAAAAAACAAAACAAAAAAATAAAATTATTGTGTAGTTATAGTTGTGGCCAGAGAAATGAGAGGCGAGAATATGTGAGAGGTAGAAACTCTTCAGACACCCACGTCAGTGGAGAAGGAGAAGCAGGAGGTACTCCAGGCACTGGAGCTGAGATTCCCCTGTAGCTGTGAGGTGAGGCAGCTGTGCCCCTGCAGCCTGAGGAGTAACATGGGGATGCTGAGATCCACCTGCAGCCCTTGGAAGAGTCCCACACTGGAGCAGGTGGGTACCTGAGACAAAGCTGTGACCCCATGGGAAACCTGTCCTGGATCAAGTCCTGGAAGGGATCTGCAGACCCATGGAGAGAGGAGCCCATGCTGGATCAGGTTTGCTGGTGGGACTTGTGATCTCTTGGGGACCTACACTGGAACGGCCTGTCTTTGAAGGGCTGTATCCCATGGAAGAGTGACCAACATTGCAGCAGTTTGTGGAGAACTGTCACCCATGGGATGGACTTATGTTGGAGAAGCTGATGGAGAACTGTTTCCTCTGAGGGGCCAGGGGCCAGCGGGAGCAGGACTCCTGTCCGTAAGCAGCAGCAGATAAAACATATGATGAACTGATTGCAACCCCTATTCCTGCACTGCTGGAGAGGAAGTAGAGCTGGGAAGGAGGGAGGGGTGGGTGCAAGGTCTTTTTAAGATTTTTTCCCCATTATCCTGACCTGATTTTGTTTGCAGTAAATTCAGTTAATAATTCTAATTCTAGCTTGTTTTGCCCACCATGGTATTCAGTGAGTGATCTCTTTCTGTCCTTATCTCAACACATGAACCCTCTGTTATGTTTGCTCTTCCCTCTCCAGCTGCGGAGGGGAGTAAGAGGCTTTGGAGGGTGCTTGGAATCCAGCCAGGGTCAACCCACTACAACAGTAAACAGCTTATTTCATCCAAGACAAAGGCAAAAGCAAGGATGTTGAAGAATAAGGATTTTGGCAAGATATTACTTTGGCATATTAGGACGCAAGAAGAATGTAGAAGACCAGATGGCTCTTCTTTTTAAGAAGCCCAAGTGCAGAGGCTGGCAGTCAGTTCTGGGATCTGATTCATAGCTGGCATAACCAAAAGATCTTCAAGACATGAAAAAAGAGAAATGGATAGATGTTTTGAGGGCAATGTTTCAAAGGACAAAAGAACATAGGCAGTTTCTCTCTGAATCTTTCTTGCCATTAAATGCAAAGGCTATACTTTTTTGTTTGTTGAACTGAAAGCAAAACTCTGCATAAAAATATACATGAAGATTTTTGGTACATTTAGTGTATCTTGTGGTGTCAGCCACAGCAGCATGCAAACTTGGCAATGAAGGAGCAAAAAACAGAGACTCATATAAACAGGTATATTTCTGAATCAAAGGGTTTGAATTAATACTGCTTGGTACATTGTATGTTAGATGTGATTTTTTTTTTTTTTTTTTGCCAATAGAACCTGATACTGAGAAGTGAGAAATAAGTGAAATCTTACTGTGTACAGACACTTCAGGAATATCAAATTAGTTGCTTTATTGTCATCTTTTAGAACTGCATTTTCAAACATTGTCTGGTTTGTATCTGGTAGTCTTGAAATTATTAAGAGCACTAAAACATTGAAAGGGCAGCAAATATAGGTAAGTCAGCACAAAATCTTACAAAGACGTGTGGAAAAACTTCTAAACTGCCCTGGGCAAATTCTTGACTCAAGAAAGAACACTTCTAATGCTTGTGTAATTAGTGTCAGACATGCTAAATTATGTAAAATGAAGCATTTTATATGAAATTAAATATAAATTTAAGTTCTTATCTCATTCAAGTGCAAAAAGAGCAGACATTCTTGCATATCAGTGTTGATCTGGATTTCATGCAGTTCACTTTAGAATGGCTGTTGATTTTGCCATATTTACATTGTAACATGTTCCAAAATTTCTGCATAGTCGTCAAAGCTTTATCTATTTCCTGGACAAATGTATAATCCAGGAGAATGACATTTCTGTATTTTATTACTAACTTTCACACTTATCCTTGAAAAGACAGATTAAATCATATTTGTCATTTTATTTTCCACACTGCTTACATGATAAAAGCTATTTAATAGATTTTATGAGGACAGAGAACAATATGACAACCATTTAGTTTGATCCTGAATAAGAAAGACTACAGAATTTAGTGAGGTTACACACTTAAATAAGTAATCTTGTGCTGACACATTTTTTTCACAGGGTTTTCAGAAATTTAAGTGATAAGGGACAATAATTTTGTATGTAGTTCCTATGACTAGTTTAATAATAATAAATAAAATAGCAAAAAATGGAATTTAAAAAGTATACAGCATGTAATCTGAACTTTTACAGAATTTTATGCCATAGACAACATATGTAATAAAATAAGAAATGTCTCTCCATTTAGATAATGGTCAAGTTCCTTCTAGTTTGATAAACAAATACTATCTTTGTCTCAAATAATAAGGCAATAGCTGTCAGGGAGCAGCAGCAGGGCTGGTCCTGAGGGATGGGAAAGTGGCCCAGGGCAGGCAGGGCTGTGCCACCCTAAGAGAGGAACAGAGCAGAGCAGGATGGTCACAGCAGTGCACAACCAGCACCAGGCAAATGGGAGGAGATGAGTGAGTCCAGGACCAGTCTGGGGAGTAGAGTCAGCACATCAGGATGGGCAGGAGCAGGACTGAGCTGGGGGACACTGCCAGGGTTCAAGGCAGGGATGTGACAATCAGATCTGAGCTTAACTCAAGCCTCTGAAGACAGAGACTGGGGGATGTGTATGGATGTGCATGTGTGTGTTTAGGGCAGTGTTCAGGGGAGGCTAAATAGGGCTAATGCCTTTCCCTGAATATATTATGGCCCAGCTGTGCACTCAGAGCTTTGATATCTCAGAATATTTTTGTAGGTGTCTTCTAAACTCAGATTTTTTATATCTTTTACAGTGTGTGGATATTAGAACTGGTCCTGTATTCCAATGTTATCCCATTAATTCCATATTAGTATGTTATCCCTCTATCAATATAGAAAAATAAAATATTCAGCCTCAAAGCATTATGAAAGGTGTTTCATAGCGTTCAGTCCCTATGTATGAATTTCTAATATATTTCTGATGCATAGAATTAAGGCTGCAGGATGCATCCTCTCGGTCTGAAATTTGTGTTCCTGATTGTATCATTCTTTATTAACTTTGCTAAAATACATGTGATCCTTTTATTTATTTAAACCCCTTTCATCTAACTTCATTTTTCCTATTTACAAACATATTATATGTGTGTATATAAACACATAAACATGTGGTTTATTTATCAGAGAATTTTAATATACCTTGAAGTTCTTTTCAGTGATTCATACTTACCATTGTATTTATTTGGCACAAGAAACAAGACATATTATGCTAGTTTTGTGACTTGCTGGTACCCGAAGATAAGGAGAGGTTTTAGTACTTATCTGATCTGCAAACAGTTCTTTTTCCACTGGCAAAAGGTAGTCTACCTGCTGGAAGATAAAGCTGATGGAGTTTGTGTCCTCAATTCAGCTCTAAGACTTAAAATCAATTCAGTTAGGGAAGAGTGATAAAGTCATTCTAGCAAAGGTAAGATACTATAGATTTCCACATATATTTGATCAAGCCCCTAGTTGCCACTGCTTCACAGGGGTCTACAACATGCATATTTTCCATAAATAGGTGCAAATATTGTTGAGTATTAGTTACCTCTCCCGTAAGACAAGTATGCTTACAACCGGGTAATTTGTGCAATTTTTTGCTTCTCTTAAACTCTTAAATATGAATTACCAAAAAATCCCCATACACATAACAAAAAACTAATGGTTAATATATTGATTTCCAAATAAAATATCAGTACAGAAGAGGCACAGGTTATTTGTAACTATGAAAAGCTTTATGAAAATGACAAAAATAACAAATATTTTACAAAAGCAAAGTTCATACTAACCTCATTTCAGTTTTTTAAATGCATCTCTGTATAAGTCATGATCATCAGTTCTTTTTTCATAGCTATGCACAGCAAAAAAGTACTTTTTTGCCTTTCCATATGCATGAACTGGAATAGATTGTTTGAAGCCAACATAAGCAAATAATAAATAATATACAATGTGTAAAATATGCCATGTACATTGTAATGTAAGACATATGTATCACGTGGATAGTGTACAATATATGATATATTAAACTCAATCAACTTGTTACCAATTGGGTTGCGATTTCTGATGTTTCCACAAACCTTACTTGGAATCATTGAGTAGTTTAAGTAGAAAGGAAGATTTGAAGTTCAATCTCCCTGCAGTGAGCAGGGACATCAACTAGATCAGATTGCTCACAGCCCTGTCCAACATGACATTGAACACTTGCAGAGATGGGGCAAGGACAATCTCTCTGGGCAACATGTTCCAGTGGTTCACTGGAAAATTTCTTAATTATAGATCATCTGAATATGTCCCCTTTTGATGTATGACTAAAGTGATTCACTACCAGTGGAAAAAGTTGATCATAAATGCATGTGTGTGGTGTGAACAGAGAGAATGAGGGGAAAGAGTGGGACCAATGAAAATAAAAGTGAAAAGTAAAAGCAATAGGAGAAATAACAGAGAAATAACATAGGAGAAGAGATGATGCAAGCTTGAAAACAGGAGAGAAAAGTCTAGAAGTGATCATTGCAAGAAGGGATGTCTCTCTATGTTTTTTTAAACTTTTTTCCCTGCCCTTTTAACCAAGGAAAATATAGAAGAAATGAAAGCAAGAGAGACTTTTTCATGAGAGACAAGCAATCTTTTTCTTGTTCTTACTGAAGTCAAAGTTAGGAAGCCTTACATCAGCTGTTCTGCTTCTGTTTAGAGCAAATATTTCCCTCACATTTGTCCCAGCAACTGTGCTTAGTTTTACCAGCTTCTGCAAGACATCCTTTTAACTAAAGCCTAATTGGAATCCGCTTACCAAAAAATCAGGTGCATTCAGACTCAGTACCTCTAACACTTTCAGAATAGTAAATAATAATATGTTCCCAGACCAATTATTCCAAGTGAGTACAACATTACCTAATTATCAGACATCAAACATATATGCTTGCTACTTGATTTTTTCAAGGGCACTCAAGCATGGCAACAGCAACACACATAGACAAGTTCAGTGGACTAATTAGCAATTGGTAATGAAAAGAAAATATTGTCAAGGACTCTTTTGTACACAAGCTCATTTGTTGATGAGTGGAAGGACACTCCGTGTCTATTATAATATTAGTTTCTCTTCAAGAAAGTATAATAACATAATTGAAAATAATTAAGAAGGCAGCTTAAAATGCCAACAAACCTCTTGCTAGATTTGCCAAATTTCCTAATGCAGTAAATATACACTGCTTCTCAGTTTTATAGCTTTTTCCAGATTGAAAACAAAGAGAAAGAATAAGAATCCTACTGAAATAATATGATAACTAGGGCTGGTGAAATATGTAAACAATGTTATGTTTAGTGAAAAAAAAAGCCTTATTTTTTAAAAAAAGATTATAAACTTATTTTATTCTTCTCTTCCATACTAATAGAAGGCCTTGAACATAACGTGAAATGAAGGTTGAGATGTAAGTTATTTTTATAAAATTTGATTTGTTGGTATCATGTTATAGCTATATAATTTGTCACACAATTCTCTGACAAATCTAACTCTAAAAATTCCCTGACAAATCTAACTAAAAATTTTTAATAAGGTTTTGTGTGAATGTCTCTGCTGGAAAGTCTTCCTTTTATTTCCCTATGCCTATAGTGATGATATGTTAGCAAGAACCAAGTTCACAAGTCAGTAGTCTTAGCTTTAAATTTTCACAAGAGAGGTTCAATTTGAAAATATTATCTCATTATTTCAACACTGTGCACTTGCAAACTTGTATTTAGTCAAGTTGCATTAATAATATTGATACAAGTGATGCAAGTGGGTTCTGCTTCATAATAATTTTCTGAACAAACTGAAATTCTACTCTCCATAAACTCTGAAGTATAGATTTTTTTTTTATTTTCATTTTTTTGTTGGTATGTATTTTATCTCCATGTACATCTTAGAATGGGTTTAGATGTTATAATTTTTTTTTTTCTTTCTAAACAAAATAAAATACAAAAGTGCTGCTGAAAACTGCACAGAATTGCAAAAGGAACCTGAAGGTGCATTGTACCATTCCAATAAGACAAACTGTAGTTAATGTTTGTGAAGAACAAATCTGCACCAGACAATAGTTTGTGCGTCAAACTGTATGTATGAGGAACGTATAGCCACAGGCAAGTCAGTGTCAGCAATGGCACCTGGGGACAACAGTGTATCACAAAGAAAGGCATCTGAAAAGACACTAAAGCCCAAATTGTGTACTTGTGGCTTAGAGGCAGGAGGGTTTAATACCTTTTCACATGGGGCAGAAGAAGATGAAAGACACCTCAGCCACTTTCTCTTTCTGAAAGAATCCCTCATAACAGAGAAAGCAAGCAAGACGAAAGAAAACAGATGTCTTTCTAACATGCTCAATAAATTTGTGCTACACACAGTCACCAGGATGCTGGTAGTCAGGTTTTTAGAATGCAAATCTTGCAAATAAAATGTAAGTGAATAGTCCCCCGTAAAATAAAAATCTACAAAAGCACAATAGACGTATTCTAAATTTCACTAGTTGCCAGCATGTCATATTCCACATGCTCCTCTTCTAGCGGGCATCATAGCATGTTCTAAAAAGAATATGTCAAAATCAAAAATTATCTGAGGCCATCATTCATACAATGATATATACATACTTGTATTTCTGTTCTCATAATAGCCAAAGAGACTTGGAGAAACCCCAGGTCTGCATGTCCTGAATTATAGGAGAGCTATTTCGTCCATCACTATTTTAGTGGGTTTGGCTCACTTTTGATGAGTGCAGTTGTAGAGGTGGCTTGGTTAGAAGGTGAAACTTACTGAGCATAAGAACATCACTGTTGAAAAGTACTGACGAGAAAGGACTGACAGAAAAGACTCCCAGGCTGAAACTGCCATCCTGGGAACTAGGCCTAGAAATGATAAATGTCCTTGAAGTACAGCTTGATACACAGAGACTTGACACATCCTGAGATACCACTGACAAGTACAAAAACAAGGCACTGTAACAGCAACTTATTGTCTGAAAAGGTGGAAAACTGTCTGGAAAAATAAAATTACTCTGAAAGAACAGAAAATACCATCATTTACTGACTGTTAAGGTTAAAAAACCAAAATTAAGTGCATCTACTGTCTGCTCGAAGTAGTATGTCCTATGCCATCTTGTATCTATAACAGGGCGGTTATTTTCATCTAAAATTGAGCCTTTCTCTCTGAGAACTCCCCACACTTTCCTTTCTTAAACAGATTGAATTCTCCACATTAACTTTTTGTGAAATCTTGGACTTCCACTGAGAAGTCCTGTCTGACTTCAGACTTAGATACAGATCATCACTGAAGTGAGATTCTGTCTGTTACCTTGTTGTACTGCATTTCTGGGATTCATTTGTTTTGCCCTCCTATGTCTTTGAGGTTGGAATCCCATCTGGAATCAGTCTTTTCCTTTCCTTTTGGATTGTTTTTCCTGTTCTGAAATTTGTCTTTTTACTTTATAGTGATGAGATATTTATCTCCCAATTACTGCTCTATTGTACCTGTTGTTAAATTGTTGATAAATTGCTTTAGTAATGGTAAGTTTATGCAAGAGTATATCTCTACTTGGCTGCTGCTGTTATTGCTTATTGCTACTGATTGATTGCTGTCATTATTGGTTGTTGACACACTTTTGATTGATCCTATATCAATGAATGCTGGTAATTGTAATAGTTTGAGATTTACTTTGTTAATCATAGGTATATTCATTAGTGGTTAAGTTTTGTGATAGTTTGCATGGCAATGGTGATCTATGTAGTATTTGTGGTAACCTATAATATAGTAGAGAAAATTAAAGGATAAAGTCTCTGTGTCCTTGTGCATTACAAAATCCCACTAACTCTTTGTTGTGATCTTTATATATCTGAAGAGCAGTAAGACTTTAGATTTTGACAATCATTAAACTCAATGGATACAACCTTCTTTGTCAAAAGTACTAAAGTGAAATGAATGTTTAGACAGCATCACTTCAAACATTCACAAGTAACTAATGAAACAGATGTTTTTTTTCTTTGAGTTGTCATAATTTTGAGGGTGTATCAACAGTTTCAATAAATATAAGCAATTTGAATACAACGTTTGGATTTTCAAAGACAGGAGGAGGGAGGGGGGATGTTAATCATATAAATACTGAAAAGAATTAACTGGATAGGATGGAGAGAAGATTAGCTATTATCCTCCGTAGACATCTACATCTAATGAAGTAAAAAAGACAGGATATACCAAGTCAGTATGGGAAAAGGATGTTTTTTCTCAGTCCTAAATTGAAATATAAGTCAAAATTTATTGCAGCCTGTAGTTAAGTAAATCACATATTACATAAGATCTCAATTGAGGTCTAAAATATTTCTTACAAGATTTCAGAAAGCAAGATTAATATAATTTTTAAAAGACCTTTAAAACATGTTCTTGAGGTAATTTTTTGTGGGTTGTCTAGACTGTGAAAAGACCAAGTTTCATTAAGTCCTAATAATTTAAAAGACGTAAAAGTGACAGAATTGGTTCAGCTGTGCAGCAAAGAAGACATCATAGACTACTACCAGCTCTGAGACAATGTCCCATTCAGTACATTAACGTAACCAAAAATTATCTACATCATGAATTCAAAGCCAGGACAAAAAAAATTTCATAGGTATTTAGAGCAAACTTTAACTTATACATTTACATATATATATATGTTTGTTTATATTTCTGTTTAAATCTGTGGATTTTATCGGTTTGCTCTTATTACAGAGTTTTTTTACAGTATATATATGTGTAGCTTGACAACACAGTACTCCCTAAAAGGCCTCTAATTCTCTTACAAGAGGATTCTAAAGGAATATTTTGCACTTCTTTTCATATAGCTTTATGGTATTCTACAGATCATAAAGTATTTGTCTGACACTACCTCCACTTAAAACCAAATAGATGAGACAAAAAGAAAAAAAATTACATGAATCTGTACGATTTACCATGAGTGAGTAAAGGGAAAGTAGTGGTTGAAGCTTTTCTAGATTTTAGTAAAACTTTTAATACTGTCCCTCTCTACAGGTTTGGACTGGACTAGAATTTATTTTTTTTCACAGCAGCTACTATGGGGATGTGCTTTTCATTTGTGCAGAAACATTGTTGAGAACACAGGGATGTTACAGCAATTGCTGAGCAGTGCTTGCACTGAGTCAACACCTTTTCTGTGCCTCATCCCATCCCACCAGAAGTAGGCTTCAGGCACACAAGGGGTTAGGAGGCGGCACAGCTGACCCCAACTGACCCAAGGGATATTCCATACCACAAGACACCATGCTGAGCAGTAAGTCTAGAGAGGTTGGCAGGATAAACATGCTTCAGGAACTGGCTGTGCATTGGTAAATTGGTGGAGAGCAATTATTTTCATTTGCATCATGAAACACATGGTCAGTGAGCAAGCTACCACAGAGAATGCTTCCCAATACTGTCTCAGCGGTGGGGGGAAGCAAAAGCAGAGAATTTCTCAGAGTTCACCACAACTCCACTTAATTTCAGTGCTGCAATAGGCAATATGAGAATTAGTTGAATGTATTTAGTCCATGGGGCCTTGAAGGTTTCATCCAAACCTACTGAATGACCTAGTCAGTATTACAGCAGAACTCTTGATCATTTACCAATGGTCTTAGGCTGGGGACATAGGCACATCCCCACTGATGGAAAATGAGTCAACCTTGTTCCAATTTACAAGGCACAAGGAAATAGAAGAGAGTTAGAATGGAATAGAATAAAATAGAAAAAATTTACAAGAATATTTCTTGATCTTGACTTTGGTCAGGCATTGACACAGTCTCACATAAAATCATTTTTGCTATTGGTTTGATGGATGGACTTCAAAATGGGTAGAACTGGCTGAATGGCTGCATCCAATGCTGCAGTTCCTGGCTCTGTGTCCAAATGGAGATCAATAGCAAGTGGCGTCCCTCAGCATTTTGTGTCAGGACTGATACTTTTGAATATATTCATCAATGACATAAAGGGATTAAACACAGCCTCAGCAAGTTTTTGGATGACACTAAGATGAGTGATGCAGTTCACATGCTAGCAGGAAGGGATGCAATCCAGAGGGAACCTTGACAGACTTGAGGAGTGGTATAATGTGAACCCCCTGAAGTTCAACAAGGCAAAGTGCAAGACCCTTTCTCTGGATTGGGCAAATCCCCAATATCATGACAGAGTGGGGGATGGATGGATTGGGAGCAACCATGCTGAGAAGGAGGCAGGGATATTGGTAGATGAAAATTTATATGACAGCTGGACACTTGCAGGAAAAAAAAAGCCAATCATATCTTTATCTCATGAAAAGAACTGTGGCACCTGGTTCAGGGATGAAATTCTTTCCTTATACTCTGCTCTGCTGAGATGACACCTCAAGTGCTGCATCCAACTTTGGGGCACCAAGGACATAAAAACATGGATCTGTTAAAGAGGACCTAGAGTAAGTCCATGAAAATAATGAGGAGGATGGAATATTTCTGCTGTGAGGAAAGGCTGAGAGATTTGGGGTTGTTTATTATGGAGCAGAAAAAGTGGGGGAGGAGACCTTATTTTGGCCTTTAAATATTTAAAGAAATATATTTAGAAAGATGATTTTTTTTCTTTTAATGATGGACCCCTGGGTTAGGACAAAAGCTAACAGATTAAAATTAAAAGGGTTATAAGGCACTGGAACAGGTTACCTAGAGAAGCTGTGAATTCCCCATCATTAGAAATATTCCAGGCAAAGTTGGATGGGGCTTTGAGAAATTTGATCTAGTGGACATGTTCCTGCCCGTGGAAGGTGTTTGGAACTATATGGTTTTAAAGGTCTTTTACAACCTAAACCATTCTATAATTCTACAATTCCAAGACTTAAAATATAAAGATAATACAAGTAGCTATTATTCTTGAAGACATCAAGTCCTTAAAAAGAATTTCAACAACTTTATGCAATTAATTTTTACATGATATTTCAATTACAAATATAGTATTTTTAAAATCTATGTTAATGAATTATTTCATACCTTGTGGTATCAAAAATTAGCATGTAGTAAGTACAGAATGTTAACAAATTATTTTACCAGCTTGGACTAGAATATAGTGAATTTTATTCATCGTAGGTTGTACGGTTTTTGATTTGTGATCAAGACAGTGTTGATAACACACTGGTGTTTTAGTTGTTGAACAGCACTTACTTTAAATCAAGGACTTTTCATCCACTCATTCTGCCCAGCCAGTGAGTAGTCTAGGGATGCATGAGAAGCTGACAGGAGACACAGCTAGACCTAAATTCACCTAAGGGTTACCCCATACCATATTATGTCATCCTCAGCAAAAGAAGATGGGGAGAAAAGGAGGAAGGAGGTGATGCTCTGAGTTACATCTGATTGCCCAAATCTGTTTGTCCCTGCTACATGGAGCGAGCTCTGCTTTCCTTGAAATGGCTGATCCTGTGCCTGGTGATGGTAAGCAGTGAATGAATTCCTTATTTTGGTTTGCTTTCATGCACAGTTTTTTGCTTAATCCTTTGAAATGTCCTTATCTTAGGCTTCACCATTCTGAGTGTGCGAAGTGAGCAAGCAGCTCAGCTGCCTACTGGGGTTAAGCTACGACAGTCCTTTATAGAACCCAATGTGAGTCTTGAAGGGTTTGTGATAAGGACAGATTTCAGTGTGATAGACTGAATTTATAGCTGCTGTAACTGTTCAGCTATTAACTGCCAGCCTCCTGTGCTTGCCATGGGGCTTGCTTGCCTTATTGTATATAAAAGTCAAGTGCTTGTTAGTGGCTGCTTTTGCTGTTTCCTGTATTGCTTATCATCTTACTGTCTATGTCTGGGAACATTTTGATAACAGTAACAATAATCTGCCTAGGTTAGCAGATGGACAGGGCATTTTTGCTCTTCTTGTGCTGCTATACTGGACAGGCTGAACCTTGAATGAGAACTCCAGTTAAAGGACTGTGACCTGTGGATAAATCCACAAGGGAACAGGCATAACTCATAGGCATTTGTGTCCATTGAAAAGGTATTTCAGAGCACTCCAATGTCCAGAGTTATAGCATTTGTTTTCCTATGCAGCTGCTAGACATGAAGAAAATGCCTAGATGCTTTTCCTTAAAAAAACATCTGCCTGCAATAGGAAGTAGTGAATGAATTCTTTACATTGCTTTTTTTGTGCATGCAGCTTTTGCTTTAATAAGCTTAAGCAATCAGGGAGTGTTCAAGCAGCTCTGTCGTGCTTAGCTGCCTGCTGTGGTTAACTTACAACAATTAACATAGACTTTTAAGTTTGAATACTTCTTTATTTTCTGTTTTCCTATTATTGCTCAAATTTGTTGCTTTGTTGATAGATATGAGCTTTCACTCTCTTCATGTCCAACTTCTGATAAAATTGCAATGAAACAGTGATCCTGTGTTAAAGAGATGTTCGTTACTATGGTAATAATTGAACTATTACAAACAAAACAGTCTGACTTCATTGCTAGACTGAAATTATAGATGTTTTATGAGGCATTCCACCTGTATTTAGATATCTCACGTAAACTTTTGATCTTATCTTCTGAAAAACTAACTGATTTGAAATGTTTACCACATATATCTTTAATTTGAACTTGTTTAACAGATGAGTAATGATGGGAGGAAATAAAAATGCTAGCAATGGCATTTCACAAAGCCTGCCTAGGCATATTCAGAAAGTTTGCAATAGAGCAGACGTCTGAATTCTAAGGCTTGTAATCTAGGGCTAAATATAGTGAAATGGTTTAACATCCTAAATAAGTGACAAAATCTGAGTTTGCAATCCTTCTACCACTTTCCTCGAGGTATTTTTAAGGATTATGAGGAAAACAAAAAGGATATAGACTTTCATTGTTACTGATTAAACAAATGTATAATTCTTTGTAAATTAATTCAGATGTCCATGTCTTTGGGTTCATTTGTGTTTTGTTAATATATACGTTTTAAAACAACAAATAAAAGTTGTTAAAAAATTCTCCCTGAACTAAAAGTTCTAAATTATTTCAGATCATATGAATACAGAAAGTTAAAAAAAATTGGGGAAGCTGTGTCTACCAAGTGCCAAAAAAGTGCGTGATTGAACATTACATGTAAAACCTCCTCATTTCTTTGTTATCATTACACTGTACTTAAACTGATCTGCATACCACAGAGTATTAGATGAAATGCAATTTTCAGTATTATAAAACAATCAGGCTTAATAGAATGTAACAGGATACAAAATACTTTGTTCTTTTGTATCAGCTGTGTTTTAACCTTATCAGAAAGTCAGATCAAAACTACTATTCAATAATTTGAAATGCATATAGCATAAAATACAACACAAATGTCCCTTTAGGGACCTAGAATTAGTGTCTTCAAATAGAAGATTAAAGACAGTGAAATGATGCCTTTGAATTCAAAGGCTCAAGAGCAGTAACACTGATTTCAGTTCTGGTATTTCACAGAACATAATTCATACTAACTTGAATAACTATGTTCACAGGTAAGAAAGGTGTTTTAAAACTGTTTTGGGGTCTTCTTGCTTTTTCCATTAATAGTGCAGGACATTCAAATTTCTCAGTCATTGTATGTCAGATACTGAAAGAATACTGATGGTTTTAATATTGGTATGTGGAAAACAGAAGCAATTTGAATTAAATAAAACAAAGCTCCAGAGGACCTATGAAAGTCTATTTGTCACCTGTTATCCCTTCCATAACTGCAACACTTATGATTGCATACTCACTATGTGAACAAAATTACGGAAGTATGCTATAGTTCTTTCTATTTTGGCTATATATATCTTTTCCACAAATAGGCTTTGATTTTCTTGATTTATTCACCTTATGAGAAATCAATGCAGCATAAGTGAATAAAAAATTGTCTTCTTTGAGAGCTGTGCTATGTTCATTTCTAAAAACCTACAAAAACTCACCTTCCCTTTTAGGACTGCTACCCTAATTATTCACAAATACTGAGGAAACACAGTGTTTGGTCAGATCCTATTACAGTACATATTCTACAAATACCTTTTTTAAAAGTAGTTTCTTCCTCAAGTAGTTAATAAACTTCTAGAACTGTCTTACAGAGGCAAATGTCTATGGAACACTTGCATGTGCAACTGATCTGTTTTGTTTGTTTTGCAAACAGAGAATTTGAATGATGGTTGGGTTACTCAGGCTATTTCCCTACAGCTGTACTTGGCTATGTATATTGTTTTTCTTAACACCTAATTTTTCACTTTTGAGATAATACTGACTCAAATGCTCAATACTATTTTGACATGGATTCCTGAAGACTACCTGTGCTTTCTGTGGTTACTGATATGCTTCACCCTGGCAGAATGCAAATCATTTAACTGCTGTTTTGAACATCTTCTTCTAGGCTCTATTTGCCAATATGACATTACCTAGGGATTTTTCCATTTAAAAGGTTATCCTTTCATTTAGGCATCATGAAAGAAGCAGAATGCTGGTCCTTAGGGGATTTTAATTCTTTTTATTAAAAACTTGTTTTCTTTCATTTTTTCATTTTTCTATTAATTATTTCCTTTTTTTTTTTTTTTTTTATTTTACTTGTGTCTTCACAGTTTTCTTATTTATCTGTCTTTTCCTTCTACTATATTTCTTGATTGTGACTTTGGCATTAATATTTTTAACATTTAAAATTTAAGTATTGACTGAAAAGGAGGAAAACTTGATTATCTGAAAAACTACTATATTGTATCCTCCTACAATAAACATTTTTTAAGTCTTACCGATTAATTTTTTTAAAAAATTGAGGGAAAGAAAACAACTTTGACATTTCTAAGTATCATTTTTTTTTTTTTTTTTTAATTTGGTGGTGACAATATGCTTAATATATGATTCCTAAAATCCTTTTTGGTTATCCACATCTGTGGATTAGAAAAGATGATCCTATCAGGAGATACTGTCATCTCTTTGACTTTTGTCTTCAGAGGAACATAAATTCAAGCCACTAAAAGTTCGGCTTCTACTTACTGAGTATTTCTTAGCTGTCACAGAAATGAAACCATCACTGCATCTACTCCATATTAAGCAACGTATGCTAGTGGGGGGTGTCCCTGCCTCTTGCAGGGGGCTTGGAACTCTTGAAGGTCCCTTTCAACTCAAACTATTCTATGATTCTACATGCTGCCACTAACTCTTTCAGGTTTTGTTTTGCAGATTTTACTTTTTACTCCAAAAAGCCAAGTACAGTGCACAAAGAAAGTGAACAGTAGTCACTGAAGTTCATTATAACTTACATTCATCATCTGATAATATGTGTCAACAGGGACATAATAACCAATAAATATAAAACATTTGTTTTCTAAGAAGTTGTAATGTCATCTGAAACAGGAATCAATGAGCAGATCTCACTGAAAGGGTAATACTAAGAAAAAGAAAAGATGCTGAAAATCATCAACATCACCATCATATCATTGGCACTTTCTGAATTTGGGGAAATTCTACAGGGGAGGATGTGTTCCCTCTTCCTTATAATTGCTTTGACCATTTCCTATGGGCATTTTCCCCTTGAACTCCTTTCTGTCTCTCCCTCTCTCTCTCATTCTCTCTCCTTTAGTTACTCCAAGGTAATCTTCATAATAATAGTTCAGGTATGCCATCAGCTACATATTCGGCTAATAAACGTTCATATATATCAGCATGTCTTAACATTCTTTCTGAAATATATATATATATAGTTAGAAAGTCACAATAATTTTGTGAACTAAGGGAGAAGACAAAAAGTTGCGGTTATTATTATCTATTTCTCATCAGCCTTTTAATGCAGTTCACAATGGGCAAGTGTTGGTTTCTAGCTGCCTCAACTAGGCATTTTAGTACAGCTTCATGCTTTTAATTTTGTTAGAACAATTTTGTCTATTACACCCTGAAGCAATAAATCATCCAGCTTCCCTAATTGCCCTTCCTGTCATTTGAGAATTCCAACAGAAATATAAGAAACACCCACCTCTTTTGATCAGATCAAAGATTCCTTTTAAAGATTGTATACTGATTTATCACCAGGAAAGGATATGTTTCCCCTCTGTATTTTATAAATTATTTGGTTATTTAGCTTTTATGCATTTTTTAGAAGGCCTTTTCCTTCTTTTATTACCTAATAAGGTCATACCTTGTTAAAGTGGAAAAAATTTCTTAAAATAAAGCTTATATATCTAATCTATTGACTTGAAAGAAAATTTTACTGTAATTTATGCAGGTATAATTATACATTAGCTTCAAAATATAATTCCATACTTGATTTATACAATAAAAAAACTTGAAGTAAATTACCTCCTAATTCTGTTAGGGAAAGATTCAATTCCCTGATTATCAATTAATTAGTATTAATTAGTATAGGACACAGAGCATACCTTCACTTTAGAATATGTATTGTTTTTCAATTAGTTTGTAATTGGTTTAAATATTTGTGGAATATGTTTTCTCTTTTTCTTCCCCCCTCCCCTGACTTTTTTACCTGCATTTTTGTGTCAGAGACCTCTTGTTAGGAATAAACAGTATTCTAAAGATGCAAAAATAAAATGCAGTTTTTCTAACTGATCTACAGAAATGAATGTAGAAAAGTTACTTTCTAATACAATTTTATGGTATCTTAAAATACGTACACCAAGACAATCCAATTAAACAAACCAAAATACATGATGTAAAACTACCTGGACTCCTCATAGAGTACATAGGTACTCTATGTAGTGGTTTCAGTGCTATACTTATGAATATGAGATATTAAAGTGGTTAAAATTGCTAAGGTGTATCTTTTGTTTTTTAAGGTATCTGCTAGAAAGATAAAGACATAACACTGAAATTAAAGTCTGACAAAATAAGGGGAGTAAGACACTGTGTAATTTGTTTTGCACAGGTGAAATCCCCCCTTCTGGTATCTGAAGATGGTTAAAAACTGGAGAAAAAGAAAAAATTCCCTCTACGACTCTCTGGAAGATCTTGGAGGAGATGAATAAGTAGAATAAAGGAACGTCTGAATAAAGTTTCTTGTTGAAACACTATCTAGACTTTGGTCAAAATTAGCATGAACATTCAACTCTATGCATTTGAACATTCATGCTGAGTAGAAATGAATCAATAGTAAATACAGGGAATATCACACCAAGATGTATCAAGCCTGGGTTTCTACAATTTCATTCTATTATAGATCTATTGCCTGCAAACTTGGAGAGCTAGCAGCTGCCAGTTTTCAAGACAACCAGACCAGGCTTCCCACAAACTGACAGTGCAATTTAGCAACAATATGAATATAATAGTCACAAAAAGACTAAGAATTTTAATACTTATTTCAGGACATACTTGAGTCTGAATTGGTTTATTTCTTTTCTTTTATTATTTTTTTCCTCCTGACCCAGTTTTTTTAGGGTGTTTTTGTTTCCAGAGGTTCAATCTTAGACAAAATAGAAACATGCAAAATAAAACACAAACCCATTACCATTTCTTTTTCTTTAAAAGAATTATTGCTATTTAAAACTGAAGCAAAATCCACAATGGCACTGAGTCATCGATAACCATTCTTCCCACTGAAGTTATTGACAAAGCTGCAGCTGTTTTCATTGAAAATAAAAGCAGGTGTCTTTAGTGTCCAGGTTGTCTTACCTATTGAAAATGTGGAATGAAAAAAGATATTTCAATCAGAAAAAAACGCAAGACAGCTAGTCATAAATATCATCAAAAAGTATACTGGACATCTATATATCAAAAACAAATAAACATACAAACAAACCCCAAACAAAAAAAAATTCGCCCCAAACCCAAAACAGTCACCCTCTATGATCATTTTTGTCCTGTCTTACTACGATAAAACTTTTCTCATTTCCTTTGTTTCTGCTGATTAATAAAGAAATAGAGATTACATGACCATTTTTCTTACTAAAAGAATCTTGAAATTACTTTTTTTTTTTTAAGCTCCTAATTATTCTGGATTTTGTCATATAAAAACTTATATTAAAATATACCAAGGATTAATAGAAAGTGGCACACTTGCAACAAAACTTTCAGATGTTATCTTTAGTTTCTTCACATTTATAACTAGTTTGCAAAAGAGATATAATAGATATTTTATATCTATGATATATCTATATTTATTCTATATTTATGTATAAACATAATACTGTATATATTATTACATATAAATTAGTTTTTAATTTTATAACTACTATTCAATATAGTAGTTCAAATTAATCAATACTCAAGCATGACAGGAGCATAAACATAGTAAATATTTTGTTTCATGTTGTTTGCTTGAATGAATATTCAGCATAACTTTTCCACTACACATTTTCAGTATGCTTAATAAATAAACTGTTGTAATAGATAAAAAATTAATTTGAAAATGCAAGAAATTGTCTCTCTTACGTATCTCAGAAATGTTAAAATAGTTAATTTTGTGATGCTTATTTTTATATGTTGCTGAATATGTATAGTAAGAAAATATTTTAGCAAGCATCAGTTGAAATAATGTACTTCCAATATCTATTATGAGACATTGTAAAGAACAAAGAAAAAATAAATGCAGTCAATATGTATTTCAATAAAATAACAGAAAAGTTTCTTCTTTCAAATCATTACAAATTACTTAATATTCATTCAAAACATCGTTATATGATTTACAAAAAATACTAATGGTAAATCCTTTCATTTAGAAAAAAAGGACACACCTAGAAGCCACAGCGAAAGAAACTAAGACTGTTAGAAGGAATAAAACAGAAAATGCATGTGAGAAATGAAGGATACAGATGAGTTCTGATAACACTCTCCTTGCTGAATGTAATGGTGGTCATTTCCCCCACAGCATTGTAATCATGTACTCTTATTTATGAACAACTATAGCATTAGTGTTCTGTCAGGCAGTTCTATTTTCCATTACTGCAGTCTCTCATGGACATTTTATGACCATCTGTGAAATCAGTTGTGTCTGAAAGAAAGCTGTCTGCAGTAAATTTATTTATTGAGAGGTCATGGCAAGACTTTTTTTTTTTTTTTAAAAAAAGATGAATTCAGGGAAAACAAAAACAAAATAAAAAAAAAACCAAAAAAAAAAAAAACAGAAGCCACTGCCAGGCTTCTTGCTGCTCTTAGATGTAAAACTCAAATCTTCTTTCTTTCAACAAACAGGCTAACAAAAATAAAACTTGCAGGTTTTCCAGGTATTGACGCTGACTTGTTTGACTGACTTGTTCTGATGCTGTGGAAAGCAACCTGCAGTTTCCTTTAGTTATACAGACTTGCTATGTTTACTCTCAATTTAGAAGAACTAGGATTCTTCAGGACAATGTATGGAGACAAAAACTACCTGTATTTCCCATCTCAGCCCATTCCTGTGAACAAAAGTAATAGAATAACATGTCAAAACAATTTGAAATACTGTTTGGTTTTGCTTTTTTTTTTTTTTTTTTTTTCTGTACATGTTATCATTTTTCTGAGACAGTGTGAGGGCCCGCAGTGTTTTCCCTTTGTGCCGTGCAGGTGTTGCCCAGGCGGTGGCAGTTCCCGCAGGGGCTGTCCCGTGCTGTCCCTGTCCCTGTCCCCGGGGAGGCTCCGCCTGGCAGCCGAGCCGGGCACACAAAGCTGCCGACAGCGGGCTGCAAGCGACCCCCCGTGCCGGCGGGGCAGATCCCCCGTGCCCGGCACAAAACGCCCAGGAAATCGGGCCGTGCCAGGGGCTTTAGCACATCAAACCCGAGAAGTGCAGCACCGCCACCCGGGCTCGTTTTATTTGGGTCTCTTGGAGGGAGCGGGGGCTCGCCCGGAGCCTCAGCTCGGTGCCCCCCTTCCCCCCTCGCCTTTTTCTCCCTGCGCTCCTGCTTCTTCCCTGGCTGCCTTCCCTGTCCGGCCCTGTCGTGCCGGGCTCCGCCGCTTCGCCGAGGCAGCTCGACCCCCCGGCCCCGCAGCGCTCCGCTGGTTCCCCGCGGAGCCGCCGCCGCCGCCCGCAGCCGCCGCGGCCCGGCCCTGAGGGCCTCAGCTGCTGCAGGAGCGCGCCCGTGGCCACGGCGGGCTGTTCTTGGGCGGCAGAAGGGACCCACCTACAGCCAAACAGGGAGGCGGATGTATAGCTCAAATCTGAAAAATGAATGAATTTAAGATCTATATTAAACAGTCAGTCAGTCCCTTATTAAAATAAATAAATCATTTGGGGCAAGATCATCAGGTCCAGCTGTACCCTAGGGATCTTCAAGTTTACTGCTAAGCCATGTCTCTCAATTATGTCTTTTACAATACTTCTGGGTTCTGTGGACTCAACGGCTTCCCTGAGAAATTCTTTCCATATCGACAACCTTTTCAGGGAAGAAACTTTCCCTGATATCTATTCTAAACCTACCTTGGGCCAACTTGAGGGCATTTACTCTCATCTTGTTACATGAGAGATTGATCCCACCTCACTACCACTTCCTTGCTGCAGATGATTGTTTGCAGGAGGTTTTAACCTTTTTTCTTTAGCTTTTCTCAGATACTTCAGTCTATTATCAAGTTATAATTTGCCTTTGACTGAGTTATAACCTGTCAGTACTATATCACTACAATCCATTTGTTTTTAAAATTCCATTTTATTAAGGACTTGCATAGGATTGAGGACTTTGAACTGCCATAGAAAATGGTTCAAAGGATTATATATGAAAGAGACACCAATACTGGTGCGATGAGTTAGGAGAAAAATGCTCATCGGTTAGATAGTTTGTACCAGAGAGACTGAAATGTGGATGACAAATCGCATATGCAGAAAGTGATGCCTCACTGCTCCCCTTACAAGTAACCAAAAATCCTTAAAATCTGCTTTTTAACATCACCACCACCACCCCCCCCCCCCCCCCCCCTTGGGTAGGCTCAGCACTTTGTATCTGAGAAATTAGTTTGACAAGGCATTTGAGTTTACAAATGCCAGATGATGCTAAGTGGGCAATAAATGTTATTTCTGTCTCAGTTCATGTACTTTTAAAATATCCTTTATTAAACACTTCTATACCTTTAAAATGGAAAATGCATAATTCATAAATATATGTACTTATAATGAATGGGAGAGTAGTAGAGGAATCTTCAACAAATGAGAAATATTTATTTTCTCTGCAACACAAAATTAGACTTCTCCATGGAGGGCTCTTCCCTTGCAGGTGCATATCATTGGCTGTGAAGACCAGAACTTGGGCAGGATATACAGAATTCCTGTTATCGAGGATCTGACTATCTGATGTTTACATTTTCTGTACTGATACTGACCATGCATCTAATGATAGATGCAGACAACACCTCCTCCCTCCAGGGAGATAATGCCCTGCAAGCACTCCACCCACACACTTCTGGTTAATCTCTGACTTCAGTTTAGAAGAAGGAAAAGACAGCATGATAACATATTAAACTCTTCATCAACAAAGTATTTTGTTTTCTTAATTAATGTTTCATCAGTCCAATTTATATCATAAATAAAAAAGTGTATTCATTATTTTCTTTAAAGATCCTTCCTGTAGAAGGTGGAAACACCTTCTGGAAACCCAGAGGTGCCCATCAAAATGATGAAGGGCAAAAACCTTGGTTTTAACAGAGTTTCTGATTAAACCTTAGAGAAAAAATGCCTACCTCAATTAAAATTGTCTAACACAGTCTGCCCAGCAATGGTGAGGAAACGATGGCCTTGGGGTGGTAGACAGCCTGACCTAAATTAGTCCCCTCTTTGAGTGGTGGATTGGACAAGATTACCTTTAGCATCTTTGACAACAGCTCTCATTCATTCTTGGAGCATATTTATACAGTGGTCATTGCCATAGCATCTGAATGCAAAAACCATTAGCATTTCAGTGATAACATGTACATTTTATACATGTATACTTATATGTTGCAACATGACATAGTCTAAAGAACTGGTAATAAGATACAAGACATATCCAAATAGATTTTTTTTAACAGAATTTTTTTTAACCAGTAAAACTTAGGTTCTTGTTTCACAGTTCCGCTTTCTTGACAGAGATCTTAATTTTTCCTAAATGCATGTTCTCAAAAAATAATTCAAATCAGCTTAAAACTACTTTAATAATATACATAATGCTAAGAAAATCTTGTTCTCTGTTAAAATAATGATACATTTTATCCCAGTAATGGAAACTGCCTGGGCTGATAAATTCACTTTATGACATTAGCAGGTTTGAAAGCCCTTAGATCCAGGTTTGCACTTCATCTAATTTTTTTGTGTCACATATACTGAAAGCATATTTCTGAGTCCTGGAAGCTTGGGAAAACCATAAAATATAGGAAATAGGAAACACTGACTTCTTTAAAGCAATTACTCCTGAGAATTTAGAGTGACTATGCTGACAAATATTTGAGGATCATGATAGGAAAAGAGTCATTGAATTCTAATCAACATATCATCTACTTCTTTCAAGAATTACTCTTTGTGCATTTGTAGGAAAGAAAAAATACTAGAGATGATACTAGAAAAAATGTCTATTTAATAAAATTAAGTGTTTGAAATCTATTTTGTAAAGACATTATCAGTATGCTTCACTTCCTGAATTTTGTTAGAGACTGAAATTTCTAGTTGTGCAAGTAACACCTAATGCAGAATTAACTCTGTTACCACATGATTATTCAAATAATCTTTCCCTTAGGAGTGCAAGAACTCCCTGGAGAAAATGTGTAATGTACTTCACAAGGTCAAGAAGTGGGCACATGTGAACCCCAAGAGGTTCATTCAACAAAGCCAAGTATGAGGTCCTTCACCTGGTTCATGGCAATCCCTGATATTAATACCAGCTGGGGGATGAAGGGATTGCAAGCAGCTCTGCCCAGAAGGAACTGGGGGTGAAAGGCTGAGCATGAGCAGACAATGTGCACGTGCAGCTCAGAAAAACAACTGCATCCTGCATCAAAAGAAGCACAGCCAGCAAGGTGAGGGAGGGGATTCCTTCACTTTCCTCTGTTTTGGTGAGACCCCACCTGGAGTACTGAGTCCAGCTTCTGGACTTCTTAGTACAGGAAAGACATGGGCCTGTTAGGGAGGAGGGCTGCTGGATGGGACCATCAGAGCCTGGAAAAGAGAAAGATCTGAAGAGATGTTATTTGTAACATTTCAATAGTTGAAGGGAGGTAGTAAGAACAGTTTAAAAGAGTGTAGATTTATATACAAGAAAGACTTTTTTTTACAGTGAGGATGGTAAAACACTGGAACAAGTTGCAGAGAGGTGGCAGATGCCCTATCACTGGAAACGTTCTTGGTCAGGTTGGATGAAGCTTTGAGAATGTAATAGGCACTCCAGAAATGAGATAACAGTGAAACAAAGAAGCATATTTCAACTCTGATGCAGCCCACCAGAGCCTGGGCTAACTGAGAGAGCCCCAGTGCTGTGCCAGGTGTGGGAACAACTGCAGTGTGCGGTTTGTGCCAACAGCTGAACCTTTAGAGCCACTTGCTCTACAGTGGAAGGGCTCTCACTGCAGTCAGGGGTGGGTAAAGGACAAGGAGGAGGCTCTGCAGTTCTGAGGTTCCAACAGGAGGTTTGTTCAGGTTGAACAAGTCAGGAACCAAAGAGCCCCGAGCACTGCTGTGCTTGGGATTTTATCCAGCACCAGAGCAAGGGGTGGGTACCAAACACAAGCCAGGGAGGGATCAGCAGGGGCAGAGTGAAGGGGTTACAGCATTTCTTTGGGGCCAGCTGGGGCAAGTGGGAGCAGAGGGCAGTCACAGGGTCCAAAGGGACATGGAGGGTTAGGAAACACCCAGGAACACCCAGGGGGAGGAATGATGAAAGGATTGGTTCAGGGTTGGAGTGACATGGAAGGTGCCAGAACAAGGGGCAGGGTAACAGTGATTGAGAGGGAAGGAGCTGGAACAAGGGGTGGGGAAATGTCATACAAGGTTGTAGATTCTCCTGTCCCTTTACCCCCCCCCCACAAGCTGCCAGCCCAGATTTAGGGGGAGTATTGGAAGAGGGAACTACAGAATAGGGTAGAGAGAGTTACAAAAGAGGCCCTCTTACCCCAGGATGTATTCCAAGGCCTTTATTCCTTGAAGGGAATCTGGAGGCGAGGGAGAGGTCACATGGGGGAGAGGGGTTTTTATCACCTTTGGGGTCGGGGTCAAGTTATCTGTCCGATGGCTATAGGTCAGGAGACCAGGGGGCAGGTAACCCAGGCCGGTTACAGTTTCTGGGGGAGGGGTTTTGGGGGAAAGACATTCCTAAAGGGAATACAACACAAGGTAACTTAGGGGAGGATACAACTTCAGGAATAAAATAACTTGGGGAGAACATGGGGGAACATCAGAACAAACCATTAACATTAAAACTTTAACAATAAGCCAGTTAAATGAAACAAATACGAGCCACAACACAACTCCTCTGGCATCAGTCTCCAAAAAAGGACATAACCCCTCCTTCCTCTTAGGGAGGAATTACAAAGCATGAAGAAAAAAAAAAAAAAAATAACACCTGGAAGGAAATTAGGCTCTCTGTTGGCAAGTGGAGGCTTGCTGAATGGTGATGGTAGCCCACACATTTTAATTAAAGATCATCATGAAAATATTTTAGGTTTCAGTGTTTTAAATAGAGGTACCTGCCAAATGTTGATATGTGGTCCCTAGGTTCAGACATTGATCTCAACCTTGGTAGAAACACAGAGTCTACAATGTGTACTCTAATGACTGTAGCCAATGCACTCCCACACTGAGAAATTAATAATGATTTCTGCTGTGGCAAAGAAATGGAATTTCTGAAGTTATGACTGGAAAACAATGAATAATCTCAGAACTCACTCCTCATATAATTCAGCTGTCTGGCCAGCTGGGAAAGCAGACAGGAGGTGGTATTTAACAATTTATTATTAGTATCTGAGTGCTAATACAGCCATACTAACAGCTGCTGTACCAAACATTGCAAATTTAACTGCTACTTTGAAAGCAGCTGCACACCCATTGATGGTGGTACTAGATATAAAAGATATGTTCTTTATGGTTCCCTTGAAGGAGAAGGATAAAGAGAAGTTGCCTTACTCTTAGGAGGGAATACAATATACGTTTAGCAGACTCCCAGAATGATATAAATATTCACCTATAATTGTTCATGCCACACTTGCTGAACTTTTGCAGAGACTCATTCCTCCAGGATGTCAAACAGTAACAAAATATATGGACGATATTCTGAGTGGAGAAACTTCCCCTGAGAAGGTGGGGGAAGAGGCAGCAGCAATATGGCAAGCAGTAAATAAATCAGAAATTGAAATTCCATCTGGAAAATATCTGGGATCGAGTAAAGAAGGGTAAACTCTGAATGCAGAAATTGAGCAATAAAGAGGCAGAAAATAAAGAGGCAGAAAAAATTCTAACTGGATTCTAACAGTCACTGGGACCAGTACACTCACACGCCTCTATTACAGCTGAATGGAGTTTGTATATTTTATTATAGCATGTGTATAATTAAAATTAGTGTTTTCTCTTGGTATGTGTAGAAATTACCTGAATTTTTAATGATAATAAATATGACTCAAATGAAAAAATGTTTTTTCCCCTCAAATCAGACAAAATTTAATTAAATAGAAG
The DNA here is from genome assembly GCA_018697195.1 of Certhia americana. Taxonomy (NCBI): domain Eukaryota; kingdom Metazoa; phylum Chordata; class Aves; order Passeriformes; family Certhiidae; genus Certhia; species Certhia americana. Next base: position 46,013,568 of record CM031860.1, on the reverse strand, counting down.
TTTGACAAATGTTTGACCTCAAGTTAGTATGTTTGTGCGTGTAGAACTAGTTGCTTCTCCTCCCTCCTCCTCGTCCTTTTATTTTTTTAAACCTGAACTCACTTAGGCAAGGGTAAGATTTCCAAGTAGGCAAATATTTACAAGAATAGGCCTGGATTTTTCTTCACTTAAGGAATTTGTACTTCTGCATTTCATATTTCTTGTCCAGGATTTTATTCTATAATTATATTACATACATAAGAAGCAGATTAAAGTTATAATACTATATTGAGTAGTGTATGGAAGGTCAACAGACAGGGGGTTTTTTTTAACCCTTTCCATTTTGCTAATTGATCTGTTTGAACAATATGCCTTTTTTTTTTTTGTCTAATATGAAACTTTTTTTTTCCTCAAATCTCAGATATCCAAACTGGAGTAATAATTAACAGTGTACCTAGATGCTTGTGTATTACCTATATTGTGATTCAGATTTTATCCAGAACTTTGTATTCACTGCATGAAGCTTTTATGCCTGTTTAAAGTGCCCATTGCTCTTCTTTTGGATCTGTTTCACTTCTTAATGGACCAATGCCGAAACAGCATTTCTATTGAAATGACAAAAAGGCTTAGCTCTGGCACTTAATAAACTATGATTAAAGTGACACAGTATAGTCTCATGAACTTTGTTAAACCAATTAGTGAAGGGTACCCTTACATTTTCTTTTCAAAATAGTGAAAAAAATTCAAAAACCCATCAACTGGTTGATCAAGAGTTCCAAATGATACCTAGTCCCAATGAAATAAATTACTAAATTTTTATTGATTTCTTTAGTGTTAAAATATTCTACAAAAATAAATGAGAAAAAATCATCCACTGAGCTTAACATTTGGCATTAAACTTTTGATTTTATTGTTGCTAAAGCCAGTGAATAACTTTTAACTTGCTTAGAATTAGATTTAGAACTATTAGAACTATTAGATTTGGAAAAAGACTTGGAGGATACAAGCAGTATGATGTAATTAATACCTAACTGTCCTATCTGAAAACAAAACAAAAATACTCACAAAAAGTTCTTACAGAAAAAAAACATTATATTCTATCTATAAATGTAATCTGAAAATGTCTTTTTACAGTAGTTTAATATCATGAGTCATAGTGTAGCCCCATGAATTATGCTGTGAAGCAGTGAGAGGGTGAAAAATCTCTATTGGTCTGAAATGTGGCAGAAATTACATTTTTAATAGTTACATAGAAGATAAAATTAGGTAGAAAAGGTTTTCACTGTTTTCTAGTGTCCTACAAGAGGCAATAGTTTAAAAAATTTTCCAAAATATGAATTCAAACAACCCATGGAAGTTATGAAGACCTCCAATCCTTACATTTTTTATTAACTGTGTGTGAGAATAATTTGCTAATCTGAGATATCTGGCAACCCAACAAGCCTGTACAAATCCCATTTGCAGGTAGAAATGCTTCTCTGCTTACAAATGACAATATATACTAAATTGTGGTATAAACCTGCACTTATGTTATTATTTTTTGCCTTGTAGGTGACTGGGTACAAAGAATAAACTTTATCCAATTTCTTATTCCTTTTCCATAAAATCAGTTTTAAATCCCAGAACACCAAGTGATGGCACTTGGGAAGCACTTGAGAAAGGAATGGTATGCTTTGGTGTTTTATTATCCTTTGAGAGTATTCAGTGTCACCAAACCCAAGGTCAAACATTAAAAAAGAACAGTCATTACAATGTATGGATGCAATCCAGATTGCAAAATGGTCTGGCTCCAAAAGATTTGGATTGGAGTTGCATTTTCTGCATAGGAAACCACCAGATTTAACCTAACATAAATATTTGTTTCTGCTCCTAAGAAAACAGAGTATATATAATATAAATAATAAATGATGTTGAATAACTTATAATCCATATTTACTATATGTAGCATTTTTCATTTCAGAAAAGATCTTGAAGATCTCTACACGATGATATGCAGTAAACACAGAACACACTCATCTCACTTAGGCTGTGAATCAAAACAAAAATTCAGTGATAGTACACTGTGCCTCATAATGATAAAACCATGATACAGCTTTAGACACATGATTATTTGCATGCTATTTCACATTCTGTAAAGTGAGTTCTATTGAATAAAACATAGAGTAAAATGGGTTTTTAGGCAACAAGAAATTGCGAAGTTTCTGGACTGCATGTGAAGGAAGCCACTCTGCTTTCAAAGACAGAAACTACTGAAAATACATTATGTTTGAACCTATAAAGTAAAGGGGAACGTTCTCTAATGGTTTGGCATCGTGCTCTGGTGTCAGTTTCTATGTATACAGAAAAGCATTTAGTATAGAATTATCAAATTCTACAATCCTTCAGGCCAAGACAAGAGCTGTACTACAGAATTTAGTTTTAATGTAATTATCTTTCTGTGTCTATCTAGTCAGTCTTATACATCCTCATCTGGAAAACAAGCATGTGCAAAATATTTTTTTGTCTCCAACCATTTTATTCTTTCTGGATCATGATTGGAGTGCAGCCAGAAAACTATTTGTAGGCAGACAGGTCTATGGACAGCCCTGGGGGTGTCACTTCTGATATCTATCCTTTAGGGCAATGTCCTTCCAGAGGACATCCTTTAGAAACAATGCTTTAGTAAAAACACGGATTTCAGCCTCATGTAGCTGAAGAGCATCTGTTCAATATACTGGTGGACAGTACCCATTTCCAAATTGCATTTTTACCTGTTGACAAGAAGTAATTGCAGTAAGCTGGAGAAATACTGAAATGTTTCTTGTCCTGTTCAGAAATTAGGCCTACACCTGGCATGTTCAGTCACCTTGTATTCTCTGGGTGCAGTTGAGAATCAGTCCCCATGCATGCATTCAGGATCAACTCTAATTTTCTGCCACTTAAATAAGAAACTAAGCCATATTTTATTGGCTGGCTTGCCACACCACCAGAAAGAGAGATAAGGAGCTCAGTTCTGTTTTCTTGTAATCAAAAACTCTGGCAGAAAATAAGCTGCAGCAGCATATTGGGCATAGACAACTGAGAGCCTCTATTGACTTTCATCTCTTGCTAGTGAAAACAGTAGGCAAAAAAAAGGAACAATACATATGAATTGTCAGACCTCAGACTAAGTTTGCAGAACCACAAGTGAAGATTTCCTTATCTTTGTGTTTATAACCACTGTGCTTGATTTGGAAATAATTCTGAATTGATAAATATAATCACATATTTATTTGCTATTTTGCAGTATTATTTTTGGAACTAAAACTTCTTTAATAAAGTCTCTCTGGGAAAAAAAAACAAATATACTTGAAACAAATAGATTATTCAGTTTATTTACTTAATTTTTAAGCATTTATTTACAGTTCAAAACTGCTTGGAGACTGTGGAAAAATGTAAACATGTGAGATATTAAGGAGGAACAAATTTAGCCTCATCCTATACTTTTGAAGTCAGATAGGGTTCCTTGACATCAGACTCATAAATCAGAAATTGATCCCAAAGTATAATGGTATCACTTTGGCCAGGAGCTGAGTTCAGTACAAATGGGCTAAGTATATGTCCAGCTGGCGCAGGAGTTGGTGGGGGAAGCTTTTTTTGCTGTTACAGACCCTATTGCCTACTTGTCTGCTTAATAACAGTCATACTATTTAATGTTCAGATCTTCAACTCTAGCTCAGACAAAATTAATTCTAGTTCATATAAGTAATTTAAAATAGCCTGGCTTTTTCTTTCCCCATTCTTTGTGGTTTTTAGATTCCTGTGAAATGAGAAGCAGAAATTATGAAATGCTTTGGTATGCAGTATTTTTGTGTTGCTGGTATTCTACAGCAATGAGATTCCTTCACAATCAGAAAATTATTTCCAGATTAAAAATACAATAGTTAGCAGTTCTCAAACTGTTCTTTTTCAAAAGGAGTTGAAGTCTTCTTGGTTTTAGAGAACTGTATCTTGCATCAATGAAGAAAAAGAAAATTTTATTATAAGCATTTCCAGAAACAGACTGAATTTTTATATCCTCGAATGAAGTAGCTTACTTTTGTTAAACTTACACTTCAATATTGGAATATCATACTAAGTATAAACATCCTTTTATTACAGCATCAGGATATTTTGAGCCTGGTACAGTGCATTTTTCCTTGATTTTGAAAGGAAAATAACATCTGCTACATACTCATAAGGCTTTTCTAGGAATTGACATGTTAGCTTAAAGCATTTTGGTTTCAATTAATTCATATTTCCTATTTTAAAACAAGAACAACAACTAACCTCTTTGTTATCTCACATAATTGAATGCTGTGTGGCTACACAAATTTCAACTATGCACTTGTGTAAGTGCTGCTTGAAAAACAGGTATGGTAGAAAATACAACTCCTCTGGAAGAGACTGTTCTTAAAGCATTAAAACTTATCATAGGTTTCAGAAAAAAATGTTCAGATAATTTCACATCCATCGCCATGGGTGTGGCTGCTTTTTTCTTTTTTCAGGTGATTAGTGTCTACCAGAGAAATCTTATGGGTCCACCAGCCTGTTTTGAATAGTGGCAGTGGATTATATTGTTCAGAAGGAGACATGATTCTTGATACTTATATGAGGTCAATGGCATTTACACCTGTCATTCACAGTAGTTGAATCAGAACACTGCAGAGTGAATTCTGCCAATTCCATTGGGTTTTCATTTTCAGATAATTTAGTTTATCTCAGTTTTAGTGATATTTGAACTCACAGAATTTTTAGTTCTGAGCTATATTTTTTGCTAAAACTTACATTAGGAATGTTCTTTCTTTTTTTTTTTTTTTTTTTTTGTCTATTTGCCCATGTACTAGATCTGTGGTAGTATTTCCCATGTCTTTTGCAGTGACAACTTGCAGTACCCCAAAATTTGTCCTCAGGTATCAGCACTTCTATCTTCTCCTGCTATAAGGTATCAAATAGAACAACATAATGTTTGTATGGAAACGCAAAGTGGGGTCCATGAAAATACTTGGCTCTTGTCAAGGATTATTGGAGTATAGAATTGCTGTTTAATATATTGTTAGAAAGCCATTATGTATAAATATGTTTTATAGTCTTTGCTCTATTGTATGGAGCCATATTTTGTATGTGGTTAGAACTACCTTTGCAGCAGAAAACCTGTGTCTGTTCTTGTTTGCATGGACACTGCCCACCTGACATACATTTGTGCCTTTTGCATTGGGCTGTTTTTCTTCTCTGATATTGAGGGGATGTAAAATCTTTATTTTAATGCTCGAGTCAGTACAAGATATCAGTTTTTCATACTTTGCATGCTCTTATCTTTTCTTACTCTTCTTATCTTTTTCAGTTTCATTATGTTAGCAAGAGAAATATAGTTGTGTGTCATTACTTCATAAAGAAAGCTAAATCATATTTTGTTGAATTGTTCATTTGACAAGGTGGGGAACTCTTTTGGTTCTGTACGTTTGCTTATTTGTTTGTATTTCCTTTCTCCTGAATGAAATTGTGCACAGGTTTCAGCTGTGGTAGAGGTAATTTCCTTCACATTGGCTGGTATGTTTCTGTGTTTTGGATTTGTGCTGAACACAGGGTTGATAATATAGAGATGTTGTGGTTATTGCTGCTCATTGCTGACCCAGAGCCAAGGCCTTTTCTGCTTTTTCTACTGCCATGCTGGCGAGGAAGCTGGGGATGTGGGAGGCTGGGAGGAGACACAGCCAGGACAGGTGACCCAAACTGACCCAAGGGATATTCCAGATCATGTGACATCATGCTCTGTGTATCAAATGGGGGGAGGAAAGGACAGTTAGAGTGAGGGTGTTGGCCTTCTTAAGTCACAGCTACCTGTGATGGTGCTCCACTCTTTGGGGATGGCTGAACTCCTGCCACCATAACACCATGGGAAGTGGTGAATGAATTTTTGCTTGTATGTGTGGCTTTGGCTTTTCCTGTTAAACTGTCTATATGTCAACCCACAATTCTTTATCTCTTACCCTTCTGATTCTCTCCCTAGTCCCACTGGTGTAGTAGCAAGCGAGCGGCTGAACGTGACTTTTACATAAAAATGAAATCTTTGTTCATAGATTTCTGTGTCTTTCTCTCTAAGAAAAACTGTCAATCATATGCATAACTGGTGATATTAAAAGGGGCAAACTTAGATGCAATTATCTCCTGGTCTATGGTAGGATCTTCCACAAAACAAATAAAAGTTGGTAACTAAACCAGCAACAAAACCCTTAAACAAACCTATGATTTTTTTCTGTAATTGTACAAATTAAGAGAACACATAATAACACACAGTTCTACAGTTTCTTTTCAGATCAGCGTGACTATACAGTTCCCTTGGAAAAAACCCCTATTTTACAGAAATATTCTTGCTTATAATTTTACATATATATACACACACACACACACACACACACACACACACACACACACACACACACAAGAAACTCTATGTTATGAATAAGATATATGTCTTGAAATTGCATAGAATGTAATGTATATTTAGTGCAAGACATAGTATAATATGTAAAATATAATTTCAAATCAATGAAAGATTTTCACAATGGAGCAAAACACAGAGCTGGATCTAAGCCAAATTGCTGAACTATATAGCAATGATTATAAAATATGATCTTTCTCATATTTCACTGCTTGGATGCAAACAGTACCAAAACCTAACACTTTATCTTGTCAGACATACAGTTGGAAACCATTGGTTGATTAGATTTTTTATGAATTCTCTGATGGTCCTTATTTACACTTTATTTTTGCCATACAGGTGAACTAAGGGACTAGAACAGTAATTTTTTTAAGAGGCTCTGTTAAGAGCCTCTGAAATATTTATATATTTATTTACTTTCTTTTTCATTACTGTCACATTTAAACCAATTTTAGGGTTTGGATACAAAGCTAAAATTATGTTTTCCATAAATTTTCAGAGGAACTGTGAATGGTTGAGAAGCTGGACAAATCTCTGCATAGTTCCTAACCTATGTTAGGTATGGTTTTTAAGAAAGTATAAACAAATATGTGTATGTATACACATTGCAATAAGGTGAATTTTCTTTATTCAGAATATTCTGTTTTTCTTTCTATATATAAATATTTACAGATTAAAAACTGTAAAATGCTAATTATTCTTAAAAATTAACCACAGAACATGCTTTTAGAACTTTAGAAGTATTAATATAGACAATATGTAGCAGTGTATGTTAAAAGACACTTGTACTTTTTTGGTGAGTTTATTAGTTACTTCAAAGACTGCTTTCATGAATATGTGACTTCCTCAATGCCCTATAAAAAATCTTCTCCACTTTAACTAATTTTTGCCACTAGACAGTGAATAAAAACACAAAATAATTGAAAGTCAATGAAAGAATAGGCAGACTGTGCTAAGAAAATGTGGGGAAATTAATGTGAATAGATTTCAAGACTGAAAACGAATAAAGGACTTAGATCTCCACCTTGCTCTAAAGGAAGGAAGAAATCCTCCTTGTTACTGATGTCACAACTCTTCTGGAAAGATTTCAGGGTGGTGCAGCAAAACTTTCTCAACCCTGCCCAGCAAACACAATCTCAGGAGTTGCACATGGGTAGCGTTTGCATAACACTACTCAGCAGTGCTGCAGATACTAGGAAAGTCTTTGTGCAATATTTTAAACTGATTTATTGAGATTCATCTGTGTTGTTTTGGACTGTGAATATACAGTCCAAATGGTATGAATATTGGTAGCTATACTAATGAGTCAGACTATAAAGCTGTTAAAGCTTTAATTGGATTAACAGTAAATTATTGGTTTCACATGAAGCATTTTCCTGTTTGTTTGTAGCAGGACTTTTGAATTTGACATTTTGCATAAAAAGAAGGGCGTAATTATTGTCTTCAGATTACAGAGTGAATGTGTTCAGTGGAGGTACATTATAAAATAAAAATAGTATACTTTCTTCTGCTGTTGTTTTTCAAAGATACTCCCTGCCATTTGCAAGCATTGCTTCATAAAACTTACTAACTGTGACTAGATGTGTATGTGAGATGGATGAGTCTTTTAATGTACTTTGAACACCTTCAGGAAACATACCAGTGTATGAATGCATAGAAGCAAAAAAGTGTCATTTTATAAGTTTTGGAAAGATTAAATGCCAAGAGTTTCATTAAGCAGAGGAAGGATCCCAGAGGAACAGAAACCCATTTGTTTAAACAAAACTAGAAGGTGGACTGCCAGATTTGCCAGCTAAGCATTTGCACCTGGCTGACAATATGTTGATACAGATGGTATCTAATGCAACATTTGGCCATGTTCTATATTGGCTGGAGTAAAATATTTTTCTTTGGGACATCAAGTTAATATTTTAGTTTCATTATATTTAGGATAAACCCCACAATGTTAAATAAATAAATTAACATAAAAGATGCATCTGTGTGCATCTTGCCTTTACTGGGGAGCACAAAGAATCCATCTAGTCATGAAAAGGAAGATATTTGACTAAGGTTGTCAAGAATGACTACTTCACATATAAGGAAAGCCTTTGTTTTCCATTATATTTATTTATTAAATTATTTTAAAATAGAAAAAAAAAGAAACCAGCAGACTTGTTTGTTTTGGTTTTTTTAATTTTCTAGGTCTGTCTGGGATGGAGTTAATTTATCTTTATGACAACTTGTGTAGTGCTGTGTTTATGGCAAAATGGTGTTGATAACAAACCAGTTTTATCCGTTGCTGAACTGTTTGTACAGCCCCAAGGGTTTCTGCTTCTTACTGTGTCTCTTGCCTTCTTCCCTTGCCTCTCTCCAGTGAGTAGGCTGAGGGGACAAGAAACTGGGAGGCACACAGCTGTGAAAACTGACCCCATTTGACCAAAGGGATAATTAAAATCTTATGACTCCACAATGAGGATTCTGTTTTTCCTAGATAACCTTTGCTCAGACTCTGGCTGAGCATCGGTCCGTGGGTGGCAGGTGGTAAGTGGTTGTCTTTGTATATCTTTTTTTTTTTTTTTTTTTTTCTTTTTTTTTTTTTTTTTCTTTTCTTTTCTTTATTTATAAACCTTTCTTAATCTTGATCTATTTTTATTTCTTGATTTTTGCCCTTTTGATTCTCACCCTCTGTCATGCTAGACTGGTTGGTACTAAGTTGACCAGGTTCAACCCACCACACTAACCAGACCTTTACATATTTGCTATGCATATTTTGTAAGATTTTCATGCCATTTTTAAATTATTTTTGTTTGTTTTAATAAATTTGAAAGGTTTCTTAATTTTATTTTAATTTTACCATGGTGTTCTTACCTCTAAGCTTACCATACTTTAATATATCTTCCTGCCAGATCAACTCTGGTTTTGTCATTGTTCCATTTCTCTGAGGCCTTAAATCCATTAGATAAAATTACCTGTAATTTACCGTACAGTTATTTACACTGAATATATTATTTCAAATTTCTGAAACGTCCCCTATATATGGCAATAACTCAGTGGTCCTACTTCAAAGTGATTTAGCTTTCTCTTCCTAATGGAGCTTCTTCCTCTGAAGTAAACCTAGTGGATGTATAAGATACAGTTTGACAACTGTTTGATGTGTCAGATGTAAGATGAATCTTCTTTTGGACATTGATTCCTATGTCAACAGGCAAGAATGTCAATAACTTCAGTCTCAACTTATAAACTTTTCAACATATAAATAAAGTTACCTAATAAGTGCTCATTTTCTTTTCTAGGATTTATTCTTGCTTGACAGGTAAGACTATGAATATTCAATTATTTTAGCAATAAATTCTTGGATTCATATGTAAAGTTAGTTTCCCCTTGCCTATAAATGTGATTTTGAGTAATGCAAACAGACTAGCTTGAAATACTGCTAAAGTAATTTGTACCATGAGGTGTGTTTGTGTGTGACAAACATCTGAAAAATGGGCTAATAATATTTGCTCATTATCTCTTTCTTGACAGTTAATTTCTACTTGTTTTTTCTTCTGATTTTCATTAAAATGGAAAGTTTGGATTCTTTCACTGAGACAAAGAGGTTCTTTGGGAGTTAAAAAGTTTTTTTTCTGTGGTTGAAAATATTGATAAGGTCTGCATACTGAGGTTTTACATGTACATGTCTGTGTAAATCATATCTCTGTTATATCACCCTCTTCTATACTGCTGTTGTATTCCTGCTGTTTCCATCTGCAAGACTGTTTTTTGAATTCTATTGTATTTTAAAGCTATGAAGTGTACTATCAGAATTAATCCAGATACTTCTCTGCATCATTCAGAAAACTGGGTAAGGAGTGAGAAGACATATAAACTACCCTCTTTAGATGTATCGAGTGCTATCACTATGGAACTAATGAGCTAGCTAAATGCATTAGTCATCACAAATCTGAAGAAAAACCTTGAAGACATCTTCAGTATTTATGCTTATGTTTATTTCAGGAGCTGACAAACAGTTGCATTACAATGGGAAAGAAAATTGGCAGAAAGCTGGGAGCATTTCAAAGAACTTCTGCACTCAGAAAAGCTATAGCAGGAGGAATTAAAGTTTGTTATTTTAGAATTTCTTCACAAAATAGGTTTATACAAAAAGAAATGTCTGTGTAGCAGAAGTATATCTCCTCTCTCAACACAGTCAGTACAGCAGCTGATTTAGAAATCATCCTTCCACTTCAGTGCATGCGTCTTTGGAACATCTGGGTTAACTACTACTTTTAAAAGAGACCAAGTATAGTTTTAACTATCTTGTTTTGGAGCAATTACCTTTTTTATTTCCACTTTTCTTTTCTTTTTTTTTTTTTTTTTTTTTTTTTTTTTTTTTTTTTTTTTTTTTTTTTTTTTTTAAATGAAAAAAATTGGCATGGCCAGACTGGAAAGAAATTGAGTTCTCTACTCACCCCTCCTCTCCTCAGTTTAAAAAAACACATTTACCTTGTGTTTGTAAGTCTCTGTGTATTTAGTCTTTTTACACAAACTATAGTTTCTCATGTTGTCGGGGTAAAACGTTTACTTGATAACAGTATGAATCCATTAGGTTGGATACATGATATAAAGGACTGTTAAATTTCAATAATTGTTTCAAAGATTACATGAGACCTGATAAAGAGAGACGAAGGTGAGGTTAATTGCAAAGGAAAAAATTCTTTGTTAATATAAATTTGAACATGTACAAAGATTTCCATGAAGTTGAATTCTCCAATGAAATTTTACTTACACATGGCAAGACTCCACAGAAGAGAAAGTGATGTATAAGTTAAAATCTACACACAAGAGAATTTAAACAGCTCAGCAAAAGGAAAACCATTTAGTAGCATTTAATTCTCAACATGGCTCAGGCTAGAACTTTTCCCAAGGCAGGTGAGTTGTGATAATCTTGTTTTAGAGAGTAAGAGAACTCTATAGTATGAATAAGGTCTGTTCTGTGGTTTTTATTTTTCTAGATGGAGTTTTTTGTTAAGTTTGAGTGCATTTTTTCTTGTTTACCCATAATGAAAATTAAGCCTCTCTAGCTTTATGGTTTATTGTGAGTTTTGCATGATCAGCTGGAGTCCCAGTCTAGACTATGATTTTGGTAAGATCTTTGGATCTTAAAGATTTCTTAGCTTGCCATTAATAACAGACTTCAATGTGTGTTTAGAATATAATCTTAGCTTTTTGGTGTGATCCCTAAAACATTGAATGGACTTCTGTTTTTTTTATTAAGATGATTATAGAGTACACTGCCTTGTCATTCCTCTGATACAAAATTTATCTCTTTAACATAGTCTAATATTAACTTTATTCTTTCCTTGTTTAATATTGCGTATTTTCATGGTAACAATAATTCTTACACAGCACCAACAGTAAAACATAAGCTTTCATGCAAATATGCTGTACTCATTCAAAATATTTATGACTTAAAGGGCTTATTAAGAATAAATAAGTTTATATTGTAATATGAAAAAAAAATAAAGAGCAGTAGAAAGCAATCTGACATGAACACCTTCTGAAAAACACTCTATGTAAAATTTAAAGACCATTTAACTTAGAGATCTGTTACAGCCATCCTTCACAAGCATTTGGCACATAAACTTAATGTTTAATATGTCTAGAACTCACTTAGACTCGTAGATATGAGAATATGTCATGGGAAACCTTCCTAGTCTAGAAGAGAATTTTTTGTACTAGTGAGAATTTTTCCCTACTTCTTGAATGGTAAATCAACAAGACTTGACAAGAAAATAACAATCTAACTGTAATTTGGAAAAAAGAATTTTGAATAGGAAAATGAAAGGCAGAAAGGGCCAAGTGTGTCCTGGAGTACATCAAGAGCATTACCAGCTGGTTAAGGGAGGTGATGGTTCCACTCTACACTGCAGTGGTACTGCCCAAGTTCTGCATGCAGTTTTAAGTACATCACTATAATAAGGACTTATTAGAAGCTACTCAGGTGTGTCCAGAGGAAGATGACTGAGATGGTAAAAGGTCTCAAGGGCAAGACTTGCAAGGAGTGGCTGAGGTCATTTGATTTGCTCAGCATAGAGAAGGCTGAGGGATGGGCTCATTGCAATCTATGTCTTCTTTCAGGCTATCAGCAGAAGGTAGGCATCGATCTCCTCCCTCTGGCAACCAGCAACAGGACACAAGCAAATGGAATCCAGCTGCATCTAGGAGAACTCATATTGGCCATTAGGAAAACCTTCTTCACTGAGAGGTTAGTCAGTCACTGGAATATATTCCCAGTGAAACAGTCATATTATCCAGCCTGAAAGAGGTTGGGAAGCATCTGGACAGTGCTCTGAGTCATGTGCTTTAATTTTTGGTAATCCTGCTACCTAATTTCTGCATTTGATTTCATCAGAATTTAAGAACTCATAATTGTGTACAGTTTCATGTAGCCATGTATGATATGGCTATCTATGCTGACAAAGTGTTACTTATAAAATATTTTATTGAAAAGAAAAATGAGAAAAAATTAAAAATAGTTTGATTATAGCATACTTGGACTTCTGCCTCTTCCTTTTTTTGCTAAATCTATTTGAAGTATACTAGAAGTACAGTATTTTCACATAAGTGCATTCAGGCATGAAATAGAATCATGCATTTTTAAGTAAATTGCTTTCGAACAAATTTATTTCAGAATATGCACATAATTAGAGTCACAGCTCTGCACAGTAGTCAGGTAGTATTATATCACTATTTGCCAACCACCACTTTGTAAACAAGATGTGCCATCACAGGATGTGCATTCCATTTCAAAATTTTACTGGTGCTCACCCAGAGATAAGAGGTATTTCAAACTGAGATATTTTATTGACTAACCTGACGTCAGACTTTGATCAAGGAATCATGTTGACATTAGGATGTTTATTTCCATGAAACCTGATTAAAATAATAGGATTTTAGAAACAATTGGAATAGTGTCATTGCATATCAGACAAGATGCTGCATTTGTCTTGTTATTATGATGTGAACTTATCAAGACTTCAGTGTATATTTTTTTTCTGAAGCTCTGTTACACAGCAGATGGGATGTCTAACATCCTTCTCTATTTGAAATATGCAAGCTCTAATAAACAAGAGGGTTTAGAATGTTAAACCAGCCAGCCATACGAAATATGTCACACAGTTTGCTGTCAACCTAATTAATTAGATAGCATTATTTGTTGTCCCCAATGAACTTTGATGAGCTCAATGACTGATAATAGCCTCATTCTTTTGAGGGATTTTCTTTTAATTTTATTCACTTTGATTTAAGAAAGAGTGTTTAAAGAGGGAAAAAAATATCCTATCCCTATGAAGGGTTATTCAGAAATACATACTTGTGACTTATTAATATGAGCAAACATTTGGCCTCTTACTAAGGTAATTTTAATTTTAAATTTTCCAGAGTAATGTTTCTTGAATAATTACTATTTCAATAATTATCTTGCACTTTCATAACATATTTCTGGACATGTTTTATAATAGAGTTCCTGCCCTTCAGACTGTAGAAAGACTCAATAAAATTATGTGAATGCCACTTATAGTGCAGGGCAAACAAAATCTTATAGTTAACGTAACATATGGGTCTTCAAATCAATCTTAAATTGAAAAGGCTATTTTCAATCAGGAAAACATAATTATTTGCTTTTATTGTAATTTTTATGTTCAGATTTGCACTAGAACAAATAATTTGATGAACTTTTTAAAGTACCACCTCCCTGCAGCACCTCCCTGCCCCACAGTTCCATTTTCAGCCGTGCCATTGGTTCTTAAAGAGACAATAACAACCTTGGGCACAGATTGTTGAGAAACTCGAAAACATTCTAGGTTACCTAGGACTCTATGAAGAAAATTAAAAGCTGGTCAATAGAAAAACCTATAAATAGTGAATGTAATAATTGGACTCTATTACTGCAAATGGCAGTTTTGCTGTTGTTTCTGGTAAATATCTTTCACTGAAATCAAGTATTAAACTCCTCAGTGGAAAGAGAGATATAAAATGAAATTGGCTGATCCTGGAAAAGTGCATATCCACAAATGAGGATGAGTCCTGTGAAATACATATGCTGTTTCTGAATTTCTAAGTGCTTAGGTTTTATTATTTGGGTTAGGTATTATTTTTGTCTGCACCCGTGCCATATCACCATTCTTCTAGTTTTGTATTGATAGATTTGGTGGGCTGTTTTTGGTTTGGGTTTTTTTAAACATGCAGCTAAATTAAATTTGCAATTTTTCTTGGCTTTTACCTAACTAATGTACATTCTGGTGCACTTCTGAATGTTGACATGCAAATAGTGTTGGATGAACAATCAAATACTCTCAAAATGGTGAAACCAATTGGTATCCTCTTTGGCAATATCTTCTATATTTACAGCAGTAAATATGAAGAAAGAGAGTGCAAGGACAAATACCTTTCTGAGGGAGGCAGAATTTAGTTGTGCTTCATAGGCTTTAATGAATCATTCCTCTGTACAGAGTTCTCTCTTATACATCATGCTATAACAACATGTTCTGTAAGCATCTATGAAGAAAAATTTTCTCAAGTTTAACATGATTGATAGTTTCATTGGGTCTTGCTGGTAAGAGAAATGCTTTTTTCTGCAGGATTATCTAATTGGTATTTCTGTTTTCTCTTTTTTTTTCAGACTGAAGAAGCACAACAGTCTTTTTGCCTATTCTATGGGAGGCATTTTATTCCCTAGACACATAGTTATCCTTCTATGTGCACTTATTCATCTTTGTATTTTTATGGGATCACCTAGAAAAACCTTTATAAAGAGTTCAATCTGAAGTTATATATACCTTTAACAAATTTCTCTTCAAACTCTTTCCTTTTTGAATAACTTTTTTTTGAAAGATCTATTTTGTATTGTAATTAATGACCAGATTATCTCCTTCTTTTTCCTTTTTTTAGAATGTTTTTGAAGAGTGATTTAAAGTTCACATCTTTTGTTCTGCATTCTTATGGTCTTCCTGATTTTTTTGGGACGATTTGTGGTCTGTCACCATGGTCAGTGAAAATATAGCTCCAAAAGCACATGCTTCCCATCTGATAATAGTTAAAAATATTAAAAATATTCTAAAGTACTAATGATGAAATTAACTTCTTTGATTCAATGTATTTTTAAACCTATAACACTATTTATCCATTGAATTGATAAAATATGAATAAAAATTCAGTGGCAATTTGTGCACTTTTATTCTAGCCTTTTCCACAATATTTTCTATGAAGTGTGTGCCTGAAATACACATAGTTCTAAATGATGTACTCTTCTTCATTCTCATTTTTTTCCCTTTTTCAGCTTATTTTTCTTACTCTGAGCAAATTTACCTTAGGTGCTACTGCTTTTTAAATCTATAGCTGCTTGTTCAGAGAGTGAAATGCACCTGTGGCCGTTTTTAAAGAACTTTTAGTGAATGATTAGGCCATGTTTAAGAGCAATAGAATAAGACTAAATGCATTTCAATCTGTATAATTCCTCCTTTGTATCAGACAGGAACACTGATGTTGATAATTTCTTAGTTTTGCAAAGAATCACAGTTTTTCTGGTCTTTAAGCATTACAAAAATGTGAGAATGAAATAATAAGAACTTAAATATGATTTTTTTTTCAAATAATAATTGTACAGCCAGTGTAAAGTTTAAATCTTTCCTTGAGATAAACTTTAAAATAGTAGAAACTCCACAGGTGTTTTTTTTTGTGAAAAGCTTAAATAAGTATTGGTTTGATGGAGTCATCCTCTCCAGCATAAATCTTCATTAAATTTAAAACTTCTGAAAATGTTTTTTATTATGATTCTCTAGGAAAAGTTCTAAAAAAAGTTTTAAAAATACAAGGATAAAATTGTTCTATGTCTTTCCACCAAAAAAAAAAAACATCACCGATGTAAGCAAACTAAAATATTTTATAATTTCACTGCATTATCTAGCTCATCCACTAGCAACAACAGGAAGGGTAGTTATACAGCACAGGGCACATATTCCAAGAGGTGTTGGCAAGGCTGTATATGCCAGGGCAGAGGCTTTCACCCAAACAAATCTTCAGATGATAGATAAAGCCCAGAAAATTGCAGTCCAAAGGGAGGGCCTGGGACCTCTTCTTCAGGATAAGTGAGGTAAATTAAAAAAAATTGGTACTGTTAAAATCTAAATGCAAACACACCCACTGTCCCAGCAGTGAAAGCCTTGGTGGTTGGAGTGTGACTGCCAGAGTGGCTCCTCAATGGTCAGAGAAGGAAGTTTCCTTAACACTCACTATAATACAGAGTAAGGTGTATTTTTTTAAAAAAAAAAATTGATTAAGATTTTATTTTTCAGTTTTCCATCCTTAATGAAAGGGATGTTTTGAAAATATTGTGAATACTTTTGCTGTTCTAAAATATCAACTCATGTGCAATGTATGGTTTTTATTTAATTTAAAACTTCTTTATTTGAATATTTTTGGATTGCAAGCAAACTTTTGCTATGAGGTAGAATGAAGAAAGATGTTAATGTTTTTCTTCACAAATAAAAAAATAGTCTACCTTGGAAATATCTAGTGATATTTCTGTCTATTCTCCATTGAATGTTTTTGATACCTGGAATTTTGGATACAGGACTGAAGCTATTTCAGTTTCTTTGCATTTCTAATTTATCTAAATTTCATGTATGGACTTCTTTCACTGGAGCAGTGACCAGATTCTAGGTAGCAGTATACATCAAAAAACACATGGCAGAGAGAGACAGCATCAAGGAGAAACACTGGAAGTGATTTTTCCAATTCTGGCTACCAGCAGTAACCTGGTTGAAGAGTTATGGTCAGCCTACACAGACCTCTCTGACCTCCACACATCATATCTCTCAGTGTCAATCACATCTTTACTTTAAACAGGGAAAAAACTTTCGTAAAAATTGCATAATATGGGGGAGTACATAAAAAAATGCACCTCTTTTTATGTAGTTAATATCTTAAGGTAAGTTAGAAATTACTTTTTTGACACTTCAATTACCTCTACCTTCTATAAAATTAGTTTTGAATTTATAAAAATAATAATAATGTTTTAGTGTTTTTTGGGGGGTAGGATTCCATGCATGAACATGTGAGATTTTATATGTTATAAGGCTTGGGTTGTTTTGGTTTTCTTGGTTGGTTGGTTTTTGGGGGCTTTTTTTTTTGTTTGTTTGTTTGGTTGGTTTTGTTTTGTTTTTTTTTTTTTTAAATGAAAGAGCTCAATCTCTTTTCCAACTAACAAGTGATAGGTCAAGAGGATATGGTCTCAATTAGTACCAGGGGAGGCTTAGATTGGATATTATGAAAAATTTCTTCCCTGAGAGGGTTGTTAAAGATGGGGAAGGATTTTCCAGGAAGTGGTTGAGTCACTGTCCTTGGAAGTATTGAAAAGACAAGTAGCTGTTCACTTAGGTATGGTTTAGTGGTGGACTTGGCAATGCCATATTGTGATTTGATGATTTTGGAGGTCTTTTCCAACATAAATGTTTCTATGATTCTATTAACCTTGAATTCTTGGTAGAAATTCAGTAAGGCCAGTATTTTCCATTTAGTCCAATGGGCAGCAGTGAGGACATGTTAGCTGTACTTTTAAAGCCTTGAAGTTCTGAGGGAATTGGAAGCTACTTCCTCAGTAGATACTCTGTGAAATGCAGGATGAGAGAACCTGAAAGTGGCAGTGACTGCTGTGTTTTAGGGTGAATTCAATAACTGGTACTTGATAGGCAGGCTTTATATACCGGATGTATCTTTGGAAACTAGAATAACAGGGTACCCAGTTTGTGTGACTTCTCTTAGACATAAATGCTGAATCGAAGTAGAAAATATTCTGTAAATTAATGGGTATAGGGTCTAATGTTCAGGATTAAGTCAAGATGGAGAAAAATGCCAAGCTTGAAAGTGTTCTGCAAACCAGTTTCTGGAAAACATAGATAAATGTTTTTTTTTAAATAAAAACCACCACAAATAAACCACCAACCCCTTCTGCCCCCCACAAACTAAGTAAAACCAAAGGAAAACCAGAACAAAATTCCTAGATTGCATTTCTCTCTTATTTTTTCTATTATTTCGTAACATATATGTGTTTAGAAAAATACATCACTATCTTATACATTTCATGAAATTTTAAGGTGCTCTCCAGGAGTTTGGAATGCATTTTTCAGTCATTGCAGCAACATTTGAAATAGTACTTTATCACTCACTTTATTATTTTTTCTTTTAAACACTAGACCCACTGCTAAATATCTTTCTAAATCCATGAAGAAAAAAAAAAAAATAGGTTTTTCCTGCTGTCTTTGAAAATTCAGGTCAAACATTCCTGACACATAGATTTTCTTGAAGGATATACAGTTAAGATCAATATAGCGTCATTAAAAAAAAATACATTTCTGCTGAGTCATCTGAAAGAAGCTTAGGAGTCTTTGTTTTTAGCAAACACAATTATAGAGTCTAGATATACTCAGTGATCTGTGAAGGTTAATATCTGTCTATAAAAGTGATGTGCTGGGTTTCTTTTGTCTATTTGCCTGCTTGTTAACGGGAATTTTCAAATGTAATTGAATTCTTCACCTTATTATAAACTAATACTGACTATAAACTTATACTTATGGGTCAGTGGATGGATACCTAATGATTTTTATAAGCTACTTCAACTTTCTTTGGATGTCCATATGACACAGATCTTCACAGTCGAAACCCTTCAGGGACAGTTTTCAAAAGTGTTTCATTTTTTTAACAGCTATGGCAAAATTTTTGTAAATGGCTGCATACTAGCTGTCTGGATATTCAGATAATACCACCTTATTTAACCAGAGCAGAAAAATTAAAGTATACATATATATATATTTATAATTACACACATATACACATGTAGATAGATATGTGTCCATGCATGTGTGTGTGTGTGTAATAAAACATATTTTGTATCTATATTTTATGTCAATACATTAAGCAATAGCATATTTACAATTGTTATTTTTTTTCAAGGATCAATTCCTCTCCTGATTGGTACATTCTTCTATCTGTACAACACAGAAATGAAATCCAGGGAAAAACCCATACAAACCAACACTACCACACCTGCCTCCCTCCCCTGAAAAAAGAGAAACAAACCAGAAAAAAAAAAAATGCAAATCAAAATAAAAGCCCCTAAACTCTTCTCCTTGGAATAATATGCACTACAGGAACAAATAATTATTATTTCAGATATCTGAAAAGAAAACTTTGTAAAGTGAACTGATGCTTTTTCCCCCTCTCCGTAAAGAGTACATTATGTGAAAAAACATGGTTTTTAATAATCAGGAACTGTTGTTACTAGAATTTAGATGATGTAGGAAAAATGCTGTTCTAAAGAATTCTTGGAGGAACACTACCATTGCTATTGAAAAATACATGGCTTAGAACGTTTTATGAACACTTTATTAATGAATTTACCTCCCTTTTTAGGGATATTAAAGCTAACTTACATACTAGTATTATCATTAAGACAAAATGATGTTCCCTGCACAAAACTGAAATGTGCTGTTAGAAAAGTACTTCTTCAGGCTACATGAAGTAATAGTGGCTTTGCTACTATGGAAGAAAGTGAATGAAAAAAAGAAATAATCCCATAAAAATTCATAAACTTCTTAGAAAGAAAAGAGATTCAAAAGATTCCTCTACATGAGAGAAACTTGTAAAAAAAATAAGGATGAAGTCAGTGTGAAGAGAAGGTATAATGCTGTGAAAAATTGTAATATATTTTGTACATACACTTCTCAAATTTAATTATTTTGCAAATTTTGGTACAATGTAATAGAATTAGTTTTGTTCTTATACTACTGCAGGGCCATTATCATTGACTGAAAGAAAAAGAAATTTCTTTTGTCATTAAATATATGTAATGCAAATATGAAGTTATCATCTTATTTTAGTATTGTCTCTTTAGTTAGGCTGTAGAGTGGCTGTCGTATCTCAAATGGAATTATTTGATGTGTAGTCCATTAATCTTTAGTGAGTAGAAACCATCATCAGTCTTGGGTCAGTTCGCAATGTTTGCATGAGAACATGTTAGGTATGACAAGAGACATCTATCTCCTGCACCAGAATATTGTTTTGGTGGGAGGACCTATTTACTATTCCAGCGATCAAGAAAACTCTTTTCTCTGAATGTGTGATTTGACACAGTGAGTAAGAGGAAATAGTCGCTTAGCAGACTAAACTGATGGTGAATTCTTGGTAATTTTAATATCAAGGAGACGCTTGGCATTAAGTTTAGCATTTCAGTCTTTTTCAAATCTGGAGGAAAGGTGCAATAGTCAGAGACAGTACCATTAAAGTAAGAGAAGAAAACATTTGGGTTCTACATAAAACCTAACACAAACTCCAAGGAATAACTGAGCTGGAGAATACTCTCTCAATAGAAAGTGAAACATTCATGATCTGGGTTTTTAAAATCTCGCTTGATGGGTTATATTTATTGCACAGATAGTGACTCATATTGGCAAAGAGAGAGACAGAAGACTTACATAGCTCCTGCTCAGCTTTAATATCTACTAAAGCATGGATGCATTCCAGGAATTAACTGACTAGGTTCAGGGAAGTTCAATAGCTCCCAACATGGAAGCAGCTGCCTGACTTGCTGCCTCTATTCAAACTAATTTACAAATCTGTTCTTCACAAAGCTGCTGATTAAATGAGCTAGGTCATTCATATTTTGTTTTTTTCTGGAAGAGGAAGTCTGACAAAAACCACGTGAAAAAGTAGGTGCAGAGGCACATAATGAAATCAAAGTATTAGGAGTACTGCAGTGCTAGCATGTTTTCCACCTGCTCCTTGTGTGCATGTGCAGCTTTTTGCTAATAAAGTCACAAGAAGGAAGGGAGACCTTGTATATTAAAATAGAACCTTCTTTTATCAAACAAATTGTAAATGAGATTTCCAGCCAGGTATTTTAAGGCTTGTATATTTTCATTTGTTAAAAGCAGTTCTGGAACAGGCATGCTAGCATTAGTGGATATTAGTCTCCAATATTTAGTAAAATGGACTGGGTTAAAGTGAATGAACAAATCTTGGAGACTGTCCCAAAGACCTTTTACCTTTAAAAGGCTAAATAAGCAGGAAAATTAGGCATCAAATAAATTCTAAGTCTGCAAAATCTAGGTAAAATTACAGGGTGGTCTACTTTTTATTACAGATCTTTTAGATGGTGGTAAAAGGGATTATAGAAGGGTGTAAATGAAAATAGTCTGATCTGTTTAGGTAAACTCTGGAACTGTTTTTCCTTCCATAAGAAATTAAATACAAGAGGATCCCTGTGATTCCCCCTCTTTTCAGCTTTCATGAGACCTCATCTGGAATACTGTGTAGAGTTCTGATGCTCCAACATAAAAAAAAAGAGCCTAGAACTGTTGGAGCAACTCCAGAGGGGAACCATGAAGTTGAGAAGGGAAATAGAAGACATCCCCTATGAAGGCAGGCTGAGAAAGTTGGGGCTGTTCAACCTGGAGAAGAGCAGTGGTTACCTCATTATAATATTCCAGTATCTGAAGGGAGCCTACAGGGAAGCTGGAGAGCAACTCATCATCAGAACTGTAGTGATAGGCCAAGGAGTAATGGGTTCAAACTGAAAGAAATGAAATTCAGTTTGGGTGTATGGGGGAATTGATTTGCTCTAGGAGTGGTGAGATTGTGGATAGGTTGCCCAGAGAAATTTTGGATGCCCCATCCCTGGCAGTGTTCAAGGTCAGGTTGGATGGGGCTTTGAACAACTTCTTGTAGTGGAAGGTCCCCCTCCCCATGGGAAGGTGGTTGGAGATAGATGGTTTTCAAAGTCCTTTCCAAAACATTTTATGATTCTGTGATTTTATATTGTAAGTGTATTGGAAAAAAATTCCTTGAACAACGTTCCAAAATTTAAACTTGTATTTTCTGTAAAGGCCTGCCTTTCCACTTTGCTCTTTAATACTGGGGGCTTCTTCAAACAGAATGGTACGTATTTTTTTTTTAAATATTTTTTTTAACAGCAAAACCAAAAACAAAAAAATCAATGCTCCATTTAATGAATACTTTTCTTTCTTTAAATGGTGCACCTTATTAAAACAGACTGAAAAGTACTAATTATAGGAATTGCTTCAAAAAGTAGGATAATACTAGAGTTAAAATTACAGTGACTGATATATTTTAAATGGTGATCTACATGCATGATTAGATCACAAACTGTCAAGAGGAATTCACACCAGTTGACAAGAATAACACAAAGCATGAGAAATATCAGTGTTATACAATCATAGATATGGGTGATTTTCAGATTTTTAAATTAACATTTGCATTCATAATTAAATCAGACACTGCTGAGGGAAAATGTCAAAACAACTGTAAATAGCCTCTAGCTCACTCCTTATAATGGAGTACAGAACTTTGGATATAGTTTTGAGTCTCTGCCACCATTCTATGAAACCAGTAAAAACTGTACATCTTCATCTTTCAGTAATCCCCCCTTAAGTTATCAATGTGAGTTCTGGTGTATGTACTGCTCCCGAACTTCTACAAAGTCATGCCACCTATTTTTGATCAATTACAGTATTCAGTAATACTTATATTTATGTATATTTTATATATAACTGTTGAAGAATAACAAGTGCATGTTGTACTTATTGATGTCACTTTTATTCTAGTTCACCAAGTGGGAATTTTGCTGATGACTTGAGTGAGGCCAACTGATTTGATGTAGTGAAAAAACAGTTCACTTTTGACAAGCTGCCAGACCAGAGCAGAGCAACGTTAACTGATTACATTCGTGCTGTTTGCTCTATTTTACTTTACAATAGGTGTGCTTAGTGACTTTCATATGCAGCTAAGAAAGATTGCTTCCTATGTTTCAGAAAAGGAATAATGTTTTTTTAACAACCTGTTGATCATACTGCAGGTGATATGGAAAAGCATAGACAGTCTGCTTGCTTTAGGATCACCAAAACATAAAAAAGTTTAGTTTCTGACACAATATAATTTTTCAGAGACAGTAAAGTCTAGGTCTGACAGTGAAATAAAAGTGAAAGATGAGTTTAGATGTTTGATCTGATTAAAGTGTTACCAGAAGTGAGAAATCTGGGGCTTCTAAATTTGATAACAGGTTTATACTCACCTGCATATTATTGGCACCATATTGAGGTAGTGTTCCTTGAAGAGCCAAGAGAAAAGGTAGTCTTGACTCCCTTCAGTCCTGAAAAATTCAGCACTAGGGATTATCACATCAGAGTCAACCAAAAAGCCTGGACTGAAACAGAAATAGAGGAAGAATCAAACAGCTAGGCTTTCATGATTTTGTTTTACTTTGATTACTGTAATGGATATCAGCTTTTGGCTTTACCATCTGTGAGTTATCTTGCTGACTGCTGTTACACAGTTTTTGAAAACTCTTTTTTTATTGGGGTGAAAAAACACTAGTTAGCTCTGGCCTCTTGCAGGAAAATGAGAACTCCCAAGTTAGCGTAGAGGTCAGTAACTTCTGGTAGCAGAAACAGAGAACAACACAGCAAGTAGTAATTTGGACAGTAAGATAACTTCCTTTTCATGACTCTTTATGTAGGAAAGATGACAGACTATAAATCTCAAATTGGGTTTTTCTGTTTATGTTGATATTGGTAAAATTGGTGAAGGAGGGATTAAAGTAATTGAGGTAAACACAACCAAAAGTGGGCAAACCCACAAATTTAAGCATTCTTACTTCATAAATTAGTACTCACTCTGCTGTGATCAGTTCCAAACATGAAAATCAAAATATGAATGAAAAGATGGTTTATGCCATTACACAAATATAAACTGATAATTAAAGTTGTAGACCATAAGAAGTAGCAAGGGTATAATTGCTATCGATACAAGAAAAAAATCAGAAGCATAGTAGAAATAGTAAGAAAAATACTTTACGCAATTAACAGACACTGCCTTAGTGCACTTCTAGTTACTTGAGCTGAATTCATTATATAGGGTTTTTTTTTTCTACTATATTACGAAAGTTCTGCTCGGAACATACTTTCTTTGTTGCACTTTTCACCTCTAGATAACCTCCCCAGCCCCCTGCTTTAACAGTATCTTTCTTCAAAGATTCTGCACACTGCTTATGCCACTCTCAGAATTTTAATGTGAATTTCTGAGTATATGGAGTGTTATGAAGCATTAACACTTAAACCCACTGCTAATCCCCACATGGCTTGCTTTATTCTTTTAGATCTGTATATTGTATGACTTACAGAGAACAATAAAACTGAGTAAGTACCTTGGAGAGAGGGCAAGAGCTTGTGTGTGAAATAGGCTAAGTAATTATAGTGGAACAATTTGAAGCATGATAGTCAAGGCTGGTTTAAATATAGCATATTTTCAATCAGATGATTAGCTGTAGTTAAAAAGTAGTTTGGTGTCAAAGTTTGTCTTGAGGCCTTCTGTTACCCAGGGGCTAATTTGAATACAAAGTGAATATCATGTTTGCTTCAGGAAGAAAAAATATGTAGGTTTTCAACACATGCACATGCAATTTTGAATTAGTAAAACAGTTAAAGGGATTTAATAGCAAATATTGTTTACCAATCTTGTAACTCCAATCTAGCTCATGTTTAGTCAATGCAGTAGAAAAAAAAATTAAAAGCTTTTCATTTGTAATACACACAGAAACTTAATACTGCTTTTCTAAAATAAAAAATAAATGTATTAAAATTCAAATCTAGCATGGGAAATCAAAGTGCAGTCTGTTGAGGTTATTCACACAGAAATAGCATATTTCTCTTTTTTTTTTTTTTTTTTTTTTTGGTTGTTCTTTTTTTCTGTTCTGACATGGATATTTTCAGATTTTATGATACAATCAGAAAATAGAATAGCAGATTTTCATAAAACCTTTTGTCTTAAAGTCATCTTTTTTTTAACATTGTGGCTACAGATCACGTCACTAAGAAGAATTAAACAGCTGCATGACATATAAATGTATAAAGAGCAAAACAACACAGAATCTTTCTCCCATTATTGTCTGATTCTGAGTTTACATTATAGTTTAGATAAATCTAAATCCAGTGCTACAAATGTAGCTGAAATTATTCAGAGTAAAGTGTGAAAAATGTTGATTTATATAACTTTTGGTACCAATGTGTAAATTAGCACATATTAGACATATATATCTATACTCCTGACATAATGTGCTTTTAAGATTTTCAACTCTGTTGAATGATGGAGGATTTAGCTTGCTCAAATGAAAAAACACAAATGATTTGGCTTTGTGCAAAAGAAGTATTTGCATAAATATACAAAAAAACTTATACAAACAAATAGGCACTACCTTCAATAAACAGTGTACCTTAATAGTGGACATCTGTTTTATAATCTTAGTTTTCACTTGACCTTGAAAGGAAGGGAAATAATGTACATAAGGCTCGTAATTCCCGGAAGAAAGAGCTCCCTGGTTTAATGATGGTAAGCAAAATTTGAATAAAATATGAAGCAAACAACAACAAAGCCACAAAAAAATTAGTCAGCAAAGTGAAAAGAACATTTATAGAAAAGAAGCACTTTCAAATGGATAATCATGGGAAATTTGAAAGAAAACACATAACCTAGAAAATCTTACTTTCTTGCAATCTATTAGACATTTTTCCTTCTACATTTTTTAGTGCTTGATAAGTAACCAAGTCAAACTAGTTCTATTTAAGATGGTTTTGTTGTAGAGAAAAGTAAATTGTTTTAAATATGTACATGTACACTTCAGAGCAGACATGTAAGAACCAACATAAACTGGAGAAGACTTCATAACAACACACATCCCAAAAATTAATGCAGAGAACAGATGAGACCAAGAAAAATAAATTAATATGGCTAGAATTTCTTTGTAGATCAGTACTGAGCATACAGGTTCACAGTGAGCTCTCTCATTTGAGTATAAAGTGTAACAGATAAATGAAGAAAAAAGCTCTAAGCAAATTATATATAAATAATTTACATGGACTATTTAACTGAGCTTCTGACAAGAAATAAAAACAAAGGAGAATGAAGTTAACTTACTGTAAGGTCATAGAATCCCAGACAAGAAGTTAGATAATATAAGATATTCCCCTGCCACCAACAGAGACTTAACTTCTTATAAGTTTTTTTAAAGGATGGCAAAGCATAAAAGGCTGGATAAGTTAAAGCTAAGACGAGAAATCAAGAAGGAGAAATCTTATTTGAAAAGGATATTTTATATGTATCTTAAGCTCTTATGCTGAAGGTTTTGTGTACTACCTGTTACACATGGAATAATACAGGATCTTGTTTATTTAATATTTCTAAGCAAAAAGTCCTTTTATAGTAAAATAAATTGAAACTTCCAACTTGGAGAACATGTTATTTTAAAAAAGTTAAATGTTGAAGTAAAGATGGAAAAACAATCAACTCTTATTTCAGTTGAAAAGCAAAAGTACAATGCTATGATCTCTTGTATATAAGCTAGTTTATTTTATTCTAGGTTATTTTAAAAGTTATTTTAAGCTTGATCTCATAAACTTCTACAGAGACTGCAGAAGTCTTTTAGAGCTCTAGATAGTTTGGCTATTTCCACAAATACCTTACTTGGATTTTAAATACCAAGTCAAAATTTTGATACAGTTCCTTTATGTTATAACACACTACATGCATGTTTTTCTGAGGAAAAGTAAAGACAGTTCCCATCTCCATGTAATGCCTTTTATTTTTCAGGAAAGTATTTGCTATGAGTCAAACATCTGCAGTCCATATCCACACTTTTAGCACTAACATGTCTCATCCATTTTATAGGATTAGATCCTGCACATCTATAAAAAGACAAATACATATGCTGTCTTTCATAGAATTAGTTCTGCAACAACTCATAAATAGATAATTTTTCTTCTACAGAATTTCCTTTTTTGCCACTGCAAATACTTGCAGTAACTCAACCACCATAATACCACCTTCCCTTCTCTAACTGGACTCCTTTATGGATGGCTGAATATATAGAACTGTGATAAACAGTCACCTAGTTGTTGTTTCAAGATTCATATACTTTCCTTTTCTTCCTCCTCCTTCCAAGACACAGCCTCCAAAATCACCAATATACTGAGCCACTGGCTTATGATGAGGATGTGTGAAGATTCCCTGTAAGATTTTCACTGGGATCCCACTGGGATCCAGTGGGTGAAGCTCTAACTTTGCATGCAACACAGTACTGCTGGTTGCAGTGTAGTTTAAATGGTTCAGTGTAGAATTATGAAAACAATTACAAAAAAAGCTTAGCTTAAAACTTCTCTGCTGCTGTGATATGCTATCCTCTTCCTATGGACTGATATTTCATAACAATTCACAGTCACATGTAATCATTAATGCCCCTGGTTGAATCTCAAGTCTTTAATTGGGCTGTTGAAGTGCAGACCGCTCAAGCCTCAAGTGACATTTCTTTTATAATTTTGGCATCTGTTGTAGAGATATCTGGCTGAAGAGAATGTTAAAGGACATCCTGGCAGGATCAATGTATAGTACATTCACTCAATCACAGTTATCTTCTCTTTTATAACTGTAATTACTTTTGTTCATTAAATGATTTTTTAAAAAGCAGCTGAAATTTTGTAAGCTTGAAATGAGATTAAACTTGCGAATTGGAATTTGGGTCCATGTTTTCAATTTAAAAGTCATAAAGTGTACAACAAAAAATTATACAATATGCAAACTCTCAGGAAAAAAAAAAAAAAAAAAAAGAAGAGTTTTTCAGCTTTCCTACTTTCCAGAAATATGAAGATAGTTAAACACCTACTTATGAAGGGACACTTCTTTGATAGCTCCCATATTTAATTACTCTTGCTTTCTAGCTGACTATAACCTTCCTAGAAATACAGAATTTCTATAGAATGGATAATTAATTAATTAAGAACATGGTTTCTGAGGTTATTAAATGTTTGCTAGATCAGGATCTGACTTACCTTCCTTAACTGACACATGCTTATTCTAACTGATTGATGTATCTCTTCAAACTTGAACGTTCCTGGTATTTTACTGTCATGTTATCCAAGTGAATCTAGAAGAAATGGCAGAAATTCCAACTGGAGGAGGAGGAAACAATTGCAGATAAGTCTCCATTCCTGTTAATTTATGCATGTATTCCAGAAAGTCTTTCTGAAAATATGTGCTGACAATCATGTTGTATCAGTCAAAAAAAATCCTACTTATTTTTATATGTTTTCCAGAGAGGAGGTGAAGCTCTGAATATTGCCCAGAATGTGTGAAACAAGAATGGTGTTTTTGTTTGTGGCTTTTTCCAGCTAGTGGCAGTCTTTTTAAAAGAAAAAGTTATTATATTTTCATTTTCTCCCTGGTAGGATCTGATAAACTTATATGAGTTTAGATGTCCACTTGCTAAATTACTGTTTATAAGAGTACTCCTGCCACATCCCGAATACCTCACAATATGCTTCGTTTGTTGATCTGAAAGCTCACAGTACTTCACCACTTTCTGGATTGTTCTAGCTTATCCTAACCAACAAGATATCTGGCTCCCAAATTCCATAGGTGTACAAAAGAAAGAATGAGAAATGCTTTAACTACTTTAGCTAATACTTCATAGGAAAACTGTTACATCCCCAAATAAATTTATGACTGAGGAATATCTTCAGCACTGAAAGGAAAAGAAAAAAATCAGCTGATTGCAGACAGTATTACTTACTAGCCTCTGTTTTCTCATTGCACTTACACTTACTTACAGTGCACCCATTTAGTTTAAGAAGTAAAGATTTCCAATTCTCAAATGCATACTAATGTTACTTATTATGTTTTAGTTTAATATAATTCCTGTTGTCTTTCTGTCAAAATGGACAAAACCTCTTTCATCTCTTGTGAAAGCATTGAAACAGCCTCCACTGGAAATAGTTTGTGACTAACTTTTCAGGAAATGTATATGAAACTTGAGGGCACTAAGTTCTTTATTTTAGAAATTGGATATTTTTTCTCTTTTCCATGTGTGAGCGAATGCAGTATTAATGGTAGTCGGTAAGATAACCTTAGCAATTAAGTAATTAAGAAATACTTAGTAAGAGTATTTCTGAAACTGTGCATGGATTTGTTTTTCTTTGGCCCTAATTCCATGTACTGTATATACAGCAAAACTCAGATCCATATGCTTAGCGTTTCCTGACCTGTTTTGTGCAAATCTATTGTATTTTGTAGATCAGCTTTCTAAGGCACTCTGTGGGCTGCTCCTGAAACGTATATACTTAACTGACATTTTTGGAACTTTGTTGGTGGCAAGATACTTGGAATTTAGGTAGGTGTTTTACCTACTATATTTTAAATTTGATTTAACTTTTAGTTTATTTTCATTTTTACCAGTTAGTTTGCTTGTAATTTACAGTTCTTTAATTGTTGCCTTTGTGCATCCCCAAGACAACATGGGACTCAATAAAGCTATTTGTTGCTGTAGGCAACAGAATTGTTTTTCAGTATATTGTCAGACTGATGATATCATCTGAATTTTGATGCTTTGCTGCAATACTGTCATGATTGTTGTCATGGAGGGGGATAAAAATATTTTGATTGGTTGGCATATTGTACTTTTGAGCTATTACTATTCCTTGTACTGCTTTTTAAGACTAAAATGATAAATAAAGGACTAGTCCCATCTGAGTTGATCCCTGGGGAGAGATAATCCTTCAATTTGATAAAAAATAGTCCTGCTTGGAACAGGGGAATTTAAAATGCCAATATATTAGCAGTCACACTGTATTTTATAACACGACTGCATGCAAACACTATCATATTTAACTGATTTAAGTACTGAGAATACAGGGTAAAAACATAGGATTTATTTTTTTCAGTTATTTTTATGTGGAGTTATCACCAGAAATATCAGTCAGAGTATTATTAATAAATATTTGGGTTACTGGTAGGAATAAATATGTGAAAATATGTAATAAAATTAAAAGGTGTGCTACTGATGTGATCTTTTTAATTGATTTTGGCCCTCAATATTTGTTTTCTCAAATTGCATCATCATTTTGCATCAAATGACAAGTGTGATCACTGATAAAACCCTAACACTATCCTCTCCTGAAAATCCTTTTCCCCTTGAGTTGATCTGATATATTCTAGTAGAATTGTTTGTTTGCTCCTCTTTGCATACATTTCTCTCTTTTTATTTCCCCCCTGAGATGTAAATTGATGTTGCCCAATGGATGGCTGTTGCTAATTGTAGAATAGAAAGTAATCATAGTACAGAAAGTTAAATTGAATGTTAAATAAGCCTCCCTCCTGTTGCATTAATTTAGTGAATTTCCGAGCATTAATAGTATCTCTAAAACTAGCTTGATGAGAAGGATGAAGTCAGAGAATTGTTAAGGCTGGAAAAGACTGTAAGATTGGGTGCAACTAATAGCCTAGCACTGCCATGTTCACCACTAAACCATGTCCCCAAATGCTACATCCACATGCCTTTTGAACACTTCCGGGGATGATTCTACTTTTTCCTGGGCAGCCTGTTCCGATGCCTTCCTTTTCAGTGAAAATGTTCCAATCTCACCCTTTGCTGGGCTAACTTGAGGCCATGTCCTCTTGTTCCGTCACTTGTTGCTCATGACCAACTCCACCTGGCTACAATCTTGTCTCCCCTGAGCCTCCTCTTTGGGCTGAAAAATACCAGCTCCCTCAGTTGCTCCTCATAAAACTTGTGCTCCAGATCCTTCACCAGCCCTGTTGATTTTCTCTCAACACACGCCAATGCAGGGTGAAGAAGGACTAGCAGGATGCCACAGGAGCATTGTGGTGGTTATATGTTTCTAATTAAGCTCCCTCTCTCTTTCTCTCTCTCTCTCACTTCCCTTCCCTCCTCCTATTTCATTCTCTCTCTCTAAGTCACATTTACTGTTTAATAAAATCCCATAGTATTGACTTTGGCATATGGTCTCGTTCTCAACTCGATTCAGGCAGATGTAGCTCTTATAATCAGATCATAGCACCATCAGAAGCCTCAAATATTGTCTCAGTTTTGTGTCAGGAATTTTGTTCTCAGCTAACAAAGAATTGTTGTTTAGATTTTTGCCATTGGAGTTTATTGAAACCAAACAGATTTCATGTTTATGCTACATTATGCCAGAATGTGGAAAGAAGGTAAGAGCTAGAACTGAGTTTACTAAACACATCTATCTTAATTATAATGACAAGATTGGCTAATTTAGCTCTTATTTTAAACCTTTTTAATGTCTTAATTGGTAAATGTGAATGATTTGCTGGCCATGGTGAAACTGGGCCACCAAGAGCCTGAAGAAATCAAAGCCTTCATTAAAAAATAAAACAGACTAAAGAATTTTTTTTTCCTTGCAGATATGATAATAATTAAAAAGTACTCATTAAAAGGAAGCCTGTAAATGATAAATAACTCAATCAACCAAAACTGAAGCAACCAAAATGTTCCTTTTGTAAACTACCCTAAATTAAACAAGAAGAAAAGAAGGTCCAAACAACTACATTATTTTTAAATGTTGTTTTTCTCTAGTTTGAGCAAACAAAGAAGGAGAAAATTAGGATTGTAGGATTGCTCAATAACTAGGTTGAAACAGCATGGTGTTTGGCAAATGTTACAACTGGGGAATGAAAAGGCATCAATGCAGCCTCTTTAAGTTGAAAATGCTAATCCAGGATCTCCCACTGAAAAGACTGGGTTTATAATGAGTTTTTCTATAGATTTTTGCATATAGAAAATATGAATTATCTGTATACACTATTGTTTAGGTTTGAGATTATAAGATAGCTGTAGTTTCTTGGAAGTCAGCAAAAATGGGACTTTTTCCTTGAACTACCTGCCAGCACTCAAAAAAGTCAGAGAATTATAAACTGCTCTGAACAATAAACTTTACTTCTATGCATGACCAGCATAAGAAGGCAATGGAATATTTTTTCCACCTTTTTATATCATCTATGGAAAGTCACGAAGAGTAGATAATGCTCAACTGCAAGAATAGTAATTGTGTTTGTTCACAAAATAAGAAGTCTCTATGTATTCTCCTTGAGCATCTGTTCAAGAAAGGCCAGAAGCAATTCTTTCATTAATCACTGAATGTCATGTGCAATAAATCTACCTCAACTCAGCATGATATAGTTTTTCCAAGTACTCAGTTCATTTGTAAATGTTATGGGTACGTCGGTCCAACATGGGTTAGCCCTTTTCTTCATCATGCTGCTTAAGAGTTTATTCATCTCTGACAGAGTTGCCAGGACACTACCAAGACATTGTTAGCAAGCTAATTAATGGTGACTGTGCTCTGCTTACATACCAGTAACTATTTTGTAGATATACAAAATGCAATATAGATATACAAAATGTAATCTGCCATCTACAGCTTGGCATCTTTAAGAAAAGATTGTTATTTTCATTTTTCTTCTCGGGGTTTTTTTTGGGTTTTTGTTTGTTTGTTTGTTTGTTTGTTTGTTTGTTTGTTTGTTTTTTCATTTCTAGATACAATTTAAAAGAATATGGAACAGTTAATGGAACAGTTTATATTGAATGTCATCAAGCAGCACTTACAGGATGGCCAGGGTATCAGACCCAGCCAGCATGGGTTTAGGAGGGGTAGGTCATGTTTGACCAACCTGATCTCCTTTTATGAACAGGTGACCTGCCTGGTGGATGCAGGAAAGGCTGTGGATGTGTGTACCTGTGTACTCAGCAAGGCCTTTGACACTGTCTCCCACAGCACACTCCTGGAAAAGCTGTCAGCCCATGGCTTGGACAGGAGCACTCTCTGCTGGATTAGGAACTGTCTGGATGTCTGGGCCCAGAGAGTGGTGGTGAGCAGTGCTGCATCCAGCTGGGGCCAGTCACCAGTGGTGTCCCCCAGGGGTCTGTGCTGGGGCCAGTCCTGTTCAATGATTTTATTGATGACATGGATGAGGGTGCTGAGTCTTTCATCAATAAATTTACAGATGATACTAAGCTGGGAGTGTGTGCCAATCTGTTGGAAGGTAGGAGGGATCTGCAGAGAGACCTGGAATGGTTGGATGGATGGGCAGAGTCCAATAGGATGAGATTTAATAAATCCAAGTGCTGAGTCCTGCATTTTGGCCACAATAACTCCTGCATTATTATGGGCTAGGGACAATGTGGCTGGACAGTGCCCAGGCAGAAAGGGACCTGGGGGTGCTGGTCCACAGCCAACTGAACATGAGCCAGCTCTGTGCGCTGGTGGGCAAGAAGGCCAAGGGCATCCTGGCCTGGATCAGGAATGGTGTGGCCAGCAGGAGCAGGGAGGTCATTCTGCCCCTGTACTGGGCACTGCTGAGGCCACACCTTGAGTGCTGTGTCCAGCTCTGGCCCCTCAGTTTGGGAAGGACATTGAGAGGCTGGAGTGTGTCCAAAGGAGGCAACGAGGCTGGAGAGGGGCTGGGAACACAAACCCTGTGAGGAATAGCTGAGGGAGCTGGGGGTGTTTAGACTGGAGAAAAGGAGACTCAGGGGTGACCTTATCATTGTCTACAACTCCCTGAAAGGTGGGTGTAGTCAGGTGGGGGTTGGTTTCTTTCACCTGGCAGCAACTGACAGAACGAGAGGACACAGTCTCAAGCTGGGCTCAAGCTCAAGGGAAATATAGGTTGGACATCAGGAAAAAGTTTTTTACAGAAAGTGATAAAATACTGGAATGGTCTGCCCAGAGACGTGGTGAAGTCACCATCCCTGGATGTGTTTAAAAAAAGACTGGATGTGGCACTCTGTGCCATGTTTTAGTTGAGGTGTTAGGACATGGGTCAGACTAGATGATTTTGTAGGTCTCTTCACCCTGGTGAGTCTGTGATTCCGTAAATATCTTGTATTTTGAGCAGAAGACCTGTAGAAAGTACAAAAGAATTGTCATGTTTTCTAGAATGGAAGATGCAAGAAACTATAACTGAAAAAAGCAAGGTAGCATAGGACAAGAATTTCTCTTTCATTCCTGATTTTCAATTTCCCTATGCTGAATTCAGTGAATAATTAGCAAGTGTTGAATTTCACAACAAAAAGGAATTAATAAAGCAGTTTGGGAATTACAATACATTTTAAAGGACAGAACTTCAATTACAGACTCCAGATTTCAAATGTAGGCCTTTATTAACCCAGTCACAGCATATACAGAAAACAATTTGGTCAAGTTATAGGGTAACATATAACTGCCATACAATAGTCAGAGGGAAAAGCTATGATCTATAGATTAATATCTTATTCTTCACCACAACTAAAGAGGGAGGACTTGTATTGCCAAATCTCTAAGGACCATAAATTTGAAAAAGAGGTTTTTCTGACCAGAAACTAAAGATTCCCAGGGGACAGTTTTGACCCCTGGGAAAATCTGTACTGTGACACAGGTGAGAGCAGAAAATTACTCCTAATCACCACAGGTTACCTAATCAACTGGTTTTAGAAATTTTATGATAACATAATAAAGGAAAATTAGTAATTCTGATCAGAAATTTTCTATTTATGATACAGAATTTTTTTCCTGATTAAAAAAAAAAAAATATATAATGAAGTTTTTTTGAATTCTACTACAGGTTTTCTGAGACATGTATAACAATGGGAATAAATGAAGCACAGATCCTCACCAAACAGAAAATAATAGAACAGGGATCAATTGTTCTGAGTTTTATAGGTGTTCCTATAGTGATAGTCTGTGAAGTGTACTGAGAAATTTTAATATTTTCAATGATTTCTTAGTTTTTAAGGTGGCAGAAAATCTTATTAACCTGGGTGACAGAAAGATAGTTTGATATGGACCTCTATCCCTTCTCTTGGTAAATTCAACTTCATTCTTTCATGAGAAAATCTGAAGAAATTTTAGTAGCCATTTCATGACCTGCACATATTCTATTTAAGTAAAAGCATATAGATGAAAAAAAGAGAAATCTGTGGGTAAGAAAAAATTCCAGTATTCTTTGCCAAGTGTAAGGAATCTGCACACATTCATCAAAATGATACTGAATTATGTACTTTTTTATTCTGATACCTCATTGAATATAATGCGTGGTGAATGAAAGCTTTGTGACAATAGCACACACGAGAAGTTATCTTCTTTGCAATTAGAATTTCACGCAATTTGCTACAATGGAGTTTGCTTTCTAGATGTCAAGTATGTTGTATTAATCCCTAGAAAAATTAATTAGAATATATTTAGTAACTGGTAAAGAAAATGAAGAGTCAATATTCTCAGAATAGTTTGAATTTAACTTTTTATTCAAGTATTGAAGTATTGTTTAAAATGCTTATCACTGCATAAAAAAAATATGAGATACTTCAGCTGTATACATCTGATTTGAAACTTAAATAATAATCTGGACTTCTCACTACTACGAGAAGGAGTTGTCAAAAGATATTTTTAAAAGTATGGAGTAATAAAAATACAGGATAAAACTTAATATTATGGATATCATAAAATCTTGAACTATTACAACAGTTTGTAACTTGAAGTTCCAGTACCATGCCTACATTTTAATTGGAAGAACTGTTGATGGTCAAGAAAAATATAATGACAAAATTTATTTGCAATTGGTTTGGCTTTAGCTTAAATAACTGTTGCCTCATCTGAAAGTTTAGAAGGTTTTTTGGGGGTATTTTTAATTTGTTTTGGATTTTTTTTTTAAATTCACAGGCTATTAGAGAATTAGGTAGGGTGTCATATCATAAAATATTACAGTAATGACTAAAATACATGAATAGCTTCAATATTTTCATAATTTTACTTGGTGTTTCAGAGTAAAGGAACAGTTTCCTGCATAACTTACTCCTTGTCAAGAAAGGAATTTGAATTTCAAAAGACATTTCCATTTTTGTATTAAGTTTTGTAATCTCCTGAGTTATTAGAATTCTCCCACTTGCCTAGAGTTATAGATATTTGTACTGTCCTTGTCCCTTTTAACTTTGGTCCGCATTAACTGGAGTCAAACACAAATTATATTATGTTCTGTGTTCAATAAAATCTTATAGGAAACCTTTCTAATTGTAAACTGAGATTTTCCTTAATTATCCTCTAAGTCTCATATCCAGCATTCTGATATTTCTGAAACTCTGAAAAATGCATGCATTATTTTTTTTTGTTTAAGCAATCACAACTCAGCTACTCCATGTTGTATTGAAACGTAACTGTAAATGTCACAAAAATATTTGCTGAGAAAAATGCTTGGTATATACTAAGTTGGTTTTGTAAAAATCTCTCTTTAGTTCACATCTTGATTTGTTAAGTAGTCAGTCTAATACCTGAAACCTTGGCTGTGAGTTCAAACTGTTCATATATTTAAAAAAAAAAAAATTGTTGCTCTACAAACAAAAGAAGGAGTGCATGTGCTTTCTACCCACAATAAATCACAGTGGAGAAGGATATATTTAGAAAATTAACAGTCTCACTATGCATATTAGTACCTACTGCCACTGGACTTGTGCTGCTTATACTTGCTATAGTCTTATTCATTCCTTGCTAACATTACAATGGTAAGAGTTACACAGATACTGGAATCTGCCCAATTTTTTAAATGGCCAAAACAATTACATAAGCATAGAACATAAATTAGAAGTGAGGAAATAACCTTCCCTCTTTGAGAAACATAGGCACACACATCTTGACAAATTCTCAGTATATTGTTGTCACTATTAATAGTTCAGAAAGAATAGGTTGTCCAAATTTTACTATCTGATGATTAAAAAGTATATTTGTTTTTATTTAACTGGACCAACAAAACATATTAAGTAATGATTTTAATCCATTGAAACTTGTCAGTAAGCAAACTAAAAGACCTTCAGTTTTGGAGTCATGGATAATAAATACAAATTATCAAATGCTCTTTTAGGGTCTTTTATTAATTTATTATTTTTAATTTATTCTGGTATGTCTGTAACTTAAGAGTATTATTTGAGAGAGAAAATTACATCTAAGAAGGACAAATTCCAATGCAATTTAAGTGATATAATAATATAATTCTTATCACTGTAAAACTAGACTTATGCAATAAAAATTTTCTCCTCCTATACTTCAAAAGCGCCATTCCCAAATTACAAGGTTGGGTTTTTTCCTCTGAAAAAGAGTAACCAAATGAATAAACTAAAAATATTAATTGTAAATTGAAATTGTGTCTAAATTTTTTTTTACTGCTGTCAGTCTCGTTGGTAGGTTAGATTTCAAAACACTGAATATCATACTTGTCTGGTGGCAATAGACATGGATGCAGCTCTATGTATACAGTATTCCTTAGCAACAAAAAACCTCCATGAAAAAACAGTCTTGCTACTTTTTGAATTGTGAAGGTCCATAAGTTTTTAATAATGTGCACTATATAAAAGGTTATACTTCTAATAAACTGCATGTTATACTTTGGTGATTAATCATTAGAACTTTTTTAATCTGTCTCTCTCTTCAAAACTATGCCCATGGCTTGGTCATCTTTTAGTCTATATACATGTGTTTTCCATTATGTCTACTCAAATATGACATGACTGCAAATAATTTATAACGTGATCTCTAAATCTCTATTTAATCCTTGTGTTATGGCTTAGATTGTACCTTGTGTTATGGCTTAGATTGTACCTTTTATGCTTCTGGAAACAGCTTTAACAGAGTTATTTACAAACCAGCTGATAGAGAAATTTTCAACCTCTTGAGGTTATTGAAAAGAAAAGGCCAAAACATTAAAATAGAGAAAAATTGCTTACCCTCTTTTATTGACCTCATTCCCTTTTTGGAATGTTGCATGGAGATGGTATTCATAGTTATGCATTTTCTGGTTTTGTCCAATTAAATTTCTTAATGGTAGACAAAGATCTTTATCCTTGAACTTATGTCAGAGACCAGAAGATATTTTCTGAATAAGTTCAGAACTCCATTGAAAGCAAAAATGAAACACAAATGGCATAGTTTTATGGTAGGAAAATTTAGGTAAAAGAAAAGGCTGGTGATGGGAAAGGTTGCTCAGACTGCAAATATTCTCTTAACCAATGATGCCTTCTCGAGGCTGATCTGGAACAGACACTAGACAGGGCAAGAGGATAAAGTAGGGATTTATTAAAATGGGTACTCTTGGGCTGTATAAGAGTCCAGATGGACCACACCCAAGATGCACTCCAAAATGGTCACAAAATGGCCTCTCCGGGTCACAAGGTGTCACATTTTCATAAGTTCTGGTCCATTAGCATATTAGAATCAATTGTCCAACCGTAACTTCAGGTTATGAGGCTCCATCCTCCTCATTTTTTCTTCTCACTTCAAAGTTGTTTTCATTCTTGGGCCTGAAAGTTGTTCTTGGTATCAAACTAGAGAAGGAATTGTTTTGTCTATTTACACCGTGAAGAGAGCTTAGTAGCACTTAATGTGAAACCTAAAACTACTCACTGAAACAGCACAGAGTCTAAAAATATAAAACAGCTAAAACCTAAGTTCATCACCAATAGCTTTCAATTGATACATCTTGATCTCATTTTTGGTAGGATCCTAATAATAAAAGTCTTATCTTTCCAATGGTTCAATCTTCCCAAAACATAAGAAATAAATGATAATAAAACATTGCTGATAACTCCAGAAACTAAATCTTAAATATTTATTTTCTAAGAAGATATTTATTGGAAGAAAAATGAGTTAGTCACTAAGTATAGGAATAAAAGATGATATAATGTAAATACAACTTTATCTAAGTATTTAACTTATCTTTTAACTTTCCTATTAATTTTGATGAGATTTTGTCTTTTGAAATAGGCAATGGTGCTGCTAGCTATATTATATTTTTAATTTTGTTTTTCTTTTAATTATATATTATTTATTCTGAGCCATGACACTGTTTAAAAATTTGAAAGGTAGAACTATTTTATTTGCGTGATAGATTTTTTTTTTCTTTCTGGCTCCTGAAACATTCTTCTTCACTTTCTTTGTGTCTTCAAGCTCTTTATGAGAACTAGAAATACACTTTTTTTGAAAGCTGAGATTCTGATACTGGTGGTTTTCTTCAAGCCCTGGACTATGTGACAAATATCCAATATTGCTATATTTTTGTGAAGAATGGTAAGAGTCAACAACAACAGAGAGCAGAATCTTGTGAGTGGGATTTCTTCCTCTATTGTGTCAGATAAATGGATGAATTAAAAAATGAGGAACATAATATCTTAGTTCTGGCTGGCATGCCCTTGCCAAAACTTAAGATACATGAAGCCTTTCAGGAGCATGAGATGAAAATATCTCTAGACTTGAAAATATTTTTAGGAAGACCCTGAAAAGTGCCAGAGTGCTGCTGAGCGTGGACTCCAGAGTGCTGTAGTTAGCATAGACTCCAAAGGCATTCTGGCTGCTGCACTAGAGAGTTATGTAGGTTATTTACTTTTTATAGAAACAAAGTAAAGGAACATGCGGGATGCGGTGCACTGCAGCAGTTACGCAGCATGTTGTACTAAAACATATTTAAACTAGCCCATGATTTGTTACATTAGATTGTAACTGGAGGCAAGCTTCCACTATATTTCCTATTCCACATGAAGGACAAAAAAAAAAAAAAAAAAATGGTATACAGACAACATTTTGGGTGTGCCTCAAATAGCACTCAGAGGTACACTAGAGATTCAGAGCATATAACTAGAAAGCTGTTGTGAAACAGAGAACATAATGGAATACAGGAAAATTAAATGACAGAGTCTACATATTTCTTAAATAGGGCAGGAAAAATATAAAGTTTTTAACAATGTTTAAATTAAAATGGATTAATTTTTTTCTTCCAAATTCTGAAAGAGTTCCCAAGACCTTTGATCTTCCATCAACATCTTACAGATGCTATTTTATGCTAACCTGGTGGCCTGTTTCTCAAGACAAGACACAATCTGAGTATGTGAGAATGTGAATGGCTGTATACTTGTCTTCACAGCTTGGAAATTATTCCCAGACAGCTTTTCTTGCCTCAGAATCCTATCTGATGCCTGAAGGTGAATCTAGATTCTCCTGTTTCAGAAAATCGTACCTGATAGCCAGCCTGAATTTTTTGTGTTTCTGTTCCAAAGTATTAAATGCACACAAAGATTGCAAAATTTCTGGATAGGAGTCATCTGTATTAAAAATTCATGATTCATTCCTCACAAACCTTGAAAAAAATGAATAAAATTGCTACACTTTTCATTCTTTTCATTTATGTTTTAATTTTTAAACCTTAAGTTGATACACTCACTAATACATGGGTTATCTCTTCTTGACACTCTAAATGTACAGAATACAGTGCATTTTGTACACGGTTTATCTACAAAGTTCCACTATACTACAATACTTATAACATTCTATACAATATGGAGTTAGCTTGATTCATTGCTTAATGTAATGAGAGTTTAAAAAAAATTGTCTGAATGTGTCCCAAGTTATTTGGCAGCAAATCCGTCCTTATTGATTAAAATGTGCTAATGGTTCCTACTTTGTTTTCTTGGGTTCACATTGCTATTGTCATTTAGACTGACATTTACAATATGTCTTATATGGCTTGTACCTTAATAAAATTATTTAATAGGTTTCATTTTATTAGATTCAATTATTATAAACTCATTAGGGTTTTAATACTTTTTTTTTTTTTTTAATTAGTTTAGGGCAATTGGATAGAAAGTAGAAGCCATTAGATATAACAAAGAAAATCTTCATTTAGAACTGCCCAATTTTATTTTCTATTGCTTCTTATTTCCATAGTTTTTATTATTTTTTTAGTTTTTAACCTTTAAACTGCTTAAAAATAATGTTATACAACAGGCAACTAATTTCTCTCTCTGTCATTGCTAAACAATTTGTTATTTTTCTTCAGCTTAAATTTTATAGGTTAACTCACAGTCCTTTTGAATGATCACTAAGCAAGAAACATTGATAATAAAAAATACTTCCCTACATTTTTATGTTTATGTTTTATACCAGCAGAAGTTGGATTACAGGAGTGAATTTTAGTGCAAAGAATATTACTTTGATTTGAAGTCTTTTTTGATAGAGTGAAAATGCAGTTACAAAGTGAACCTATTAAAATTCAAACATACCTTAAATATTGCATCAAAAAAAGTATATTATGGGTGACATCTTTCAGAGTCGTAAACCTGCAAATCAAGATATTATCCGCAAAATGGCTTCTGTCTCTCCATTTCATTTTAATTTGAACCTTATCTCTCATACAACACTGGATTATTCCTTCAGGCAATAACCACAGGGAATCACAATTGCATTTTCAGTACAGGAATACCAAAAAAGCATCATTGAAAAGCTGTTTAAACTATCTGCATTTGTTTTTAGACATAAAATGTTGTCCTTAGAATCAGACCTGTAATGTGAACTTACTCACCAGAGGAAATGATTTGATATTCTCCAGAGAGTCCAAATAGTGAATTTGTAATGCAATTGTGTTTACTAAATAGTTTCAAATATGAATGAGTGGAAGAAGAGCATGAGTTCAAGCAATTCACTGGTCCAGACAGATCTGTATGTGAGACACTTAAGGAAGTGTAGATATTTAACAGGGGATGCAATATCAGTGTTTGAGCATGTTATATTTCAAATCAAGATGCAAGTAATTATCCAAATTCAACAAGTTAATTAGAGTTGAGATTAAAAAATTTAATATTGTTACTGAAAAATCACATAACTTGTTCCTTTCTTCCCCTCATTTATCATTTGTAAAAAGGTTCTAAACTGCAGCTTGTCCAAATGTCACGTTTGAGAGGAAACACTCTGCTCACATATGTCAGGGCATTACCAATTCTGACTATCCCTAGTCAGCCTCCCCAGGGCTTTCCCCAGACCTGCCCATGGCCTAGAATCCCATTGCATCCCAGCCCAAGTCCATCAGTCCCCACTCCAGTCATGCCTTAGGAGAGCCCCATTCCTGAACTATTATCTTGGTTTCCTCAACCTGTTTTCTTGCTTTTACCTTATGAGTGCTGCACTCTTAACAGGAGCTGTTTCTCTTTTCACCAGCTCTGTGCTCTCCTGTTTTGTGCCCTCCTCTCTTCCCATGTCCCCAGGGAGTAGTCCAGCTCACTGTTCCCTGACACTGTGTATATAAACACAGATTTACCTGCAAATCCCAGGTGCATTCCTACTCCTCCCTGCTGCCAGCTCTCCTTTAAATCTGTGTTTGCTTTCTCTCAGTTCAGTTCTCTGAAGTGGTGCAATGGAGGTCAAGAAAATGGCACAGCTAACAGTGAGCAGGAAGAGGATTCTGTGGAAGTCTGAGAAAGAAGAAGAACCAGAACTTTTAGTGACAGCTAACTCACCCCTAAGCTTAGCTTATGAAAGTTTTATTCACATTATTGTTTCATTACTCAGAAAATTAGTGACAATGACCTATATAGTGATTATTATGACTGACAGTTATGTGTGCATCTTAAAAACAAACAAAAAAGAATGCCAAAAATTTCCCTACCCTTCTGCCCCAAAACTGGAATGATGAACATATATATGTTATATGTCAATAGTAGATGGCTTGATTTTGCTTCCACAGATTGATTTTACCAGCCTAAGACAATTTTTAGATCACTTTAAAAGCATCTTCACTCCACAGAAACCATAGTGTATCATAGCTAGCTCCATGAGAAGCAATTCTAAAAAAATGAGTATATGCCAGATTACACTTAAAATGATACATAAATCTCATACCTGCCTTAAAAATATACACAGTCCATCAACATGGATAAGTTTACTTTATTATCTATGCTGTCCTTGTTCATAGTTATTTCTAAGTTTTAGAGACTTGATATTTCTGCTGAAGGCTGCAGAGCACCACCCTCTTTAAAGCCCCAGTCCCTGCTTGGTGAGTTTATTTAAAAGGAGCTTAAGGAACTACTTTTCCCTGAGGTAGGGGCATAGGAGAAATGTGACATTGTTGTCAGGAGATTAAAAAGCAAACTTATAAATTTTAGAATACGGTATTGCCATAGAATTTTCTTATAGCAGCACTCCCATTGCTGTGCATTGGTAGCTGGAAAGATGGTTTAGGTACTGCTGAGCAGGGCTGGCACAGCAGCAGTGCTGTCTCCCAACATTTCCCCCACTATCACAGGGCTGGGAGTGGCCAAGATACTGGGAGGGGACACAACCAGGTCAGCCGACCCAAACTGACCAAAGGGATATTCCATACCATATGATGTCAGCTCAGATAAAAAAGCTAAGAGAAGGAAAAGCAATGGAGGGGGGCATTCACTACTTACAGTATTTTCCCTCCAAATCAACTGCTACATGTGTTAAAGCTCTGCTTCCCGAGAAGCGGATGAGCATCACTCGAGAATGGGAAGCAGAGAAAAACTCTTTTTTTCCTCTTTGCTTATACCTGTGAAAACTTTAATTTTTGCTTCAGAAAAAGCAAAAATTTTGCTACCTTATCTCAACCTAAGAGCTTGTTTCCATCTTATTTTCTCTCCCATGTCCAGCCAAGAAAGGGAGTTGTAGAGCAGCTTAGTGGGTACACACCTGGTACCCAGCAAAGGTCAACCCACCACAGTCAGGAACTCAGCAGAACTTAAAGCAATCATTCAATCAAAATAAAACATTTATAAAGCATTAACCTAGCAAACTCCAACCCATCCAACTATAAATTGCCCAGATTTCAAGAAGAGGAAGGTAGGAGTAGAAAAGGAGAGAATAAGAGAGAGCAAAATAAAAGCTACGACCTCTTGGATGCAGTGTGGTCTCACCTGCCTTGAAACACAAGGATAACAGAGACATTACAAGACGGGTGTCTGTGCAATAGCTTTTATCTACTCTGGCCTCCTATGGCCACCCCCTCCTAGGTGGGGCTTCTGGTTTTATCAGCACTCTATGGATAGATTGGGGCAGGTGTGGGGTATTGCTCCGGGTGTGCCAGTGCCTGACGGCTGGGCTGGGCTAAAGGCTCCAGGGCCTGGGGTGTGCAGCAGTGTATCTCACTTTTCGCAGAACTTACCTAACCCCACCCACACACCTGAATTGTTTTTACCCTCTAATAATTTTCTCCAGTCTCTCTCTCCCTTTCTTTCATTGTCCATCCTCTGCTCTGGATCATGAGATGTTTGGTCAATGTATTTCCAGATCCATTTCAATTCTTCTGTGATGGTT
Organism: Certhia americana; assembly: GCA_018697195.1. Lineage (NCBI taxonomy): Eukaryota > Metazoa > Chordata > Aves > Passeriformes > Certhiidae > Certhia > Certhia americana. Next base: position 45,969,141 of record CM031860.1, on the reverse strand, counting down.
TCATTGACATCAGGTAGTGTATAAGCAAGCAAACATATTTCAGACCAATGGTGCAGGGTACTTAAAAAACAGAGTAGGGGCTGAGCATCATGGCACTTCCTGTTTACTTAGCTTTCTAATTGTTGCCAGATATATGGAAAATCTCTAAAGATGCCATTTTCTGTGAAGACCTTTTTCTTTCTTTGAACTTTATTTTTACTCTTCTGGTTGATTTGGAAAAAAAAAAAAAAAAAATAATGTGACAACAACAGGCATTTCCAAGGATTTTTTTCTGCTTGTATTCACATTTCCTCAGATCACTGTGGCTTTACTGTGAAATGACAAGGTGCAGTCTAAAGCTGAAAACCAGAAGAATGATAAAACAGGACATACAGGTGGGCTTGGGAACTAGCTGAGATAGTGCATACTGGTACATTTGAGCTTTACATTTGACTCCTGCTTCTTTTTATCTGAACTACAATGTTCAGCTGAAATGTTCTTTGGCATCAAGACAGCCTTTTTTGTTCATTGTTTGTGAAGCCTAGCGCAGTGGGGTGTTGGCTTGTGACACTGCCTCTTAGCCAACCCACAACACAATAGAAATGATAAAGCTAATTTAACATTGCTTCTAACACAATATATAGACAGAAATGGCACATTCTTTGGGTTTAATTATGAAGATTAGGAGGCGAGAATCTCTGCTTCTTCGAAATAAAATGTTGCTCTCAACATTTTTATACTAAAATCCTCAGGAGGAATTCAAATTTTAAGGACAAACAAGAACTGTCACATACCCCACCCCCCTCTCTCTAATTTGTTCACCACTGCCAAAGTAGAAGTATTTTTCATTTCCTTTAAAAATCTGTGGTGTTAACACAAGCAGAGGAGAACAGCAGGTAGAGTTAGAGCTGCCTCTGCCACTGGTCATGAGCCCAAATACCTAAGCCATCAACACTAGGAGTTTTAGGATTCTCCAAATTAGAGAATATGGTTGGTCATTTCTTCCTACATTTAAGAAAGAGCCTAGTAGAATTCTGTCTAGAGACATACAAATTTTTTTATGGTTTTGTTTGGTTTTTTCTTAATAATATATTATTTTTCCAATGCTCTTATAGACAAACATTTGTGCCACACATATTCAGAATTATATAATAGCTCTGTATTATGCTTCATATTACACACCTTTGTACTGTGCAAGTACAATGCCAAGGCTGTTGCCTTCAAATAACCACAGTAAGGTGGTGGTGATGCAGGCAGCAGAATCACATCAGCTAAGGAAAGCTCCAGCACTCAATTCTAATCATGCCTAATGCCTCTGGTCTGCTGTGGGGGTTGCACACTGTAATTAATTGCAGAGCACTTTACTGTAGGGACATAGTATGGGAGCCAAGGACTAACATCACTACAGAAGCATTTGGCTCAATTTTTATATTGACTGTTTGGAAGTATTGCTTCTAACAACTAGTTCATCAGAGGAAAAAGCTTTTCTGATTAAGCAATTGCAACACCAGATTTAAACAGTTTTTAGAGCTAATGCTTTTTCATTTCACAGAAATGAAAACAAAAAGGGTCAAATTGATCTGTGCTTCTTCACCTCTTAAATGCACAATGGCAGAGGCTGTAGATCAGAACTTTCCCCTAACAAAGTACAAGGTGTGTCCAAAAAATCATTCTTTGACCTCACTGTTGCAGGTAGTGTTTATTTGCCTTGTCCAATCCAGTTGATTTTTTTTCCCTGTTACTCAGTCCTCTGACCTAGCATAAGCTACTTCATGACCTTGGCTCATTTATCTTTTATACTACCTTTCTCTGTTCACTTTTTCCCATTTTGCTAGAATGGCACACAGTCTAAAGTTCTGCAAATGATATATTAATATCATCAAAATTTTACACTGTCTGAACTCAGTAGTATCTAGAAGACTAGATACTAAGGACCTTTCCCCCTTTATTTAGAAGAGAATTTTGTGATATGTTTCCCTGCATATAGTCCCTGGATGTGGGGTGAAGGAAGAAGAAAAAAAGTCCCCATACTCACTGACCCACTGCAGTTAGCTTTTGGCTCTTTGTAAAGGCACAAATTCAGAACATAATGATGTGGAGTGATTCTTAAAGGCCTCTCTTATAATTTAAAATGGTGTTTCAAAATCTTCAGTATCTTTCAGAAGACAGTGACACTTTTCAAGTTTTCAGCCCTACACTTGTTTGAAACTGAAATAGTCTATCCTCACATTTTAGCCCTTTGCACCTGTTGTTCATGGTTCAGAACAGTGTGTCTTTACTTTTGGATGTCTTACACAATTCCAACATATTCATTCTCTATGAATTCACTCTAAGAAAGTGACTCCCATACATTTTAAGGTACTGTAAAACAACACCAATCAAACAGAAACCAATAGAATGATCTGTCCTACTCCTTCCTTGCTCTGTCACTTGTGTCTTTGCAAATTTTCATTAAGAAGACATGAGGAAAAGCTGCAAAAGAAACTTCCACAGATGGAAAAATTATTTCTGATCAGTTTCCTACTCTGAAGAAAAACCCAATGAGTAGAGTATAATGGAGCACAGGGAGTAAAGACCTGCATCTCTCAGAGGGAGACTTTCTTTAAGTGTGTATGGAATTATGAATTCCTTTTGAAAGATTGGTTTTGTGAAGTGAGCTAGAAAAGTAAGAAAAAACAGTTTTGCACCACAATGAACTTATGATATTCAACAGAACTTTTTTTCTCCTCTGTTTATCTCTAACATCTAAAATTTTATTTTTATTTTATTTTTAATTTTAATTTTTTAATTATTTTTTTTTTATTTTATGGTATGCTAAAATAGCAATAATATGTAAAGTAAAACAGTGTGAACATTGTTTATGCCTCAATAAATGAATAACATTGGTTTCTATCTATTTGACTAAAACTAGGAAAGTATCTGCAATTATGTATTTCATCTGCTAAAATACTGCTGCGATTTGAAGCTGGAAAAGGACCTTTAGAAAAGCTAGAACTCTTTCCCATGTGATCAAATTAATACACAGAAATATATTTTTGAAAATATTATACACAAGAAAACTCTTAGACATAGGCCATTTTTAGTATTCTCAAGGCATTTAAAAATCAGGAAACATTTTTGTTTCAGCCCACAGTGTTAAAAATTACATAAGGCACAGACTTCATCAGAAAAATGAGTGAAGGAAAGATTTTGATGAAGTAGTATATCACGTTCTACTGAGAAACAGAATGAATTCTGTGGTGAAAAAAAAGATTCTCTTTCACCCCTTATCAAACACACCTGCAGTCAATAAAGGAAGACTGCCACTATTTTCCACTCATGTGATCTCTTTATCATCTTCTTAAGTAGACAACACTGAGATGATAACACTGTGATGACAAATGTTTTACTATCTTCAATTAACTGATGCCATTGGATTAGTTTATTTCAACAAACTGTCCCCCTCTGTTTAAAATGCTATTTCTGAAATTTTACTGACATCTGTAGCTTCTTGGGTTTCAATAGACTACCTTTCTTGGAGAATGGTAGCATTGTTTTTCATTTGAAAAATGTAACTGAAACTGTTCCCTGAATTAAGCCATTTACTTTGAGTATACCTGCTATATTTCTTGTATTGAAATAAATATTTTCTGGTGTGATATAATTTAGAAAAAATATCATACCTCATCACAAGATTCCACAGCATTTGTTCTGTTCTTCTGTAACTTTGATGTATATGGAGTTAACTATTTTCTTTGGGGGTGGGGTTGCTTTTCCCTGTGATGAAAGATTGCCTTTTGGTTTTTTTGCTTCTTCTACTCTTCACACAAAAGCCATGAAGATTTATACAGAGGAACTTTTAGATGGCATGAGATGTGACTTCAGGTCAAATCCAGGGATTATTTACACCAAACAATAAAACGCATTGCATTTTATAGTGTTTTAAGACTGTATCACAATATTGAAGCTATTATGAAAGGAAACCACCTGTCATCATTGCACTACTAGAGACTCAGCCCTCTGTTGTATTAGTTTTACAGACAAAAAACCTCCTGCAATGGGATGAATATTTCCTTTTAACATTTGTGTGATGCTCAGTAGACCATTTACAGGTTGATTTTATTTGAGCAAATGTACCATCATTTATCTTATCCTGTGCAAGTCCTGCATGTCCTATGACAGTTTTCATTTGGATCGTTATTATTCACTTCTTTTTTGCCTTCCCATTCTTTGCAGTTCCTGTCTGGTGATAGAATTTCTCCTTTTAATAATTCTTTTCCATTTTGTAGGGATTCCATTCCTCTGCATGATTGAATTTATCCTGTTTATATACAAGCTAATCTTGGCAGGTTAACTCTTTCATTACTTACATCTGCAGACACACAAAGCCTGCACATTTTTGTTTCTTGTCAGTTTCCAAAACTTCTATTTGGTATGTGCAAAGGGCAATTCTGCCATTTTATTCCACACAAATACAGTGCAAAGTCACAGAACATTAAAAAAAAGAGATGAGCCTCTTTGTTAGTTTTGGAAATATGACTATTTGACAGTGGCTTTTCTTTTGAGAGGCTGCACTAGCTCCTTTATATGTCTGTGGTGTATGTAAGTTAATGAGCTTCACATTACTTTCACAGTTCTTGCTTTTACATGTAGCTAGTCAGTAAAGTAATTAAAACATGCACCTCTGAAATAAGAGACATCGTAGTCTTTTACATTGGATTCAAACTTTAAGCCTTGATTTGTGGTTTTGTTTTGTTTGTTTGCTTAAAGTTCCTTGCAAAGGTTTTTTAATGTTGCTGAAGATAAGTTTACTCTTTTTCATAGACTCTATTAAAAGCACAGCAAGGCTTAATTTTCTCTGTGAATTTACTTGATGTTATACCAGTACCACTTTGAAAATGCTGCTGGTATTGTTTTTCTTGTGTGAATTCATCCATGTGGCAAATGGTCATAACGGGATTCTCCATAAGGTTTGGATCACCTGTTTGACCTCCAAGGTAAACTGTGACCAGGCTGGTAAACAGAGGAAAGTGAGTCAGCTTTGGCTCTTAAAGAAACTGGATATATCAATAAGGGGTGCCATAGATGTATGAAAGAAGAGGATGGGATTCGCCTCATGTTTTCCTCTTCTTTTCTATTTCACAAAATTAATTTTTTCTCACCCGACTTGCATTTATCCCTGCAAAATAACCCACTAGCTGAATTTTGTTCTGAATTTCTCTAATTTTTCTTGTTGATCAAAACTTTTGGTCTGCTTACCTAAGCTTTTTGTTCTCTTACTTAGCAGTTATGCAGTTTGCTACTTCTCTCTTTGCTAAGGATACTTGGCCCAGTTGCTAGGTGTCAGAGGACAATCAAATCTCCCCTTTGCTTTACAGTATTTCCCTTTTCTGCTTCGTCATAGTTTTGGGATGAAACAAAGCAAGAAGTTCTTTAATGAAATCTCTCTTCTATTCTTCTGAGTACTTGCATTCCTTTCCTTATTTCTCTCATCTGGCATATGAATTTCTTAGCTGTTGCATATTTAGCACTTCCCAATCTGTTCCCAGCTGTCCAGATGTTATCAATTAGATCTGGAAAATATGATGCAAAACTCTGTCTCTGAATATTAGCTGGAATTTAAATATGAATGAGGATCCCTACTTGACCTTGCTGAGGCAAAGAGTGTTAGTGATTCTGCTGGGGAATCTTACAGCTAAATTTAAGGACTCTTCTGCTAACTGAACTTCTGCTAATTTCAAAAAAAGAAGCAAAACTTCTAATTGCATGCATTTAAAAAAAAAAAAAAATTAAAAACAATTTAATTATTTCAGTATTAGAATTAGTATTATTTCAGTGAAGAATTAAATTATGATAATTTTACTTTTTTTTTAAAGACGTGTAAAAGTGAGTTTGGGAAAACTAACATAAATCTTTTTGGAAGGTATAATTTATTAAGCTTTGTGTTAATTATTGCAAGCATATTTTTAAAGCGAAAGTTTGAGAATAAAGACATAACTTTCAGGTTTGGGGTTTTTGTTTTTTTTTTTTGTTCTGTTTTGTTTAGGGGTTTTGTAGAGAAGAAATTTAATTGTGGGGACTGCTGAAAAGTATGGAATAATTCAGGTTAGGCTTCTTTTCATTATGTTTAATTTTTTTACTAAAAACATATCAGTATAATATACAGAGTACTTTTTGATAAATGATCTATGTATATTAAATGGAAGATATAGCATGTACATTAATGCTGATTTGGTGGTCTCACTTCATGCCAAAAGCATGAAGCGGGATTTCCCTGACCTTTTTTAGAACTGCCAAAGCCCCTAGCTCCCGAAGATTTCTGCAGTTCAATTTGCAGCTATCAATTTGGGTATGATTTTGCAAACTTTATTGGATACACCAGATATACATACATATGAGATTTTTTTTTCTGCCTCAGAATAATTCAATGATAGACTCATCTTGCTACTTTTTAATGTTCTTATTTTATGTGAGATCTGAGAGTACTCAAATGCTCATGATTAATAAGTATGTAAAATAGTCACTAGTTCTGTTACTTATTAGTATTGGGACACGTTTCTTGTCACACCTTCTAGGTGTCACTTTGGGCATTTCAGGTGGTGATGTTAGAATAAGCAACTTTGTTGGAACACAGTTGTTTTCAGGGTTTCCATGATGTAAGCTAATATATTAGCAACACAGCACATGCACTATTATTTGGAAAATTTGATTACTTTGATTAATGTGAAAATATATTATTTTTAGGCTCAGAAATATGTTAATCTAGAAATCATCAATAGAAAATGCATTAAATCCAGAGAAGACGTGGAACTGGTATTTTTGTCATTCCATTCCATGATACATTATAATTTTAAGCTTATTACAAGTCAGTTCAATACTTCAGCAAAATGTTAGTGTCCTGTTTAAAAACTATTGTTATCTGCGTTTCAAGACAGCACATTTTTAATATCCTTCTTACCCTATCAGTGTTAGAATCTTGCCCTGTTCTTTTCTTAATATTCTCCAGTTGTCCTTTTTGCCTGTATGTGCATTAAGTCTTAATCACATAGTACTGAAGATTGCTAAGGCTATATATAGACTTTCATATTTACAATATCAATGTGGCTATCTGCATAGATAGGACTGAGATTTCTCCTTTTTATCTGTGTATTTATTACTGTAAAACAATTAGTGTATATATATATATCTTTGTAACTGTAGCTATATAAATGTACATGTACTCATGCTTCATGATGATTCTTTCCTCTCTTTTCAGTTTCACAAGTCATAACTCAGAATTTCAACTACATTATGAATGTTACTTCTGATATGACATTGACTAAGATTTCTTAAGGGTAAATAGTTATACACTAAGTATAGTGTGTTATATATTCTAATTTTTCTTCTTATATCCTCGGACTTTTTATGTCTTTAAATCAGATGGTAATTTTTTTCAACACAGTCAAATTAAAAATAATATATATAGAATCATACAACAATTATTTAAGTTGTATCAGACCTGTGGAAGCTTTCTAATCCAGAGACAGAGAAGTTTTTTATTCAGTTTGTTGCTCAGTGGTTTGCCCAAAGATAGAGATTTCAGAACTTCTTGATAGTTTAACCAGCTTTCTGAATTTAAAAACAAACAAACAAACAAACCAAACAAAAAACCCTGCCTTACTATCTAATCAGCATTTTCCAGAAATTTATTATCCCGGGAGAAGGGAACTGTGCACCTTTGGGGGATTATATCCCCATTTTATCTTTATTCTCAGATCAGGTAGGTGTATATATATATAAAAATACATACCTGATCTCCTGAGACTTTTCTTCAAGCTAAACAGACCCAGTTGTCTCAGCCTGTCCTTATATAATCTATAATCTCCTCTAGAATTTAAGTCTCTTGGTGGCCTCTGATGGACTTGTTCTAGTATGCCAGTATCCTTCTCACACTGAGGAGCCCAAAACTGGACACAGTATTCCAAATGGAGTCTTAGAACTGCTAAATAAAGGGGGAAATCACTTTCCTTATTCAATTGACTACACTCCTAATAATACAATCTGGGATGCATTTGACTTGTCTCACAGGAAGAGTACATTTCTGGAACATTTTCCACTTATTTTTCACCTGGATCCCAAATTTCTTGCTGCAGAACTGCCTCTAGGCAACTCTCACCCAGTTTCTACTGCTTGCCTGGGGTTATTCCAGCCTGGATGAAGAACGTTGTAGGTGTTTTTATTTACCTTCAGGAGGTTCCTGTCAGATCATGGCTCCAGTGTGAACAGGTCACTGTGAAGAACAGCACTCCAGAAAATTTCTTGCTCTTCTCAGTCTGGCATTGTACACAAACTTGCTGAGAATGGACTTCATTCCATGCACCAATTACTGAATCTCAGAGCAGGTGACTGTGGGATATAAGACAAGCATGTTTCCCAGCATGGGTTTTCTTTGTTCAAAAGGTAGTACAGATATTTCACTGAACTTTTAGGAATAATACAAATTCGGCAAAGAAACATCTCTGATTAAAAACACTTCAATGATATTAGATATAAATGGGTGTAAATCTGACATTTCATTGTTTTTGTTGAACAAAAATATTTTAAGAAGTTCAGATGTGGTTGCAATTAGAAAATCTTTTTCAGTTGTTCCTCTACAGCATGAAAATCCCTCAAGAATTTGTACTCACTGAAATAGTCCTGGTGATACAAAGTTTATTACTTTAATTCATTAGTTGATCAAGTACAATTTAGTGTATCAAACAGGATTAAATGGAAATATTGTAGAGTTTGGATTATTCTTGTGGGAGTTCACTTTTCTGTTGTAGTTGGTTGATTGGTTTTGTTTTTTGTTTTATTCTATTGAACTCAAACATTTAGACCCTCGGTTTTTTACCCCTTTTGAGGTGTCATAGACATACCTCAGTCATATGATCTCAGAGTCATAAGGACACTAGGAGCCTTAATGACTGCAACAAGGAACTTCCAGGGGTGCCCATCTACACCCTGGCCCATGCACCAGGATGCCCAGCTGAATTCAGTCCCGGGCAGCCAGTTCTTGGTGAGCTGTGCCCAAGGTGTACCTGTCCCCAGCCCTGTCTCTCCTTGCTGTGTGCCCAAGGTGCAGGCACCTTGTCTCCTGAGGTATTTGTGACTTGGTTCCAAGCTTGTCTTTGGCCTGCCTCTTGCTACTCCTGACTGGACCCCATGAATTGCACTTCAGATCTGTTTTTTTTCCATTTTCCCTAGTCTGGTGTTGTTCCTGGAACCAGTTTCCAGCAGCTGGCTTTGATCCGAACCCATGGGCCATGGCCTGTGCTGAGATCGCCAGCTCATGGCTAACCTTCCCTTAGGGAACAACTTCTCTTTATGCCATCAGGGTAAAAGTCTATATCAAATTAGTCCTGAAGAGATGTTTTTATCATCTTTTTGGCCAAATTTTAATTTTATTTGGTCTTTTGCACTTTTATTATCCATATAGTTTTCAATTTAGCATAATTGATATTTCTCCTTTATCTATAAGGACTTACTGGCAGATCACAAGCAGAACATAAGTAATATAGTACAATATAAAATAATGAGGCTGATTTCTCCGAAGAAAACTGTCTTACTACATAAAGTCTATTTTTCCACAAGTCTTCATGACCAGTGCTTTAAAGACAGCAAAAATGAAAAAAAAAAAAAAATCATTAAAAATAAAAAATCTTTTTCCTATCTCCACATAAAAAGACACTAAGGTGTCTTGTTGTCAGCTGAACTAAAACAGAATGAGTGTACAGTAGGTATAAAGGACCATGTTTGATTTTATTGCATTTTATATCCACTTAACTTACATTTTGCACTGGTAGAGAAAGACATAGACAGAAAGCCAAGAATGAACTGAGACTCATATATCAAAATGAATTTAGCTGAATTTTAGAGAAACTTCATATATGGTTCTTGGAGTATTTTAAAAAACTTCAAATCCCTATTCCTCAATCTTTTATGCACTTCACTTGAAAAACAGATTGCTTTGTATTATGAAGACTGTATGAAAGTAATATTGCAATTTCTCTTCTTTCTTATCTGAAATAAGAGAATTCTAAATTTCTTTTTCCATGTGCATTATAAAGAACACAGCATAACAAGAAGTGAATCTCTTTCCCCATCTTATTGAATCTGTTCCTATTTTACTTTGCACTGAGGGTTATGTGACAGGGTTAGAGAACAGACCTATTTTTGAGAAGTAAACTCTAACTAGGTCAACAGGAAAGAATGATTTGTTCTCTGAAGCATCCCCTCCTCCCTGGTTTACCTTGTATTAATCTCAAAGGACTCGTTATCTTCTCACAGACAAACAGACAGCAACAATGGAATTTGTAAAGAGTATTTCAAGTCCTTTCCATTATAAATATTTACTGATCTTTCTAAAGATTGCTTTATGAAATGTTATAGCAGTATTTATGGTAACTTTCTTATTTTTGGGTATTTGTAATAACAGTGTTAAGTCTATTACATATTTTTTTTATTTATCCTTTTAAGTATTTTTAATAACTGAATCCATGTGTTAGGAATTAATTTTCTTAAATTTCTATTAGATTTCTTGGCAGTCTTTGTTATCTCTAACACCTTATTACCTGATAGCTATTTTAGTTGTTATTCTCTTGTTATCTAGTACGGCTGTTCTACTGTTTATTCAGAAGGTATCTGAGCTTTATGTTACTGTAAGGTTGATTAATGTAAAACATTAAAATATTCATCCTCAAGGTCACAAGGAACATTTGAAGATAATAGGTAAACAGAAATACCAGTGTTTGGGGAGGGAAGGTTTGGTTGTTGGTTTTGGTGGTTGTGGTTTTGTTTGGTTTGTTGGGGGATTCTTGTTTAGTTTTTGAGGAAGGTGATTTTTGTTGATGTTTTTTGTTTTGTTTTTTGGGGGGGTTGTTTGTTGGTTTTTGTTTGGTTTTTTGTTTACTATTATTATTTTTTGAATTTTTCTTTCATTTTAGAAAGCTGTCCAGAAGAATTGTTCTATTTTTAGGTGGGGTTTTTTTGTTTGTTTTTGTTTGTTTGTTTGTTTTTAATTTTTCTCAATGTGATTAGTATTGAAACATGGCTCTCCTCTCCAGACACTAGGGTAAGAAAGTGGAGACCTAGCTATTATGTCTCTCAGCTAATCAAAGTCACTTAGAACCCGTGTTTTGCCAAATACTCATATTTCAGAATGAAGGAGATAGAAGGATACTGCCCTATTCCTGATCATCTGTAGCTGATGACCAAAATGTTTGGGATGATTAATACTTTTTTTCTACAGTGATACTTATCTCACTGAAACTGAAAAAGTAAAGTAAGGTATGTTTCTTGAGCTTCAACAGTTAGAGGATGTGAAGTGTTATTTCAAGGCAGGAAAAATGCCATGGCTTATAACAAGGCATAAGGCAGAAACAAATTATGTGTTCTCTGTTACCGTAGTTTTTCCTGTACTTTCCATGCCAGACAAACTATGCAAGCCTCCCAGCAACTCTACTGAGTTTTTCAGTTATAGAAGGTCATTATAAAAATACCTCATGATATTGTTGCTAAATACATGCATTTTAAAAACAAAGTATCTTTTCACCCTCAGTGTGATACTTGCCCATCATTCCACATTGTATGTTACTTCCTGCTAACACTGGTCAGGACATCACTTCAGGTGGTAATTGATGTCAGGTCAGAGAGAAATTCTGGAGAGGAATTGGTATTCATAAAAAAACAACCAAATGAAAACTCACATTGTGCTTATGTGACAAATGAGTGCCATGGATTACCGAAAAGCGTTGCCCTTGTTCTTTGAAAATTGGTGAGACTTGCCTCTTGCCATGCTATTGTCAGTCCTTTCTGATTGTGTTTCCTTGTTGTGCTCCTGTGCAGTGTTCAGAAAAACTGAGGTCGTATGGAAGTATGGCAGTCTGAATTCTGGCATTGACACTAACCCAAACACAAGGGTGATGCTTAGTCATTTTTCTGAAAGCAGACTAAGCTTGAATGAGTACACCACCTGTTGTATATATCTATTATTCAAAACAGAAAAGAAACAATGCACCTTTTCCTAGGTTCCTGACTTCTGCTTTCACCCTGTTTCATCTATCCCAGCTCCATGTGCCTTGGCATCTAATGTTTTCAGACTCTGCAACCATTACAAGCCGAGTACAGAAGTCTTTTCTACTCTGCTTTGCAACCTTGTCAGCCCAGGCCTTGCAGGCTTTTTATATCCCAGCTTTTCAAGCTGTGACAGTCTGAGTTCTTTAGCCTTTTATTTATTGTAGACATACAGGTCTTGGCAGCTACATTTCCTGCACATTTAAAGATCACAGCCACAGAAATAAGTTGCAACTCACACAGTATGCAAACAGAAAAGTGAAAAGGGTTATTGAAAGTGGAGTACAGAGGGATAAAAAACGAAAACAAACCACAAGTAGAGGAGAGGGAACAGAGTAGCTGGCAGAGTTGCTGTGCTGGATTGGGTCCCAACAGAGGTAGATAAGCTGCTCCTACATCTTCCTGCAAGTTGTCCTCCCTGTCTAGCCAGGAGAGCAGGAGGGCTGGATGGCGTGTTTCCCAGACCTTACACAGAAATATCAAATAGGAAACTGCTAGTGTGAATCAGTCAAAGAAATAATTCAAGGGTGCCTCTCCTGGGTCCTGCATCTCAGTTCAGGAAATGTTAGTTGGAAAGTAACTATCCTGAACTTTCTGGGGGACAAGGACTGTATGAGCTGCAGCAGGATTCAGGGAGATACTAGGAGATGTAGAATTCAGTGAAAGAACAGGGCTCTGCTGGTGATGCATTTGATTTCCCCCAAGTATCTGCCCCTCAGTTGAGACAGACCAAATCAGGAATATACAGTTTTAGTCCCTACATAAATCGTAATAATTCACCAAGTGCACCAAGAGAGCAAAAATAAGGACTATTTAGTCCACTTCTAATGCATATATACACATAGAATTCCCTTTAAGAAATAGATTTTTTTTTTAGTCTCTACAGCTTTCTAAGTTAATCAAAATTCTATGTAGACCAGAAAACATAGATGTATTCATAAAACATTTTGTTACAGACAAAATGAGGTAGATCAGAATATTACCAGCCTGGTAATGTTCTTTATATGAATGAATTTGAGTATTTTTACTATTTTATATTTTTTAGGAATACTGCATGAAATTGCAAAGAACTCATTCAACAACATGAAAAAAAAAATATTGTTCCTGTGTGGGAATTGGCTGGTAAGCCCTCTAAGTCACCAATTAATAAATCTTATATTTCAGATTTCATTTTTCTTTGTTTAGGACTGACTTTGATGGATACCACATATTTTCACAATCTTTTCAAGAAACCAAGGGATTGCTCATCAGGACACCTCTTAGAAAATTCTAAAGCAGCGCTCCAAAGATCTCAAGTAACACATATGATTTGGTATCAATTTACTTAAAGAAAAAAATTGTAAGGTACATCTGGAATAGAAAATCTCTTTTAATTATTTTAATTGTTTAAAATGTTATTACTTTCAAATGTTAATTACTTTGTTTTGAGGAGGCTTGTTTGTAATTTGGGGTTTTTTGGGGTTTTTTTGTGTCTATGTATTTTGGTGGGGTTTTCTGTTGTTTTTTGGGGCTTTCTATTGTTTGGGTTTTTTAAATTATAGATGTCTGGAAGTGAGCAAAGTATAAAATATTGCATTTATTTTTAAAATGTAAATTAATTTTCTTTCATATACTTAGAATGTTTCTTTAAAAGGAAGGGTATTTTTTAGCTAGTAACTATATAATGTATTTTCTGCTCTTATTTTGTTTGTTCTTTGTATGGAAGGCATTTAGAAAACTTGAAACAAATTTCTTTACTTCAGAGCTAAATTTTTAAATTTAGTACATAGCTACCTAAACCAGGTATATTTTGGATGTGAACTGTCACTGAGATCTTAAAACCCCCAAAACACTATTCTTCCAGCTGTCATTGAGCCTTGGAATATGCAGGCTACCTAGATAATGTCCAACCTCAGTTTTAGGTTCTCTAGTAAGGTACTTTTGTGCCTGTGCATATATCCAGACTTTTAGCATCCAATTAGTTCAAAATTAATCCAGACAAACTTCCTCTGGACACAGAAATTAGACCTTTTTTTTTAACAAAACCTCTTGAAAGAGTGGACATCTAACATAGACTATTCCTGAGCACATAGCTATTGGATTTGATGTGTAAATTCCCTGCTCAACTGGAAAAGCCCATAAGTGGTGATTTGATTGTTAAAATTTTATATTAATATTTTGACAATGAGCTCTTTCATTAAGTTTAAACATATATACTCAGAAAAACACTGTATGTAATGAGAGTAGCCAATTACATTCTCAAAATTTCAGTGAAATATTCTAAGTTTACAAAGGGGAGAATTTTTCATCCTGTGCTATCCTCAAGGCTTTTTTACTAGCTAACTCTACTTAGCAGCCAAATTTCCCTGGTCTCATCTTGATCTAACATGCTGATTATGTTCATAACATAACTGGTAGCTGGTCCAGGTTCTTGTTGCCTTTCTGAGAACAGAACTATATAAAACTCTCTGATATAAGTTACTCATTTACTGTGTTTTCCATACCTTGGACATTCAAATAAGTGGAGCATTAGGTATGATATAGTTAAATGCTAATAATGAAGCAAATATATTAATATATTATTTCATAACAAAATAAAGATCCACTAGGACTCCCCCACAGCTATAATTTCTGTTTAGCTAGAGAAATACTTTTTCTTTTTTAAAGCAGTTCCTCATAACATCTTAAAGGCATATTTTTTTGTAAACTTAACTCATTTCAGAAATCATCTCAAACCATTTAACACCTTAAATTAAAAACAAACACACCAGGTTGTATTTGTGTCTCAGTAAGATAAATAATAAAACTCCTACTGCTGATAAAATCAATGAAAATGAAAATAATTTCTCTTGTTTGTTTCTGTTGTAAGTTCTTAATAGAAGCAACACAATCATTCTTGTATGAAAATGAATACAAACAAGGGGTCAAACAAGCATTCACTTTTGGAACAAAAAATCATATGGCCTAAATTACATCTGAGTTCCTTTGAAGAACATTTTGCAGTTCATGACTAAACAATTTTTCTAGAGACAACTATTAAGAAATATTAGGGATAAGTATTAAAGTGGTATATAATCCCTTTGACCATAATGTTCTGTGGATGTTTTTCTCTTCGGTGTTTTGTCCTTTGTTTAAATACAGTAGTTTGCCTTATAAAAGCTGTTGACAAATGAAAGGTTTTTTTCCCTATGCAAATCTGTAAATGCACATACTTCTCCAACCCTCACCAACAATTTTATATAATTTCCTTGTCCTATGGATAATGTTGAAGGGTAAAACTGTAAGTTTCTAAACTCTATATCTCATCTATAACCTCAATGAATAGCCTATCTGACATCAATAGACAATAAGATCCATAACAATAAGTACTTCGCAGCATAAGAGATCAAAATTTATGTAAAAAGGGAAAAAATGAACAATTTTTTTCACTCTGTAATAGCAGACTTTAGTTGTAATTCAAGTATCCCTTTCTAGCACCCTTTTTTTTTTTTTTTTTTTTTTTTTTTTTACCAGAAATCCACATTGCAGTCATGTTAGTTTTTATTCATGTGTTCCACAAAAGCCAAATTTTGAGCTGACACAGCTCTTTTAAAGGACTTACTCCAAATTCAAGCACAGGATTTTAGAGCTTAGCAAACTCTGATCAATATCTTGTTCCAATCTCTCAAGGGTCCTTAATTTTTCCTGCCTTACCACAAGAATGATAAATGTCAGCTGTAGACACGCACTGAAGCGTCAACACTACTTGTTTCACTTTCCTACTCACAGATATTTTCAGTTATCCAGGATTCAGATGTTTCAAACTGGTGTTCCTTTTTACCATTCCTTCCACTTTAGTTATTCAATTAAAGATTGTCAAATAACTGATAGTATAGTGTTTATTCTAGACATAATAAATAGTGTAGAATATAGTAGAATATGCAAAGTTATTTTTAATTTAGTCTGAAAACATAGAATAGTTGTTGGATTAAAACATGAATTATCTTGAGTTGTTTTAAATAAAGAGGAAGTAGACATAGTACTCATTCATTTTTTTTTCCCAAACTACTATATGTCTCAAAAAAATCTAAATATTTTTCTAGAAGATGTGTAGCAAAGTCTGTAAATGTTCTAGCTGTAACATCATCAATCAGGTTTATGTAAAACTCAATTTAAATTAAATTTATTTTTATTACTAAGTATCTTTGCATTATATTTCTTTATTGATCTTTATTTTTTTCTCTTTTCAAGACAAAATCAAAATAACAAGACATTATTTTATATTTTATGAGAAGAAATTCAAATGTTACAAAATTTCATTTTGATGAAGTTTGAATGATGTTTGAACTTTCTACTCCTACACTGATTATAGTTAATGAACAATATTCTAAAGTGTGGTTATGCTCTGTATCATGTAGATTAAATTTTCATTAACTAATAAAAATATAGTAAAGATACACAGTGTAACCTGTACCATATGGGAAGGCAGCACAGAATAAAAACTCCCAAGGTCAAAAGTCATGACAAATATCATATAAGTTAATATTAATATTTAATATTATTTGGAATTCAGACAGAATTTTAAAAGGCCAAGATGAAAAAGATCTGTTTTGAAATAAGATGTCAAAAGAATAGTGAGTATCATTGTCTACAAAGGGATAAGAAACATATTTAAAGTGGAAGAATCATAAAAAAAGTAGGGCATAGAGGTGATATTCTTCTATTTGGCTGTATTTTACTATAACTGTCCGTGAGTAGTGTAGTAGATCTTCACAAAGATGTGCATGACTATCATGTGTTTGAATACTGGTAAAAATACAAGTCCATCCAACTCAGAGAAGATTAAATATATGTCTAGATTATTTCAATGCCTCAAGAGATTTTAAGTTATGTATTTTACTATACATAACTGTTTACTGTTACAAGGAACTTTACTGTTCCTTGTAATGTGGTAGCTCAGGTTAAGTACCTAAAGAACAGTGACAATTTGAGAATTTATTAACCAAAAAAGGGTTAAACACCTTCACAAATGAGCTTTTCCAGATAATTTTTTTTTGTACATAGGGAAGTGACCTTCAAGCTACACATCCCATAACAAATGTGTAAAACATAAATGCTGACACATCCTTAAAGATGTGACCGAAAGACATAAATCAAGCAGTATTGCTGTGCAGTGGGACATCTGTATGCAGTAGAAAATTCTGGAAGTTTCAACTGAGATTTACATTTGTTTTACAAATGGAACCATTTATGAAGGAGTAGTCCTTTTAATTGTGAGTGTAATATAATGGAGATATAGCATAATAGTAAAAAATTGGTCTATAAAACATTACTTTTAATATTTTCATTCCTTGTAGCATTCTTGTATTTTCTAATGTAACTAATAAAGAAACAGAGTATACATTGTTGCTTTTTAATTTTTGCTTTCTTTTTCTTTCTTTTTCTTTCCTTCCCACTCAAGAAATGTGTAGTTCTCCAGAGCAAAACCTTGCAACATTCCAATGGGCACACTGTTAGATTCCTTAGAAGGTGAATATTGCAGAACTTCAGGAAAGAAATCTTAGAACTGTTTATTTAAGGGAGAGAAAGAGAAAAGAGTGGAAGGAAGGGAGAGAGAAAAAGATAGATATAGAAACAGAGAGATTCTGAAAGTCTTAATGGAAATTACTGTGACTGAGAGAACTTGTTTCTCATCCTGAGAATGTAATCACATAATCTTGACGAAAATCAATGAACAAAATGATAAAAGAAATTGGCAGGAAAGGGTAGTCATATGTGTGTGCAACAAACCAGAAAATGCGTGTGTGCAGTAAAACAGAAAATGATGGCTTTCATCATTACTCCCTTTTTCTCCCCAGAAGAGACAAGGTGCTGCATACCAGCAAGCTGAGCTGGATTCCAAATGAGCAAGTTTTGAGATAGGTTTTAAGCTTCTTTCTTTTCCTGCTTGTCTAGTTTCACTCTTACTTTAAACTTCATTTAAAAAATCAGTTTCTCCCTCTTTACACTTTAGAACAGGAAGTTTCAAATCCTCTTTTTCATCTTGAGTACACCAGTTGAATGACAACTATCAAGCAATATATTCTTAAACAGTCTCTGGAAAAATTTAAGTTTGGTTCCACAATGAACTGCTTCTGTTGCTGCAGTCTTCACATTATGAGTGGCAATTTTGTTTGCTGACTAATAAAAGGCTTATCTGGCATTCTTGAGCACAACTAAAAGAATATGAAGCTGAAAAACCTAATAAAGATTCTGTATCAGTCAGTTTTACACTTAAAAAAATCTGAATTAATTAATACACTGGGCTGTAAAGTGATGAGATGTTAAACTTTATTACAGTTGTAAATGTGATTAAACAACTCCTTACCTTTTATTTCCATGATTAAGAAAACCATTTACAGTAACTTTAAAAAATTTGATTTGAAAGCAAAACCCAACAAATATTAAAAGTAAAATTTACATCTTAAAAATGTGAAATCAATATTATCAGTTAATGATATGGCGCAACTATCAGCCATTTCTGTATTAAACAGTATGTTTTTTGCAGAGAGTAAGACATGGTGATAATTGACAGTGTCACAATGAGACTCCAGATGTGTATCTGTAAATTTTAAAACAAATAGAAACTACTTATTATGTTTTTAAATTAGTATTTTTGTAAAAAGCCACAATAGCCAAAATGTTGCTCTACTTACTACTACTCTACTACTTACTGTAGTGAATTGTATAATACATTTGCAATTTTGTAGTCAGCATAACTGATTTTTATGGTACTATTGTTAGAAATCAATTATATTAGGTTTTTAAAGATCTTTGTTCAGACACAATAGCTCATATCTCTGTAACAAAAATTACTATTAGCTCCTATTTAATAAAATGTCTCCTATATGAGCTGATTATTTGCAAACTTGACCTTGAATATAGTACATGTAAATGAGATATTGCTGTTTTTTTAAGTAAATGATATATACATACAGGGAGACAAGAATAACAAGTTCACCTGCTGACAATTTTGATATTGACAGTCTTTGCTAATCTCACATAGATTAAAAATTCCAGCAGATTGAATTCATAGCATACATGAACTCCTAGGGGAATACTTGGAAGAAATAGAAATCTGCTATTTACTGTTCTGTTATGAAAGACTTCCACTTTAGGCTGATGCCTTTATTTGCTTTGGCAATGATGAAATGTAATTTACTTTAGGCCTCGTATGCTATTTTGAGTGAAGAAAACCAGCCAAAATTGCATTCTTGGTATCTTGTGACAAAGTCTTATGACATACCCAGCAAGTGTCCAAGGAAGAGGCTAGTGCTCAGTGCCTTTTTATTTGTGGTATTTTGTATCCTACTTTACAAAGGGAAAGTTTGATGTTTGCAAGAAAATTGATTTCACTCAGCTATGTTTCAAATCAACTGTACTGTTGGACTGAAAAACATTAATACCTCTGTCCCATGTAAATACTAAGCTACTTAATTTTCATCAACATACAAATGTCACTAATTTTCACTAATACAGAGTGCTCTGTAAAGGTGATTAGAACCCATTTTGTCACTGAAGAAAAAACCAATATGCCTTGACATATGTCTTGACCTTTTAATTGAGTTCATCATCACTTGTAAGTCATACGTAGCATTGTAATCGTGGGTGTAGCAGAAAGTAGAAACATAGGGAAGGCAGGCACAGTAAAAAATAAGTTGGGTAGATCTGTTTGCTATGGTTATCTTAACTTCAGCTTGGGTAGCACAAACCTGTGAAGTATGAATGAAAAAACAAAAGAATAACAACTAAGCTGTTGTTAACTTTGGTAGTTTTTTGACTGGAAGCTTTTTTGCTGGTAAACATTAAGAAGGATAACCCTTCTTCCTTTCTAAAATATTGTTCTTTTTTTACTGTGTCTCATTGACTCATTTTCTAGGTTCAACCTGGCCTGAACTTTTTCATAGAATATTATTTTATGCCATATTTGGAAAAAAATCCAGAACTGTCTAAGAAATCTATAATTCCTCCTTTACATCATTTTGTGGTGAGATACAAATACACTCAGACTAATGTGTTGTAAATTCAGATATTCTACCCCACTGCAGAATAACAAACAATAATCTTACTAAAAAGGAAGACACGTCTTGCAAAAGTACTATTTGATTTTAATATGATCTTACTTCTGCAAGAAAGACGGTGTGGAAAACTTTTATTTTTATAATATATTGATGTTAGAGAACAGTCCTGACACAAAATGGAAGAGTCCTTGTTCATGTTACTTTAAAAAAAAAGATCCTACATAAGAGATTTTATCAGAGACAATAAAGTAGATTTGTCAAAGCACATTTCCTTCTTCAGAAATTAAGTATCCCTTCAAATCAGCAAAAAAAATTAAAAAAATTTTAAAAAGTAATGAAATTATTTGATGTTGTTTCCATCAGAACTTAAGGGCTTTCAACTATTAACAGAAAGATTAATATCTTGAAAATGCTTTATGGAAAATATTGGTTATTTCAGCATGATTCAGGTTTTCTTGATAATTTCCTAAATTAGGAAGAATAGAAATCTTCTCATTAATAAATTTCAGTGTAAAGAACTGTCTAGTTGAGTACAAAATATTCCATTCCAGATATCTTAACTTTGACATTTTCTGAGTGTAAGGCAGAATTGTCTCACTACATTTAAGTTTTCATTTTCAGCTGAGTTTTTCCCAGAAGTCAGGCAATTGTATGTGTTCTTGAGGAACCTGGTCTAGCGGAAGACATCCCTTCTCATGATGAAGGGGTTGGAGTTAGGTGATGTTGCCTTCCAACACAAGCCATTCCATAATTCTTTGTAGATGCAAGGGTGCTAAATAATTTCAGAGTGGTAACAACAGAGCAGAATATTCAGGTCAGAGAACCCTAATAATAACCCTAATTGCACGCTTGTAGGGATTTGGAAGCCTGCTACATTCCCACTAATTCTAAGTCCTCAAGAGAATTAGATTGTCTTGGTTTGGAAAGACAGGGACCGAAGAAAAGGGAAACTTCCCTTGGGGTTTGTTATAATTCCAAAACTGAAAAAAAAAAGGGGTCTTAGGCAATGATAAGGAGGGTAGGAATAACAGTTCTTTACTAGTTAGTCTAACAAGGTAAATTAACAATAATTACAATATTGACAACAAACAGAACTAGAGGAGGAAAAAAAACCCCAAAACAACAAGTCAGTCACAGTTCTTCCTCTGGTAACACCCCCCCCCCCCCCTCAGTACCGTCACAAGCAAATAGGCTAGCGGCAGCTCTAGAAGGGTGAGATGATTCCGAGGGTTCACAGTGGCTGGAGCTGTTGGAAAAAAGTGTCCCGGCTGGCAGGGGCTGTAGAAACAGCGTGGGGAGACCTCGAGCAGAACTGAAGAAACCGTGGGTGCAGGGCAGGGAGGAGACGGGTTCCCAAAATCCCGGGGGGACACACGAAGAGACCGGTGGTCCGACGGAGTCCGAGGTGAAGGGAAAAGTCAGAGCTCTCTGCCTCGCCGAGACGAGCAGCCCTGGCCGTCCCCCCAGAGCAGAAAACTGCCCCCGAGAGAAGTGGAATCAATGTCTCTGCTTTAGCTGCTTCCTTTGTTTGTTCCCGAGCACCCATAAGTACCGAAAAGCACCCAGCCATTAGCTTCTTAGCAACTTCTGGGAAAAAATTCTATAAGAAATCAACCCAACCCCCAACATAGATTCTGTTCAGTATAAGAATTTATTAACTGATTGGCAATATAGGAACAAAACTATGATATTACTAATGATAATAAATTAAGGATATAGTTAAATATAAAAGTTTATTTTGCAAACTTTGCAAATATGTTGTAGAGTACAAAATTCTGGACTGTTTTTAAAGGGAATTTCATGATCTATCAGCCCTTGATAGAAGTGAAGAAATATTTCTTTAAAAGTCATAAAAGAAAGAATTAACACTTTTAAATATTTAGGGAACGTTTAACAACAGTGATAAAACTAGTATGGAAAAATACAATGCTATTCTTTACTGCCATTCATGAACTGAAACTGTTAAAACAAAGACAGCTCATGATGATACTGAACTAGAGAGAAGATAGCATTAACATTTAAAATATATATTTCTTCAGAAAAAATGTTTCAATGAAGTTGGAGAAAAAAACATCATAAATTTTTTTGAAATGTAAATGCCACTTATTTTGCCAACAACCTCACAGCTCTCCTCAGCTACCCAGTTTTGCTCTTTGCTTCTCTACTGTTCTTACTCAATTTTACCACATTTCATTCCTTGCCATTCCTACCTACCCTATGCACTGCTGGTTCTTACAGCTGTCACTTCTGTACCTCTTCACCTGAACCTTCAACTTCTGCTGGCTGTTGAGCTTGTACTTGTTATTCCCTGCTCCACCAGGCACTGCTGGCTGCTCCCCATCTCTCAGTAATGAATGGACTGCATTACCTTTCATAAGCTTATGAAAGTACTATGATACTTATGATAAATACTGCACAATTAACTGTTGTATTTGCATATGAAAGGTAAAGAGAACATTCACTTTTTCTGTTGTGTATGAATAAAATATTTTAGGCCTCACTGATTTTAGAGCAAATCTCAAAGATATAATATTTCTCCAAAGCTCTCCACAGAGGATTATAAAGAAAGGATTGTAATTGAAAGAGTAATTGCTTTTAAATATGTTCTGTTTTACACATTATAGTTGTTTCAATAATTAAATAATTATTATTGATAGCTCTGATCTTACCCTTTTTTTTTTGGGAGGGGGAGGGTGCTGTGGGGAGGGTATTGCCTTTAAATGTGGTATCCTATGAAGCATGAAAAACAAATCTTCTGTGAGGAGACAGAATTTTTAATAAGAAAAGGAGTTATCTTCAAATTCAATTTTTCTATTGCAGGACTCCAGGTTTTTTGCTGATACCACCAGCAACTGTCATATACAAACCTTCCCCCTTACCTGACCCTTTAGTCTTAGTAGTGAGAAAGACTTCTAATAATGCCTTATTATGCAGAGAAGATGACAAATTTTAATATAAGTGATCTGATCACCATCTCTTGACTGCATCAGTCCATGTCATTTTTTTATTATCATTATTTATTCAGTATCAATATTCAGTTGTCTCCTATTCCTACTGCAAATCCTTCAAACTTCTAAGTCATTCTCTGGCATGTCTGCAGAATTTGAATTAACTGAACAGATGAACCTGAAATAGAATTATTATGCAATAGAACCCAGGTAGTCTAATGTCAAGTACACACCACAGGCGATTTTCTCCCTTACTGTTTCTTTGCTTTATGACAAAGCTGTACTTTTCAACTAGAGACAGGCATCAAGACATTCAGTCCAAGTTTTAAAGCAAACAGCTTCATAAAATGCTAACACAACTGCACAACTGTTCTTGTATTTGGTCTGCATCATTTCTAATTGCAGCAAATCACTTTTGTGTGTCACATTAGATTTTGTGCTGTTGAATTGTAGTTATTAATTTAAAAGAAGGATGTTTCAAATTTCTTCAAATTTCTTGAATATCAATACGAATGTTGCTTAGTTGTGAGATTGTTGTTGTTTTGTTTTTCATTTTTTGTTTGTTTGTTTTAATCTGAGAAGCTAAGGGAAATAGATTCCCTTAAGTTAGGGGAAAAAAAAACCAAACAAACTAAAGATAAAGCCAATGACATGTAAAAGATAAACTATATGGGTGCAAGTCAAGTCAGATATTTATAACTGGCACACCTCAAGTTCATTGCTAAAGTCATCTCCAGCTAGAATCTAGGTCTCTATATATATTTAATGAGCATTTTTCCCAGTCTTGAATTCAATAAATAATTTATTCTCTTTGAACTTCCCATGGAAATGGTGTTAAGAGGTAGTCTTTGCCTACAAAATGGCATTGCTTTACCATTACGAGAGCTGCTCAAAACAACACTATTTATGGAAGAAACACAAGTTCCAGACATTTAAAGGTCTTTTATGTTTCAGACAATATTCAGAAGTGGGGAAAGAAGCAGATGGTTATGTTACTAAATATGGTGTGCAATAGTGTGATCTGATGACAGAAAAAAGCAAAAATTGACACACAACACCCTACCCCTCTCACTTTCAAGCTCCTTTACTCCTGAGACAAACAATTTAATTAAAAAATGGTCTAGGAAGTAGGGAAGTCCAGCGGTAACCATTTTTTTTCTTTTTTCTTTTTTTTCCCAGATAATGGAAAAAAATAATATGAAGAAGAATGATGGTGTGGAATAGAATCTTAGAAGAATGTTAAAGCAATGTCAGAAAGAATGAGGACAGATATGTTCTCAGAGGAAGTTATGTAGTGCAAGTGCACTGATCAAAGTGGTTTCAACATCTGCTGTAGCACACTTCATGTTCCTCAGCAATCCACACTGTGGGTGATAAGAGGGGAAAGATTAAAGATTAATGTGACGTCATGGAGAATATAAAGAAAGTTTCCACTTGCCCAATATTTTATTAAGTGCAAAATATAAGGTTATAGAAAAAACAAGAGACACACAAACAGCTCAGAAAATACGTTAAAGATTTTGAAGACGGTAACTTCCACATTAGAGAATTAAGAATAAAATATCAAAAAATATAAAGAATAAATTAAGTGTGCTATATAGATTGTCCTCTCAGATGTGTATTTTTTCCTGTTACTTTCTGAAATGTATTCTGCTGTGTAGATCTTCCACTTTCTGATTGTGTGGCACTGCTCATGACTCAGCAACAGGACATGAGAATTGTCTTTTCTCTCTACTACTTCCAAGGAGCAGTGGCTCTTCTGTGGCATACTGCAGTTTCTCTCTTATCAAGGCACCATGGCCAAGAAGATTCTTCTTATGTTCTTGTAGCTATAGCTTATGGATCTGAAAGAAGCCACATGTAAACTTACACTTTTCTTGTCCCCAACATTTTATAAATAGAATTAAAATTCTGGGTACAGTGAATTAGTAGGACCACTTAAAAGTTATACCTTTTAAATGCTAAGGATAACAGATGGCCAACACAATTTAATGGAAAAAAAAATCAGATTAATGGTTCTATAGAAAAGGAAGGAAAACCCCCAAAATATTAAATGAAGGAAAAAAAAAAAATCTGTGTACTGACCAGAAAAAGTTGTTTGGGACCTGTTGCTCCCAAATCACAAAGCTTCATACTAGGGATGATTTATGACCATGATCAACTGAAGAGACTATAAATACAACACTATATTTTCATTATGAGATAACACTGAACAGATGTTTGTCCTGGTTTTGCCCCGACTGGACAAGTTTTTTTAATATTGACACATGAGTAAACCGATGAAAAGAGTGCATACACCTTCATGAATACACATTTTAAGATGAGACTGCCTGGAATTTTTCTTTGTGAGTTCTGGATTGGGAGAGGTCAGAGTTCCAACGCGGCTCCTTCGCGCAGCTGGGCCAGGCCGAGTTCTGTCCCCACGCTCCGGCCGGCGGTGGCCGGGCAGGGTTGGAGGAGAGAGCCAAGGCCAGCTGGGCTGCAGCTGCTGACATCCACCCTCCATGATCCCTGCCCTGGCTGAGCCGTGCCCAGCCGGGCTCCACCGAGCCCTGGGAGCAGCCACGTCCCTCTCAGCCCAGCAGTGGGGCTGGGCCGGGCTCCAGCGGCTCCCAGGCAGGGAGAAGGGAAGCTGATAAGATCCTGGCCACCGCCTTCGGCCACAGCCCTGCAGTCTGCACAGAGAGTTTCAGGCTGCAGCTGAAATTAAATGGAGCAGGGGCCCCCTTGAGATCGTGGCACAGCTCAGCACGGCCTGGAATCCATCAGGTGACTGCTTTGGCCGGTCATTGCCCTTTGCTTTGCAAGCCCCGAGTGAGATGTTAGCCCTTTTGGTGCACAGAAGAGAGTGCTGCAGGCTCCATGCTGCAGGCCTCCATTCTCTTTCAAGTGAGAGAAAAGGACAGAGTGGAGACATGTAAAGAGACCACATGAAGGCAACAAAGTCAGTCAACAAGGAGTAAAGTTCCAGATGGGAGGAGTATGGGGAGCTGCTTTATTTTTTTAGGCTGAAATTCTCTTGTAAGCTATGGTGATAGACTATAATATATTTAGATATTTCCTTTAAACCATGGAGAAGTATGGGGAGATGGAAAGTTCAAATTGTAGACCTGAGCAAAGGAATTCAGTGTTAAAGTGAGCCAATGTTGAAGTGACTGTTATCATGTGAGACATTTGAGCAGAGAGAGAAAATGAGTGATGAGGACCTTTTTTTCCCTGAGAGAAAATGAAAAGAAGCTTTTCTTTTGAACAGATTATCCTTAAAATAAAAACCCCATACATCAATAAGGCCCAGAGGCACAGCTGTGGAAGAGCTGTGAACATGGGAGGAGCTTCATGAATGTGGATTTTCTGAGCGGCTGCTGTTTGTGAAGATTGAAGCCACAGGAGAATTGTTTTCTTGTGGGGGAATTTTCCATAACAACGAGAGATACTTCTCTCCCTAAGCGACCTGAAGAAAGACTATTCTAAAGGTGGAAAACTGACTAAGAATTCTGGGTGTTGTTTCTGAACTTTGTCAGTGGGAAAGAAATGAAGAAGGCAGGTGGACTGAAGGTTTTATTCTGATTTTTGTTATCCTTCCTTTAGTTCTGTTAATAAATTTTCTTTATATCTTTCAAAGTTTAAGCCTGCTTTGCTCTTGGTTGAGAAATTTCAGATTGGTGAACCAAAAGCACTACAGTGTTACACACAGCACTGTACCACTGACAAGGATTAGCTTTTCAGACCTTGATTTGCTCTGTTGAGCCTATATACTGCAGGATCCTCCAGACTCTGAGGTTACGTCACCTCCTGTTTATCGTGTGTGTCCAGACTCCTGCATGTGCCAGACGTCATCCCACAGCCTCTTTCTTTGCAGAGTTAATCTTCTGGATCTTGATCTGAAAAGGAAATACAAGTCTGTAAGTTGTAAGCTTGCAGGTCATTTCTTATCAACATTGTAATTACTATGCCTTATTCATCTCAAGTGTGGGACCTCATCATGCTACATTATTATAGCATTAGGAGGGGTGGAAGAGAGATGCATAAGAGATATGCAGCCTTTAGAATAGGTAGAATCCTGCTCAAGCCTTGCAGAGAGCAAGTATGTGTACTTTTGAATAAATATTGAAAATTTATGCGTTAGGTGCTCACAAAAAGAGGGAATTATGCTGGTGGAAGGGAATGATGAAAATCACAGTGGAAAAAATAGGAGTGCCATACTACATACAGAATTTAGAATTATGAAGAATAGAGAGAAAGGCAAAGAAGTGAAAGCTGAAAGAAAATATTATTTTTAATTCTGCAACAGAAAGAATCTCCATTATAATTGTATTGGATCCCAAATAAAAGTAAATAATATTTATTTTATTATAAACCATTATATAGTAAATTTCAAAAGCAGGCATTGTATAAAGTTTTTTATTCATGATCACTTTATTTCATATTACTACATGCCCTTGTAAATAGTCCCTCTTCTTCTTTCTTGTAGGACCCCCTTAGATACTTCACGGTTGCCTCCCCAGAACCTTCTTTTATTCAGCTTAAACAACCCCAGGTCTCTCAGCCTGTCTCCACAGCAGAGGTGCTCCAGCTCTCTAATTATCTTCATGGTCCCCCTCTGGATTTGCTCCATCCAGTTGATGTCCTTCCTGTGCTAAATGCAGCACTCCAGATGAGGTCTCATGAAAGTGGAGCAGAAGGGCAGAACCACCTACTTCAGCCTGCTGATCATACTTCTTTTGATGCAGCCCAGGCTAGAATTGGATTACTGGGCTGCAAGTGCACATTGCTACCTTGTGCCCAGCCTCTCATCCACCAGCACCTCCAGGTGCTCCTCAGCCTCCAGCCTGTAGCTTCACTGGGGTTTGCCCCAACCCAAGTGCAGAACCTTGCACTTGGCTTTGTGAACTTCACAAGGTTCCCATAGGTGCACTTCTTCATTTTGTCCAGGTTTCTCTGGATGTCACCATACCCTTCAGAAATATATTACCTATGCTGACAGCAAAGAGAACATATTAAAATGATATGTAAAGGATCATACAAGAAACAACTTCTCTATTAGCAGAGTGGGACAAAACTGTGCAATCACATAGCAAGCGCAGTGGGAAGGGAAGTGCTGCAGCTACACCATGGTGCTTTACTAACCTGAGAAGAAGGAAACAACAAAATAAAAAAGATGAGTGGGCAAGTGATGAGTGTGCAGAGAATGACAGACAGTGTAGACTTGGACACAAACTCTGAATGGAACTCTGGCTGACTGCAGAGTTTAGACATGGCTTACAGGTCACACTGTTTTGATGTAAATTCTTATAGGTGCTCTCAGCTAGCTATTTAAACTATGCTGCTGAAAGCCTATCCTGAGTAGGACACTTGCAGTAGCAAAGTTTCGCATGGAGCTGATTATCTGTCTTGGAATATGTTTCTTTATGTAAGCATTTTACAGCCAGAACATTATATTGTTCCTTTCAGCAGCAATGAAAAATTGCTGCCTAGTAACAGGAGGGAAACTCAAAGGACAAAAAAATCAAAAATCCCAAACCAAACTAAACCACAAAGGACCTCAAAACCTTACATTTGAGAGGGGCAGTGAACTAAAACACGTCTTTTTAGCAAGAGTTTATAGACATTAAATATGTCAACATTAATACGAATTTCAAATAAGTTTTATCTAATGGAAATTTTGTTGTCAAGGGAGCATGATTTTCTCAAGTCATAGCTGCTATGTATACTTTTTGTGAATATTTTTCTTGTTTTGTTTCTTTGTTTCAAATAGCTATTAAGAAGGCAACAGCTATGACCTGCAAAGCACAACTGCAGGAAAGCAGAGTGTATATTATGTGAGTAATACTTTCACTGATGATACTGTGTCCCTTCACTAAATATTGTTTACTATCCAGTTTAAAAAAAAAACAAACAACAACAAAAACCAAAAAGTAATTTTATGATGTTTTATTTAGATACCATTTGTTTCAACAGAAAAAAAAAACAAAAAAAAAAACAAAAAAAAAGGTAGCTAAATTATCAAAGATTAAATGCAAAACTATATCAGTGATGAACACCTTTTTATTGAGAAAGACAGTGAAATATGAGTAAGACCAACAAATTGCTTTATAGAACTGAGGCCAGAAATAGCTTTAATTTGGAGGAGAGAGCCAAGGCCAGCCGGGCTTTACTTATTTTTGAAAAATAGTAACTCTTTTATTTCTCAGAGAAACCTGATGAGTATTTCCTGCAGATAAAGGCAACGTACAGACAGTACAATTCTATTAATCTTGTGATCCCTTATGACTTTATGAGTAAACATATATATGTTTATATATGTTATATGTTATGACTTTATGAGTAAACAATAATAGATGAAACATGTCCAAAAGCACTCTTAAAATGTCAAAGCCATGCTAATGAAAGCGTTTCCATGTTCAAAACATCATATCTTCCTGCAAATTGTCAAATGTAACTTGTTCCCATATAATGTTAACCAAGTCTTGATACATATTATGTGGGGGAATATAAAATAGTTTGGGACAAATAGTCATACCAACTGTTAAGGAAGATGTGTTCTGTGTTCTACCATAACGTATTAACTGGACATGTTTAAATTCATTAATAGAAACACAGGTCATGTAAGAGTCCGTAGCTCAGATAGGTTTGGGGTTTATTTTGCAAATCCAGTTCACAATTTGGTAAGAGAACATGTATGATGTTGAAGAGTTTTTCTCAAACTTAGTTATTTGTAAAAATATTTTTAGGGCTGATTAAAATGTGTAATCTCTCATGCAGCATGAAAATAAGCAAATTTATAGCTGCTGTTAAGTGCCTTCAGAAATTCTCTCAAGTGATGTTCATTTGTCTTTGTTTCTTATGTTAGCTTTGTTGTTTCTGTTATTCACTGTTTTTTTTCAAGAAATTAAGTAACATTTTCAGTATTATATTAAAAAAGAGTAAATATGAAAGCAACTTTTAGTAGTGGCATAGCAGAATTTAATACTTTGAGTTGATATATAATGAAAGACATAAGCATGTACACATACGTATATGTAATGATTTAAATTATAATTGCTTTTAACAAATTTAAGTTTAGATAATCCTTCTGAAGTTGTTAAAAACCATGAGAACAGAATTATTCCAACAGTGAAGATAAAAATCAAGGGTTACAAGTATGAACTGTAATTTCTTATTGATCCACAATGTTACTTCTGATTCAGGCAATTATTTCTCTCTTGAACAACTTCTGTTCAAAAGTGTTTCTCTTTTTATTATTTGGTATATATATTTATATTTTATATTAAATTTCAAGAACATTCCTCTTACTCAGAATTCTATTTTTCCCCCTTTTCTTTTCCACTTCTCCCCCCCCTCCCCCCACCTCTTCTTCTTCATTTCTTTTCCCTTTTTTTTCCCTTTATCTTCCTTATCCTCTTCTATTTCTCCTTCATCATTTTGGGGAACATTTTTTAGTTTATAATAAACACAAAGCCATGATTCTCCAAATGATTTTCATTTCACACATCTGCAACTGGCTGTCCTCTAATTCTGAATGAAAGTAACTTCAGGGTAAATTGTTCACATATGAAGAAGTAAGTTCAAAGTATAGGTGAAAGGTTATTGTAAAAGACTTTTTGCTCAACAGGAAGGTCAGTTTACGTTTGCCTGCTTTGGAAGTTTGATAGGTACACTTATTGATTTCCTTCTCCCCTTCACCATAAAACCACTCGGCATAAAAAGTTTATTGAAGTCTCATAGATCAAAGGAAATTGGGATAAAACTAGAGGAAATGTTTACAACCATCTTGATATCAATAGTAACATGACACATCATAGCTGAGCATGATCTTCTCTTTAAGCAAGTACTATTTTCCTTATTCTTCCCTTTTTTGCATTCAGGTCAAAATGGAAGGCCTTTATAATTTCTATTCTGTTTTAATAGATATGAAAGACTGTATAACTCTAGATAAAATTTTTCAGCTGATTGTAATGTTTAATTTCCCTGTATTTTCACCTTAGTCTTTCCTCTTTATAGTGTTATGATTCAAGCTTTGATAATAATAGCAATTCATCAGACAAAATAAACAGACTTATAAATTGTGTTGCATTTTTAACACATTTTTAACACTGTAGTGGTGTTAAAGGAATTAGTAACTACTTTAGTGGCATTTTGTAAGCAGGCAAAACAACAATTGGGCAAAAATTGAAACATTAAATTTAGAGGTATATTTATGGTCTTTTATGTTAATTGAGAAGTTTTGTGGTTGTATTATAATCTGTCAGAAAGTTGTTTTATGTGCAGCTACACACTAGACTATAGTAGTCTATATAGTTAATATATATTATAAAAATATTTAATGGGAACACCTTATCTGAAACTGACAGCTTTCCTCACCTTATCTGAAACTGACAGCTTTCCTCCTCCAACTTGTTACAATATAGGTGAAACTCATTTATGCATAAGACAGAACCTCTATAAGGGAAGTTTGAAATTGTGAAATGCATACTTATAGGAACAACACAAGCCTAATGAACTTCTGCTTAAAACACAAGCTGTTTCAATAAATATTATAGAACATACTCTGTTCAAATAAACTAAGAAAATTTACATATGAAAAATATTATTCATACAAATAATTAAAATTTATGAGAAAAAAAAGGCTTGGCTTAAGATACTATCTTTCAAAAGAAAATACAATGCTGTTAATGACAAAGTCGTTTTAAGTCATTAGTGAACTTCTTAAAACAAAAAGTTCTTTTTACTAGAAATAGATAGACTAAGGTGATAAAATTGCACTAATAAGGAAATAATAAACTAAATAATTGAAAAAAAGTTTTTGTATACCTTATTTAGGTCAATAGTAATAACAAATATATACCAGTTTATAGATTTGTAGATAAAGCTGGAAAAATCTCATAAACAGTTATTCCCCTTCTATGATAAATAGTTCAGCTAAATAATATTTAAATGTAGTCAATGTGGATAAATTAGTAAAATGTTTTTTTCTCCTGAAATATCTGTACTTAACCACTACACATAATAGGAGAGCAATGAAGATGGTGAAGGGCCATTAGAAGAAGCCATAGGAGGAGCAGCTGAGGTTACTTGGTCTGTTCATCCTGGAGGAGACTGAGGAGTTGCAGTGTACAATTTCCTGATGAGGGGAAAAGGAGGGGCAGACACTGGTCCAGAGATTGGTGGTCATCAGTGACAGCACCGGAGGAATGGCCTGAAGTTGTGTCAGAGTCAGTTTAGGCTGGATATTAGGAAAAGTTTTTTCACAGTTAGGAACTGGAACAGGCTCCCCGGGGCAGTGGTCACAGCACTAGCCTGACAGAACTCAAGTGTTTGGACAATACTCTTGGGTATGTGGTGTGACTCTTGGGGATGGTGCTGTGCAGGGCCAGGAGTTGGACTTGATGATCGTTGTGGGTGCCTTCCAAATCTGTGATCCTGTGTGTGTAAGTTCATAAACACTAAAATGAGAGAGCAGAAAACAAACGCATTTGTGAATGACCAGAGTTAAATTTAGGCACACATAAGCTTGGTTATATATGACATTGCTTTTCCAACCATTCCTTCCTAGGATTATGCCTATATCAATAGCCTTTGTTATCTGTCATGAAATATCCATTACTTTTGGATGGCAGATTTTTATGTTATTTATATTAGCATTTCTGTTAAAAATTAAACTTTTTTTAAGATTCACCGAATCTATAAGGCAAACAATCATCAATTACAGAAATCATATTAGAAAAAAATTTCATTATAACATTATTTTCCTAAATTTATTTTCCATTCTCATGACATCAATTCATTCTCGTAATTAAATTTTGTACTTATTCTCAACTGTTAACAAAAAAAGGAACAATTTCACATGTGATAACGAATTTAATTTTATTGCTATGATGGAACAAGCTGATTCTATCCATGTCATTCAGTTACACAAAATTAACACACAACACACAGGTCTTAAAAGTGGAACTAAGTTCTGCTGATAGAATGGAACAAAAAAAGCTCAAAGCAAAAAACCAACACCATCACCCCCCCACCAAAAAAAACAAGAAAAAAAAAAACAAAAAACCCCTCAAACCAACCAAACAAAACACCCAACCAAAACCAAACCAAACAAAAAAACAAACAAGCAAACAAACAAAAAAACAAAAAAAAAAAAAAAAAAAAAAAAACCCAGAAACAAAACAAAATAAAAAAAACCACCAAAAACCACCAAAAAAAGGAGACAACCAAACCTAACCAACTAACCAATACAGGTTTTTTCTAGTTTTAGATAAATTACTATGGCTGGAACTGAAATTCATGGATTCTGAAAGATACATACCAGAATAATTACGTTTTTGTTTCTGTGAATGAGGTGTTCCTGAAATAAATTTCTTTGCATCATAAATTTAGTATACAGGACACCTATACATTTCTGAGGCAAATAAAAGTTTGTAGTTTGTTGAAAGAATATCCTAAGAGCAGTTCATGAGCACAAAATGTCTTTAGGGCAGGCAGGAACATCGAGTTACATACTTCTTACTGTTATTGCCAATGGCATTCTAATGAACAGCTTGTCTTATCAGCAACCTGTTCTTTATTATAACAATAAATGGTACCATACAAGGCATCATTTTTCTCTGCAATAAGCATTAGGATAATATATTCCTTTTGTTCAGAATCTGCAGGGAGAAGGAATTCTTTTCTTCTTTTATATTTGAGTCTGGGATTGTTGACTATGCATAGAGAGCTGTAACAGCATTTAATGAAATCTTCCTTGGAAAAAAGAAAGAATCCCATAACTTCTAAAGCAGAGCTATGCCAGAAGCAGAACACCTGCCACTGACTCCTTCCAATGGATAACAGACTCTCTGCTTGTAGGTAACAACCCACTGGCAGTAAGTGTTCAAAAACAGCTTTTGAATTTGATAGCTTTGTGCAACATGACCTGGTACAGCCAGTTGTATGTGCTACATTGTACCACCAGCTTAAAGAAATAAGATGTTTTGGGGGTTTGTTTGTTTGTTCATATTTCACATACTCAAGGATGTTGTTCCCTGAACAACAAATTAAGCTAATTCTG
Source organism: Certhia americana (assembly GCA_018697195.1). NCBI lineage: Eukaryota > Metazoa > Chordata > Aves > Passeriformes > Certhiidae > Certhia > Certhia americana. Next base: position 45,935,077 of record CM031860.1, on the reverse strand, counting down.
ATACCTACTTTTTAAATAAGAATTCTGGCCTGATGGATCAGATTTAAATATCAAATTTAATATTATTAGATTTAATAATATAATATTTTTACAAAGCCCTGAATCAGTTCCAGAAAAAAGAATGTTTGATACAGACCACACACTTTCCTTTTATTTTGAATTGTTTGACTAGTATATTTCCCAATTTATTTAATCATACCTGATTCTAACAATGTTTTCCTTTCTTTTATGCTCTGAATCTTTCTACTTCACAGCTGTATTTTCCAGTGTAGTTCTACAATGTACCTAACGTGTGAAAGATAATCACTGAAAAGTTAAAGATGTAAACCCACTGCCTCAGCATACATAATGACACTTTTTAATTCTTGCTTTTTAAAGTGTATCAAGTACATTCAAGCCTGATCACATAAATTCTCTTCAAAATATACTTCTATCCATAAACATACAGAAATGTACTTTGTTGAAAAAGTATGAAAAAACTACCATAGAGCCTAGGAAGCTATGTCAAGGACTGTATAGGCTTCCTTTTCCAATTAAAACTATGTGATCAGATAAATCATTAATATAGATACATTTGAAGCAAATTGTGAAGCACAGAATTTAAAAAAAAAAAAAAAATTAGGTTGGTACTATTTCCAAAACATGAAATAGAAAACAGAGAGACTGAAGTTTGGATACCTCCTTATAACTGGGTCACTTTTTATTACTTTTTTTTTTTTTTCTCATTAGTTGCATAATATAGATAAAATCATCATTTGGAGCCATGACCAATATAGTCATCTTTCCCAACTCCAGTGCTTAACCTTTGCAGTCTTTTCTCTCAGCTTTGAGTGTTTTCATATACTTACTCTTTTCATCTTCCTATGTCAAACCTGCTTCCTCATGAATGCTGAATTTCTTCTTTCCAACCAAATTCCTTCTGGTTTCACTACTTTTAACATATTTAGAATTCTTTTCTTCTCTCTCTAATTTATCCATCCTTCTTATCTGTTGGTCCTAGCCATTGCATCTCCAGTGGTTTTCTTCCACCTTAAAAAAACAGAATTAGTATACATTTGACTGTGACTGTTTCATACAGGGAGTACAGCAACTTTGCTTTTCATCCTAACATCACCTACAGACATACTAAAATATTTCTACTTCAGTGTCTTTATTTAATTCAGCTCCCTCAAACATCTCCACTTGTAACTTGCCTGAAAGATGTCATGACAATAAACTTTCAATCCTGTCACTCAGAGTCTGAGGACATCTTGTCAAGTTATGTCAGGGACATCAGCTGATATACCACAAGAGTAAAATGCTACTCTATTTCCAGTTAATTACCTGGTTAATCGTTTGCTGGTACAATTCACACTGAAAGTAAAATTTGATCTTAGTATCTCAGTGTTTTAAATGTCTGTAACTTTCCAATGCACAGTATTTTAGGAGATTATTACAAACATCACTAAAAATTTCTTGGCAATCCCCTCTATTTGAAGAAAGAAAAAAAAAACTGAGCAAAGTCTACAGATGATGTAAATTATTGTAGGAGAAATACTTAAGTTTTCATTATCTCTTAATGTAAGAAGTATATTTTCATAGTCTCTTAATGAATTAACAGTCTGTGGTTCCTCTGTCTTGTTGTTCTTATTCCTTTACTAGAGCAATGACATTTTCCTTTTATTCCTCCCTCCACTGTTGAGAGAGAAGTAACAAGAATCTGAGATTTCTCTCCCACAAAGGTGAGCATTTCAACAGGAATAAGGTTGTATAATTAAAAACTTTATGCACGTGACTGATTTTTGTTAATATAAATTACACTGTTAATTATATATATTCCTTTTTATTGGGAACTTGATAAAATTTGAACTTCAGAGGGAGAACATTACAAGTGTGTTGAGATTAAATACGTTTTCAGAGTTACAGGATCTCAGCAGCAAAGTCAGCAGAGTCATGGAGGGTGGAACAGCCTAAAAATTGTGAGGTTGTTTGATTGTTTGGTTTTGGGATTTTTTAAATTTTATTTAGTTTTCTTAGGTTTAGGATGGCCACAAAAAATGTTGGAAAGAAATTAATTGTTATGATATAGCAACCTGGTAAAATAAAATAAATTTATTTTAACTTGAATGTAAATATGAGGGAAATCCTTTATTAACAAAATTTCTGTAGTGTCAGTTTGTGTCTGCCCGTGTAGTTCAACTATATACAACATCATAAATGGCAATACAAATTTTATGCATTTGTTCTTATTTGCCAGCTATGTAAGCATTTTGTGGTGCTGTGCAAATCCTATTAGAGTAAGTGTATCAATAATTATTGTTAATGTGATTATTTAAACACTCAGGTATGGATCATTGTGTGAGAGTTATACAATATTTCCTCACTGAATTTCAACATTTTCTGACTTACCACCTGTGTTTTCAGAAGCTCCTTGATATCACTAGCAGATCCCTAGGAAAAATAACGTGTGAGTGGATGCACAGAAACTAACATAGTTCTTCAGAAATTTCTGTACAAAATTCTTTTTCCATATGGTTCACTTTGATTTTATCCATTTAGGGAATCTTGCTGAACCACTGTCAAAATTCACATACAAACTCTCTGTTTGATTTTTCACTAATTCCCCTGTCCCGAACATTTTCTATACACAAAGAAATCTTCACTAGCCATATTTTCCATGCTTCAAGAATTGCTATTTACTATTCTTGACTAGCAAGGATTCAGATTCAAAAACATCTTTATGTTGTAAAAAATTGCAGCAAGAGCAATTAATAAAAATCAAAAAAGTCAGAATTACTGTCAACATTTACCTCAGAAAATATTTTACTCTTTCCAATAAATTTAAAGGTATTTAAATTATTTTGTAACAGCTGTTTCTTAGGAATTAAAAATGAGTGATTGAAAAGCTTTTATAGGAATTTGGTGTACTAGTCAAACTCAGTTTCCTTGTTGAAACGTTACTTGGAGCTTTTGGAGTCCTCCAAACTAATCATAAATACACATAAAAGTTTAAGAATTTACTGCTGTAAGGATGTGTTCTGTCCAGCTATGCACATTGTGTGAACTGAATTTTATACAGAAGAAACAGACATTCAACAAAACATAAAAGTCAGCCTACTCTGCAAACTTGGCACTTAAATAAATATCTCTGACTACAGGTATCTAAAGCTTAGCCAAAAAAAAGGAACAGTGCAGCAGTTAAGATCAAACAAATCAAAGATATCTGCTTCAAATACCTCTGGCTTTAAGTCTCAGAGAAACTACTGTTTCTGATATGAGTGAACACACAGTCAAAATGTTAGAATCACTGTTCCTGGAACTAAATGGCAGTTTCACTAAAGATTTTTTTGAAGCAGCTCTGGGCTGTGTTTTTATTAGAACCTTTTTCCTTGGTAATCAACAATTTCTTGCATTTGCAATCAGGCATACAGAATATTGATGAATGAGAATATTTGAAAATATAAAGGACTTACTTGTTTAATATTTCCTTTAAAAAACAGTCGTTTAGTAATTTTCCCTTTTTGTAGAAAGGTGTCTTTTTTTGTCTCTGTTTTTAAATAATAACAATAATTATCATGATAAGAAAGTTTTTATTTTCCCATCTTTTTTATAATATTTTGCAACGTGAGGCTTGAAACTCAACAGAACTGTAGATTACATCTGCCTTTGCCTATAGAAGTCAAAGATTTTACCATGAAGGAAAGGTCACACAAAGCAATCCAAATAGCAGTGACCAGAGATGCTATATTTTCAGAAGGTATAACGTTAAAGAATAAGCTGGGCAGCCTTACTACTGCATGGAGATAACTCAGGGTATCTTTGCCAGTGCCCAGAGGTGAGATGAGTCATAGCCAAATTCCAGCTCTGATAGCCCATCAGTGTTTGATAATCCTGTTGGAGGCACTTTCTGACTGCTTTTGCAATGTGTTTCTGAGAACCTTTAGATGGATCACAGCTTTTTTTCTTTTTCCAAAACACTGTCAGGTTTTAATATCCCATTAATTTATGCATGAAAGCTAACCATAAATTGGTCCAAAACGTGAAAAAACCTTTCTAATTAATTTGAGAAATTCAGTTAATAATGCTGAACTGAATGAATGAATGAATGAATGAATGAATGAATGAATGAATGAATGAATGAATGAATGAATAGCATGTAGGGACTTGACACAAGCAGCCAGAAAAGAGGGAATTCTTGTGGTTTTTTTTTCTTCTAGAATTCCAGATAATCCTTCATAGAGAGCTTGGGACAGGCAGGCACTTCATGATTCTGAGACAAAATTTCCCACTGATGATGAATCAGGAACGGCTAGGATTTAAACAGGTTGGACAGAAAGTGATGTTAGCATTGATACCGGAAAGATGAAAGAAACTGCATTAACAATCAAATTCCCCAAATACAATGAGAAAATATTTTATTACTCTCACAAATGAATGCAGTATTTCTACATTACTATACTATAGTGTGAAGTTTTCTGTTTCATGCACAGCGCTTTATTTCAGATTCTCTACTTGTAACTGAGGATGAATTGCCTATTGAAGATATCCAAAGAGGGTATTTATTTTTAGACATCTCAAGAAAATCTGATGTGAGGCTAAAGTTAATGGCATTTAATTCAAAGAAGGACTTACAGCTTTTGAACTTTGTTCTTATTACTGCAGATAATATATAACAGATTGGATGATTAAATAATAGCAAGGAAACCTCTTTTCATTCCAGGTAGCAGCTATAATTCCTCTAGAGATTTGGATAAGCCATGAATGGAGGACTATTCCTTGTAATTCAGCTCTACATAATCAAAAATTTATAAAATAGCTATTCCACTATGGCTTAAAAGATGAACAATATTTAAAAAGGAATATTAAAACAAGTTATTCAGAGACCTTATATTTGAGATCCTCAAGATGGATCTTTTATATGGACTTTTTTTTTTTAATCAAAAATATGTACCAAAAGGATTTTCAGATAGTACAAAGTTTAGAGGAAATTTACCTGAAACTGCAACAAAATATGGAAATTGATAACACAGTAATGCTGCTTTAATTTTATGAAACATTCACTTCCTTTCATAGACAAGTTTCTAGAGCACACTGCACAAGTACTCGACTTTTTTATCTTAAATAGATGCTGCTGTTTTCAAATGAAGGCATTCTATGTCAAATTCCAAGACCTTTTCTTTTTGTCACTATGTGGGAACTACTTGGATGCCTATGTTGCTGGTCTGACACAATGCAGAAAATTATAATTCCATATAAATTTCTAAAGAAAAATTAGCAAATTTCTTGAACTCAATTCAAGAAACTTTCATTCAAGACTTAATATCAGAACTCAGAGTTGAGCAGCTGTTACTAGGAGAACGGGACACATTACCTCAATCTGGAAGCAGCTCAAAATGTTCTGTTTTTTATAGCAGTTCTGCTGTTTCATAATTGAAAGTAAATATTGATTGAATGAAAGTAAAATACTACAAGTACCCTGTAACAGAAATGCCTTTTTCTTTCAATTTCTATAGTATAATGTTAAGTATTACCATAATTATAGTAATTTAATATATAGAAAATATTTGTTATAAGTGTATTCAGGAACTTTTCTTGAAATAGTAATTTTGTTGGCAATTTCATGCATACTAGACAGATATGTTAGTTTTTACTCTGTTTTAGCTGTTGAGGCCTTTAATCTCAATCTATCTTCACCTCATGATGACAATTATATAAGAAAAACAAAAAGAAGGTAGGCAAGCTTCTGCATATAAGCTGAAATGACCCAGCAAAGTTTTTGTGTCATGCTGATGTGTTTCCAAAGGATTGTCATTTTCCCAGAATGCTGCTTCTCATGCTTGATTAAACTAGTTTCCCACAGTCTTACATAATTTTTCTTACATTGAGACTTACACTGGTAACCTAAATCCAGCTTAATCTCCATATCTGTCTTTGAAAAAAAAAAAAATCTGACTTTTATATTTATTTAATCGATTTTTCAGGGTGTGTTACTCTTGAGATGGTTATTTCTAGTTTTTTCTCTTGATCTTTCAGAGTTAGAGCTGGATGGACTGGAGCTGATCTGAGGTGGGTTTTCTCTTTGGTTAGGTTTTTCTTTTGTGGTTTTTTTGGGGGGGTTTTTTTGGGTTTTTTTTGTTTTGTTTTTTTTTTTTTTTTTTGGGGGGGGGGGGGGGGGGGGGTTTTCTACAAGAAAAGTGTTTTCAATCCTGTATAGTTCTCACTGAAATTCACATATGTCATGGCAACAGAAATGGCCATTTTCTCATAAACCCAGCTGTCCTTAGCTGTGCCTTTCCTAAGTATAAGGAACAATCAAACAGATTGCAAAAAAACTTTTTCTTTCATCATTCAAAAAATAGAGGGAAGTGAATTATGAATGAACCTTCCAAAATAAATTTAAATAACACAAAGCAAATAGTATTTTGGTTTTGTAACAGCCTTTGGGCTAAAACGAATTGCAACATACTGGCAATATTTGAAAGCTGATATTTTAGGAGACTCATTTTAGCCTTGCATAGGAGCATATTTAGGAATATTTGTGTGGAGAGAGATTGTGAAAAAGAAACAGTATAGCTTGATATGCAGGGCTCCTAGTTCTTTTATTTTCTGTGCTATATGTTTCACCTGTACAATCATGCAGATTTTTTTCTGGCTTCTCAGCACTGAATATATTTGTTAGCTAACATTACCATACCAAATTCTGGGAAGTGTTTTCCTGAGGTGGTGGCCTCTCTATACTTAACTTCAGAATCAGTACTATAGGATTTAGGTAATGACACTGTGGATTTCTATCACATTTCAGTCTTTAGAAGTGCACAAGTATTGAAAAAACTTAACATTGATTTTGCATACCCTTGTATCATGATGTACTAAATTGCATCTCAGTATTAAATCCACAAAGACACCAAGCTCCCTGACATATACCTGGCTGGCAGGACTCCTGTTAAGAATCACTTTCCCAACAGAAGGTCAGGGTGCTAAGGCAAACTTCTCCAAGTTTATTTGTTTTGTGCAACACTGAAATTAAAATAGGATTTCTTCTTCTCACTTAAGTCTAGAATCACAGACAAAGAATTAATCTTGTCTGTTCAGGAATTTATAACAGGAATGCAAGAAAAAAGTTTAGTTGTCAGAAATGCAGTAGCTACTGTGAAATAACCATTAGCAGAGCAAATAAAACCCTCAGTAAGAGCATGTTATTCTTCCCAGAGGACCATGTGAAAGCCATGTGACTCTGAAAAACCCTGTACTGTGAGCTCATTACTGTACCTGGGCAGCCTGATATCACTGACACAACAATCTTTACTATACCTGAGCTATTTACTGAGAGAAAGAGGCACTGTGCAATAAATGACCTGAAGACCTTGAGAGAAAAAAAATTTATAAATACCATCTCACTTTTTTTTAAATAGGAATGTGTCTGTATGCTGGAGTACATCTAGTCACTGTTATGGTGACTATATAGAACATATAATTCAGAAATCTATTAAAATTAATAAAATTGTAAGGGTAAAATACGTGTTTACCCTGCATTCTTTAATGATTGGTAGCAGGGACAACTTTCAGAAAATAGCAATGGAAGTCTTATATGTGCCTTATAATTCCACCTGCAGAGTCCTCTCACTGTATCATGCTGTTAATCTAGATTAATTAGAAGTTTTAAAGCCGATTTTATTAATGGGTATAAATACCTTCGTAGGAAAGTAAGACTTGAAAAAGAGCAGGGTTGAATTGTGGTCTCCTGTATGACCTGATCTGCTCTCCACTGCTTCTCAATGAAACAATTTGCCAACTTTCAAGTAAGCAATATAGATGTAAATATGATCACAGACAACCTAATTTTAGACAAAAGTAAAACAATGGGGGTATCTCAACCCCACTGAAGACAAAGCTTCCTTGGAAGCAGACAGAAATAATATGCTACCTGAAGCCAGGACATCTCTTCTGAATGCCAGGACATTTTTCAAAAAGATTGCCCTGTTTATGTCCTTTAGCAAAATGCCTTGTTGTATCTTTAGCCCTGATTGTAAATTATCTAATATTACATATATTATCTAATATATATATATTCCCTCATTATTTTTACCACTTTTAATTATTTTGCCACTTTCATCAGATTGAGAGTAACAGCAAAAATATTTGTAAAGCCCTATAAAGGAGTTGAATTCAGTATTGTATCAATATTTTTAGGATAATAGCACATTCATTTCTCTTTCATAAGTTACAAACTACCTCAAGCCTTCAAGGTTTGCAAGTGCTGCTCTGTCTTGTATCCATGGTCCCATAATCTTGATAATATTCTTAATGCTAAATTTTGGGTTATCTTACTCCATGTATGTTATTAACCTATCTGGAAAAACCCAACTTTAAATAAATCTATTAATATCTATAGTTTCCAGCTACTTCTCTTGTTTTCCGACAGGCGGTTATTCTTGGATTGTAAGAAACAACTGATTTTCCTTGGATCCACTTACAAATGCCAAAAATGTTCTGGTGGAGTACATGTTATTATATCAACTGACATACCCTGGCTTTTTCTGTTGTTTATTGGGGATAAATCATAGATAAGAATACAGCTGTGAGACATCTATGAAATAAAGCTGGACAGATTGATTTCTCTGCAAATGGAGTTTCTGTTGATACCATGATATAATCAAGTGATTAGTGGGGTTGTCTGACAACTGCAGGTCTTCTTTTCCATCTTTTATTCCCCCGGTAGTCTTTCATTTACTTTGTTAGAGTTCATTATTGTATCTTCCTATAGCTCATATTTATTTCAGTATTATCTTTCTTTTTATGGCAATTACAACACCATAGATACAATTTTATTATGCAGTCTTTCTTCTTGTTACTTGCGCCTGAGGACATTCTATGTTCTCAGATAAAAATGACAGCTGTTATCAGTTATGTTAAGGAAATAAAATGGTGGAATAGGTCATGTCCTTTTCTAGAAATCCATCTTTTTTCAAGTGGAAATTTTTAACCACAATAAATATGACTACTGGAACTTAAATCCTATGTCTATGATAATGAAACCACATGGGAAATTTTCATATTTGGAAATATTTGCCCAGTTAAAATCACTTCTGCATCTGTTACTTCCTATACACATGAAGGACAACTTGATGCAGCTATTCTGGAAAGTGTATGCTAAAAGAGATAATGTATTTAAAATCTTGTTGTAGTATAATATGACAATAAAGACATGATTTAGATTTACAATAATAGTGTAGTAGACAGGATTTGATGATAAATTCTTGAAAGAATGCTGTGTGAGACTTTGTGTACAATAACAAAACAGATTAACTTAGTTGCTGGAAAAAATAGAAAATGTCAGAACAGATCATTCTAGAAGTTTCCAGTTTCTGTAGTCACCCAGGATATGATTACTGGATGTCTGCAATAATGAGCGTTCTTTGAAAAATAACTTCTGAAATTCTTAGTAAGTTCCCAGTTCACTTCAATGTCCTTTGTATATAATTTCCTAAGTAATTGCATACTTAATATAAATTTAAATGCACTAAAACTGCAGCAACCAATTGCTGAAGTGATTGCATTTGTAATTGGTTAATGTAGGACAATATAGCACAAATATGTAAATGTTACCTAACAAAAAATTCCTAAAGAGTTGAATGGATTCAAACTAATGATTCTTTGGAAATTTTATAGTTTCAAAAGAAGGAAAATATTCAAAGTCTAATTTAATTCTACCTTCCTTAGAAAGGGTTATATAGAATCTCATTTCATTACTTCCATGTGATGATTCAGAATTTGAAGGAGACATCAACTACTATAATAATTCAAATGAGCTTTCAGCAAATAAAGGCATGAAAATTTTCATAGATTTTGACACATATTAACTTTATTTATTCTAGTGTGTATTTTTACATTGATTACCTTGACCTTGATTGATTATATCGATGTTGAATACGAATTAATGAATATGTGAGTTGAATATATGAAGGATTTGAAATATTAAATGATTGCATAACTGCTAAGTATTATGACGTAAATAAGTTGTAAGTCACCCGCTTAATGTTGCAAATTAATTCCATTTCCTTGTGTACATATATATGCATACATATGTATATATGGGAAAGTTAATATTTAATGAAATTTATGCAATGTAATTTGAAATATTAATCCAGATCAAAGGCAAAGTATCAGTAACATATTGTCTGAATAATAGTAACAGGAGCAGAGAAAGGGCAATCATTTCAATGTGGCCAGCTGGGATTACGGCCTTTAAAAATATATTATATCCACATCAAAATTTTTGGGCTGCCTGACTCTAGGCCCATCTGTTTGGATGGCAGAATGCCCATTCAGAAGTTGGTGGAGCTTTTGCCATTAGGCAGAGATGCCAGGTATCAATAGGATTGAGGTAGGAAGACCGGCAGAACACTGCAAAGGACATCTGTTCTCCAGGAAAAGAGGAGAGAACTCCATCTTCTGTGACAGCCCCACTACACTGACACCACATGCTTCCTTGCACCTATTGGCACCTGTTCATATTTATATGCAAAAATAACAAGAAAAACCTGAGCCATCTCTGAACGATGGAAAATGGGTAGTAGGGGCTCTTAAAGGTCCCTGTGGCTGCCAGGAAAATAGGTTTCACTGTGGTAAGCATTTGGAAAACCAAGGAAGACCATATGGGATATCATAATCAAAGTCCAGGCATTTTGTATACCAACAAGCCCCTGGCAAACAATATTTCTTGGAAACAAACAAAATTACAAAAAAAGTAAATGAGGAAGATCTAGACATAGCTATTTTGCATTTTTAATTAGAAGTGCAAATTAAGAAATCTAACAAATCACTAGAGGTATGTGTTATTCCTCTGAATGCCTTGTAAAGAAACAGTATAACTTCTAACCTTCTGAGTTAATGAAAATTGCGGATTACATATTATAAAATAAGTAAATACAGGGTAACTTTCTGTTTTATGTTGTCACCCTGTCAGATAAATGACCAAATTAGTTAGTCTTCCAAATGAAATAGCTATATGACACTTACATAGAGACATTGAAATTGTTGTACTGACTTGTAAATTATAATTGTGGTAGAAGATTTTTATATATCATCTCCAGCTTTAAAGATTAAGTATATTCAAATTTATTTGCAGTTTTGTCAGGGAGAGCACAAAGAATCTTTGAGACAAAGTTGTGGGTACTGCATATGTATGTTTAAACTCTGTCATTCTAATGCATAAAAAAGTAGCTCTTAGCCCAGTATACCAACCTTAACAGTTGTCAAAAAAATACTTTGTGGTCAATGTGAGAAATAGTGCTTCTTCTACAAAGTGATGTATGTAAAGCAAAAATGTCTTTTGTTTTTTTTGATAAATAGAGATATTTAGTATACAGGCAGCTGAGAACTATTACTTATCAGAGAGCTTAACAAAAAATTAAAAGATTGATTATACATTCAAGAACTTAGTTTCTTTTCTCTTGAAAAGTAAATATACATTAATTTTAAAAGTTAAACACTAATTAGTCAATATGTGTTTTGCAGAATTAGTTGTTTTCTTAGTGAATAATGTAATATTGCATGTTTTGGATGTATTTCTGAATTACACGGAGCAATTAATATAAAGCGATGGCTATTGAAGACAACAGGATCATTTATTTTTATGAGTCCAGGATATAAACCTACATCTTACTGTAATGAGTTGCATGGAGCTGTCTTCGGAGGTATCAGCAGTCAGCTGAGAGCTTATGGGTCAAAATTGGAGGGCAAACCTACACTGGCATTTTTGCAGTGTACTTTTGCTACAGACCTGATGATTCGGAATAAGAAGTAGAGGAGCTTTTCTTCACACAACTGAAGGAAGCTGCAATTTTTTTGTCCTCACCATAATTTTAACACCCAGGTGTCTGTTGGAAGTATAATGCAGAAGTGTTCAAGACATATAAAAGATTTCTTGACTGACAGCAGGATAAGAGCCCTGGATTTCAACCACTTCAGATATTTGTTTAAAAGACTCATAAAACCTGGAGAGAAGAGGGGTTCAGGAGAATTAGTTGATATTAAAAGGTAGCTTCCAACAAGCTCAAGAACAGTTCAGTCTAAAAAGTATGTAGTAAAAAAAAGATGGCAAAAATCTGTATGGATGAGCAATGATCTCTTGTCTGAACAGAGATGTAAAGGAGGTGTACAACAGATAGAAACAGGCAAAGTGAACTCAGGAAGAGCTTAGAGTTTCTGTCCAATCATGCAGATTTATAGAGTTAGAAAAGCCAGAACCTGGAGATGAATTTGCTAAGGCTTGTAAAGTATTCTACAAGTGAAAAAAAAAGAGAGAGGGAAGACTGTGGAAAAAGAGCCATGGACTGAATGAAGTAGGGGGTCTGGTGACAACACCAGAAAATGCTGAAGTTACTAATAACCTGAACGATGGGACAAAGTGCACACTCAGCAAGTTTGCAAATGATAGAAAACTGTGAGTAATGGCTGATACACCAGATTGAGCTGATTCCACAGGGACAGGAAAAGCCTGGAGAAATGACTACAGAGGGCCCACATACATCTAAACAACAAAAGGAGCACCAAGACCCAAATCTGAGGAGGAACGATCCCATGCACCTGTATATGGTGGTGACTGACTAGCTAGAAAAGAACTTTGGAAGAAAGAACACCAAGGTGACCATAAGCAAGCAATGTGACAAGGAAGCTTAGCAGCCTGGGCTGCATTAGGAGGAGTGTTGGCAGCAGGTCCATGGAGGTGATCCTTAACCTCTACTCAGCACTGACAGAACCACACCTGAAGTGTGTGCCCAATTCTGGGCAGTCCGATACAAAGGAGATATAGATTTACTGAAGTGAGTCAGGCACAGGGCCACAGGGAGGATTGAGGGGCTCTTTTGAGCAGCTTTTGTCTCAGGAGAGGTAGAGAAACCTTGGATTCTTTAGCCAAGAGGAGAAAGGTCAGGGAGGATCTTATCAATACATACATATTAGCTGAAGGAAGGGTGTAGAGAAGCTGAAACACTGTTTTCAGTGGGACATACTGAAAGGAAAAGAGCCAGTGAACACAAATACAAGTCCTTGCAATGCCAACCTGAATAACGAAAACACTTTTCTATTGTAAGAGCGATGAAACACTGGAACAGATTTCCAAGAGAGGTGGAGTCCCCAGTCTGGGGATACTCAAAAGGAAAGCCTTCTCTAGCTGACCATGCTTCAGCAGATGGTTTGAGAGAGATTATCTCAAAACACTCCTTCCAATCAAAAAAATTCTATAAATTTTGTGATTCTGTGAATATTAAATTTTGTGAATGGAATAAACATTTAATGAATGAGTTTGACAAAAAAAACTAATCATGGGGGTTTAATTCCATAAATTTTGTATTGCATTTTTAATGTTTTTAAAATGTTTGATATAATTATTTTAAACTTATCCTAAAGTTTTCACATTCTTAATTCTGATTATTCTCCAGACATATTTCTAAATAGGACATTATTATTAATTATAATTATTAACTATTAGAATTATATATTATTAAATATTATTTCCCTCCATTGTTAATGAAGAAGAGAGATTATTAATTGGTTGAATGAAGCATCTTAAAAAGAAAACCATTAAAAGGCATATGGTATTATGAGAGAGATCTCCACATGAATTTTGCTTTGTGTTTTTATTTTATAAATAAGAAATATAAAAAAAAAAAAAAAATCTTGAACTCTATATCCCTCATTTGTGAACAAAAAAATAACATGACTTTTTTTGGAATACACAAAATCAAAATTTCCCAGAAAATGTTAATATTTAGTACAATATAAATTGTTAACATGTATTGCAATGAAACATTAATGTTTGTATTTAACTATATATAGCGTGAAAGAAACTATTTTTAAGGTCATAGAAATGGTTTTCTAATAAAAGCGTGAAAATTTCTGCAGAACTGCTTCAATGACTACTAACTTAGTCAAGTTGTCAAGCAGAGTTTAAATCTTGCATGCATGTGGTGATAATGCTCCAACGAGTCTTTCTGACTTTATCAGATTAGACAAACTTCCACATTTCAGAAAAACATGGCTTCTTGTGTGACTGTCAGTAGGATTCATGAGAAAGTTCTTTGCCTAAATTCTGGTCTTTTCCGCACATTATGTTTCAAACTTACAAAGACGGTTTCATGAACTGTAGATCTTTACACATATTTATTATGTGGAATTGAATTCAAATAACAGTAATATGTTCAGCAGTTCATGGTGATAGCCATTGTGGTTTAACAGGTCTCTCTTGATTCCAATTTCTTATCTCAGGAACAAATAACCTCCCAAGGATACTTGTAGGAGATTCAAGATGACAGGCTATGTAGTAACGGCTGAAAAGCAGGCATATTTCTCATTCCAGGGAGTTACTAGACAGAATTTGCATCTCCCAACTGAAAGGCTAAATTTGGTATATAGTGCATCTCTATTAAGTTTTTATATTATATTCCACAAAGTTAATTTGAAAAGATAAGTTTTTAAGCCCTATTAAGATCACTCTTGTAAGTAATGTGGATTTTTTGCTGTTAATGACAGTTATATCTGCAATGTAAATACTAAGGAAGTGTTTCAAATAAAAGTCCATTTTATTAAACAGAAAATCTTTTCTTTTCGTACAATAAGCCTTTAAATTTTTCACTGCATATTACAAAATTTGCTAGGATTGGTTAGAAAATATTGATTGTTCAACATATGGTTTCTGTTCTGGAACTAAAACTGCATCTTGAAAAAGATTCAAATACGGGTATGTATAGTAATAAAGAATTGTTATCTCTGCTACAGTCAACATTGCGTAAATTGCCAGTTATTTCATTTCATGCTTGACAATAGGAACTCAGTGTTACATGAAAGAAATATTTCCACTGAAACATATATAGAGAGAATTAAAAATCTCTAAGGAACTTTTGCTTTGAAAAATCAGGCTGTTCACAGGAACAAATAACATCTCCGTATTTCTAGAAAGAAAAATAAAGCTTGCTGAGAAAGCTTATTGTTTAGTGATCCTTCATTCTGACTCAAGGGTTACTTTATATATGCGTAGAAATTTTTAATTATTCTTTCATAAAATAAAGACTATACAAAAGTATTCAACATCATAATAAATAATGTTTTCATGAATACAGTGTGCAGGGAAGAATATAAAGTGGAAAAGGATATGTTTCTAAACTTCTAAAATGAGCTAAGCACAGAATATTCACCTTTTGCATTATAAAACTGATATGAAAGTTCAACATACTATTATCAACCAATTATATTTAGAGCTGATCAGCAGAAGAAATATGGAGTTTAATATATATGACAAATTGATATCAGAGTATTAAATAATGTTTCCTATTTTTTCCATAACACATTTATAACAAAATTCAAAATTATATATTACTTTTACAAAGGTTTTGCCATCTATTTTTAGTCTACATTTAATTAAATATATAAATGATAAAATGCAAGGTTAAGATTATCTCATCTGGTAAACTTAAAAATAATCTTAGGTATTTAAAAATTAATTTGGGCCACAGAGCAGGATAACACACACACTATCTACTAGCTGCTCATTAAGACAAAAAAAATCTGAGAGTTACCATTTGGTTAGTTTGGGGTTTTTTTCAAAGATTGTATGTTTAAAATGTCTGTTACATATTAGATATGCAGATAATGAGTACAGCAGTTGAGCACTAGTAGTTCAGAGTTAACTAGTAGGAATTTTTACAAATTTATAAATGAAACAAAACCCAACCCACATGGGGTTTTGATTTCTGCCAAATGACTACACCTCTCATTAGTCACTTCTTGGTCTCTTTGGATACAGATATTACCTGGAACACTGAAAATATTCCTTCAGTAAGTTATATTTTTGCACTGTTAGATTTGTATCTTTAGTGAGTAGCAGGTTAGGAAAAGGGACTGTGAAATGTGACCTCCATAGCTGATTCCTCACATATTCCTCCCTTGAAATTCTATCTTACAGGAAAAGGAGTCGGATGTCAGTAATTTAACTGACATCCTTCTGAACAACACACAGTTTTTTCTCGGACTTGGACTTATAGACAGAGACTTTCTTGGCACATGCATTATTAGAATACATGAATGTGGTTATCACACATAGAGAAATTTTTTTGGTATTCATTTTACATCATGATAAAAACAAAAATGATAGATTTATTTTTTCCTGTGAATTTTTAAAAAACTTACTACCTTATTTAAATAAAGATGTTTGGCCAAGATAATATCTATTGTTTTTTCATTAAATTTCTAATTAAATGGTATTTGTTTTACTTTGTTCTCAAGTTCAGAGCTATCACTAGAAAAGGCATTTTTTTGAAGTCAAAGTTTGGGCTTTGTTTTAGAATGGCATTAATTTAAATTACAATGGTAGATTTAAAACTCTAGTTACTGGATTAAGATAAATAATTCTCAATATCTGTTTTTTTAGTTGCTGTTCTTAAAATATATAATTTTCTTATCTTTTAATATATAATTGTTATCTTAAAATATATAATTGTCTTAACTTTTGTTCTTCCTCTGTATGTACCATACTTCTATGACAGTATGGATAATCAAAGATCAACACAAGTGTCAAACTTCTGAGCTAAATCACCCATGCTCTAGAAAATAAACTTTCTGTAATTAAAACCATGAACAGAGCAAAATTAAGAACAATGTGGCCAAAAGCAGTGCGTACTGCATAAAGCGTTAGTGCGATATTAAATAACATTACTTAGGCTTCTGATAAATATTTTTGCCTTTCTAGGGTCAATAAATAATAAACACAGATAAGCCATACCAAAGCAGAAGGTAAAGATTAGTCTTTAATAAAATTGAGGGATTAATCTCTTCACAAAATTCAAGGGGGATAATAGTGAATTCTTGTGCTTGTGGGAGTTTCAGTAATATTCAATACTTAAAAATGTGGGTTTGTTCCTTAGAAACAATGTTGAAATGGTCCTAAATATTGAAGAATAAATTAAACTTCTTAATTTATATATCTGTTAAAGTTAGCTGTTTGAACAGCTCTTCAGATAAGTCCTTGGAGAAAGAAAAATGTATTTCCATCAAGGAAGTATTCATTTTTCCCTTTTGATTGTTTGGGGAATTTGGAACAACTTATCTCCTGTTTGAGACATACCAGGTGCCAAATATTTGATAAAGAAATCCAGACATCAATGATTTTTTATGTAAATCAGAAACTATAATTTCTCTTTCCAGGAAACAAAGAGTCTTCTATTTCTTTTTGGTAAAGCAGGGTGATTGTTTCCTCAGTTAAAAAAATTAAAAAGCAATATGATTAGTAGAATAAACGTGCATTTTTATTATAAAATGACTAATGAATATCATATTTACTCACACATTCTTATATATCTCTGAAACAGTTTTGTAGAAAGACAAAAAAATTTCTTTAGGAAAGAAAAAACGAGATTGCTATCAACTCATCTCATCTGATGAGTACTTGTCAGTGCTATAAATGATGGAGAAGATGGTGTAGTAGGAAGGAACAGATAGATCTGACAGAGAGTAGCAAAACACAGAAATCAAAGTCTCCTAAAAACTGTTGCAAGAAATCTCCATTCTGAGAAAATAGTTTACATATTAGAAAAACAAAATGCCAATTAATAGAATAAATGTTTTCTTCACTGTGTCCTCAAACACAGTAAGAAAATGGTAGATTAAGCCTTGGGGAACAAAATTTATTATGAGCATGAAAAATGTTGCAGTTCTAATGCAGTTTTTAAATGACAGCATAATATGTTATGGATCATTTGATTTTTTTGTATGAAAACGCTATTCAGCACCCAAAAAGGCATATGCTGCTAACGGCATGTATTGCAGTCCTTTTCTTATGACAGCTGGCAACTAGCAAATGCCAGTCAAAACACAAAATGTCAAGCAGAAATTTTTCTCAATAAATGTACTTGTTTAGATAATAGCACCTAAATATACTTTGCAAAAATGTTTCTATTATTTTTGAATGCATCATACAAAAAGATTGACTGCATTAACCCTTCAGTAGTACACAAAAATATGTAATTCAAAAGCTGAGCAATATATAGCTTCCTTTATAGGAATTGCTATTGTTTCCATTATTATTATTTTTAAATGAACACAACTTGAACTTTCCTTGTCAAAATATATAAAGTTATAGGAGAACATGGCCTTTTTTTTACATAAAAATAAAAGAAGTTTCATGTAAGAAAATATTATGATTTGCATAGATTATTGCTACCAAAATTTTTGCTTTTTTTGAATGTAGTGAATTATGAGATATTTAGTTTAACAACCGTTTGTACAGAAGTCACCATTTGTCTACATCAGAAGTGACAAACTACTCATTCTGATTTGTTTCCTACAAGGTAACTTGTCAAATCCATTCTAAAGTAAATACCATTAAAATCCATTGTTTAGGAAATTACATTTCCCCCCCACTATTGTTTTCTAATTTATTTTTTTTACTCATAAGCCACATTTCAGTGTTCTCTTTTTTAAATTCTGCTTTATTATATAATTCCCTTGTCATTTGAGTTCCATAGGTTTTTCAACAATGATTATCAATTTTAAAAATTTATTAGGGGTAGAAGGAAACAGGAAATGTTCATTAAAAAAGAAAAAGAATGGTCACCTTATAAGTAAAATTGCACATCAAGTCATTTGATTGATATTTCATGTGATTTAAAAACAAAAAATAAAGATAGGCTGACTATTAAAGAGCAAAAGATGTAGAATGCCATCAACTTAATTTAAACATTTTTTGTGGACATATATATATATCTATATACTTCACTTTCAGCTTCCTGGCTTATGCTGGGTAAAATTTTCTAAATTGACCCCTATTCAGAACTGAGCAATTGTTTCAGTGATATTTTTTATCTAGTGTCAATTAAAACTGATTAGTGTGTTTTCATAATCTATGAGATTTTTTTTTGTCAGTCAAAGATTCTAAAGTAACTATGAAAAAACTACAATAATAGACTTAAATGAATGGTTGGGCTTTAAACCTTATCAGACAAAATATTTTCCAAGATGAATACAAGAATTAATAATTACATTAATAATTGCATAGGGTAAGAATTCAAATCTGTACATGCAAAAGAGTAGAAAATTATATGAGGATGCACAGTCATCATCATATAGAGAAGCTAGCCTGGAGCACAATAAGCCAGACTCACATGTAATTGTGGTGGATTAATCCCTGTAGGTAGCTAAACCCCATACAGACTCTCATTCACTCACTCCTCCAGAGCAGAATGAATAAAAAGCAATTAAAATATTTTTACAGGAAATTTTCAAATGTTTATTTTAAAAATTAAAACTTGAATGTAAGATTTCTGAATAATGTTTAAAAGTATGAAGAATTTCAGAAGTGCGTTTGCTATATGATATGCCAGTAATAACTACAACTAGCTTATTTGTGAACAGGCAAACATTGTGTACTTCAACACAGCACTAACTTTTAAAATTGGGCTGCTTGACTAGTGAAAGCAGGAAATTTTTCTCTAGAAAAGAGTAACAAAGATGGCAAAGAGTCTAGAGCATGAGTTTTATGAGAACCAGCTCAGGGAGTGGAGTTTTAGCCTGTAGCAAAGAAGACTCAGAGGAGACCTCATTGCTCTCTACAACTACCTGAAATGTGGTTGTAGTCAGGTGTGGGTCAGCCTCCTCTTTCAGGTACAAGTGACATAGTGAGAGGAAGCGGCAGTGTGTTGCACCGTGGGCGTTTAGGCTAGATATTAGGCAAAATTTCTTCATGGAAAGGGTTATAAAGCATTGGAACAGACTGCTCAGGGAAGTGGTTGAGTTGCCATCTCTGAAAGTTTTAAGTGGTATGACAGCTGAGGACATGACACCACTTGGTTTAGTGTAGAACATAGTAGTGGTCGTATGTCACCTCTTGGACTTGGTGATTTTAAAGATCTTTTCCAACCTTAACAATTCTATGATTCTATGGTTTAGTCTATGAACCCACTGATTAGAAACAAATCACTAATACCTAAGGTAGGAATAAATATTAAAGTATATTTGTGTGCAATATATAAAATATATTTAGAATTCATTCTGTGACAGTCTGAATTTTTTTTTCCTATTATGAAAAATTATTATTCTTTTTGAGTTTTTCTTGGGTTTTTTGTAAAGCACAATTTGCATACTGCAATTATAAAAATCGTGGCTTAAAACTTCAAATTTTTCTATGTAAAAATGTATGATATATAATGATTACTCATTTTTGAGATTTAATGATGTAATTTTATCCTGATACCCATTGATTTTCACCTTCTTAGTATAGGTCAAATATTGGTCAATCCTTGGAAAGCATAAAGTATAAAAACAACCTAAAAAAAGACACAAATCCAACAAAAACAGCTAATAGTTGGTTCCTAATAGTGTCCTAATTTCAGCTGGGATAGAGTTAATTTCTCTTCTGTATAGGGCTGTGTTTTGGATTCAGTATGAGAATAACATTGATAACATACTCATGTTTCAGTTCAAGGATGTTTTTGTGTCTCATGCTCTGACAGTGAGGAAGTGCAAAATACCCCTGGAAGCCAGGAAAGGTGATCTGAAATGTTCAGAGGGGTGTTTCACACTGTAGGACATCATGCTCAGTATACAAAGGGGGAAGAGTTACCAGGACTAGGGAATGATTGATGGGTGGGAACAAGGTCTGGCATCAGTCAGCAGGTGGTGAGAAACTGAATTGTGCATCACTTGTTTACCCTTGGGTTTTCTTGGGTTTCAAGTTTTTCCTTTTATTACCATAATTTTTATTATTTACTATTATTTTACTTTTGTTTCAATTACTAAACTGTTTTTTCTTAACATATGACTTTTACTTTTGATTCTTCTCCCCATTCCACCATGGTAGAAGGGGTGAGCAAGCAGCTGCACGGTGTTTAGTTTCCAGCTGGACTTAAAACATGAAAAAGAGCTATTATAAATAATAAAAAAGTGTAAAGAAATATTCATACCTGAATCTTAGTTCACTCTTCCTCTGTGCTAGTGTTTAAGATTTGGTTCACTTTAAAGATCCCTAAGGTTATTTTTTTCTTTTTCTATTTTTGCTAATTTCCTGATTTCAATGTAGTACAAGGAACCTCTGCAGTCTGTCTAAGAAATGAGTGAAATATCCAAGAAGAAAGAAGAAAAATTCTAATTTCTTTTAACGACTGCTGGAGAAGTAATACCTAAAAAAAAAAAAAATTCCTGCTCATTGACTACCTCAGCAGTCCTAATTAATCTGTGACTTTAAAGGTAAAACTAGTTGCAGCTTAAATTTCAGAATTTGGTTTCTAACCATTTACAAGTTCATAGAAGATAAATTTAAGGAAATGGGAGAATAGGAATACTCCATACTAGAAATAGGTAGCAATTTATGGAATCAATTCCTACGAGAAAAGGCACAGGGAGATTCTACTGACATGCAAATGTCCAGATGCCCAGTAGCCTTTACATTATCAGGTGGTCCAAGTGAAAAACTGAATGTCTTTAATTGTGTTTAAAGGCATCTATTCATCTATATTTTAATAATATCAAGTCCTGCAGGTAGTAAAAAAAAGTGTTATCTTAAATTGCATAATTAATGATAACACTCCAAATATGGTCTTCTTTAATGAATTTACAGAACTGATCCAGGTAGTGAAAAAAAACCCCTAGAAAGCTCTTATCCCTGCATTGTTAAAGCCATTTGGCACTTACATTAATTTGATGCTCACACATTATTATTTAGAAAGGAAGGATGCCCAGTCATGTAGGAAAGGAACCAATACATGAGCAAGTTTTGTAACAATCCAAAAGAAATGTTGAACAGAATAAAACTTCTCATTGTAAATGAGTAAAGGTCTGCGATGATATATTGAAATGAAAACACTAATAGCCATTTCATTAAAAGGTCACATTAAAAATATTTAAGACATATTAAGAAACAGAAACAAGGTAGCTTTGAAATAGAGAAGATGCATCTGTCAGGTAACACAAATTAAAGGACTCGCAAGCGAGTCTTTCTCCTATCCAATGTTTCTTTGTGTTGTGGGTAGTTCATTCTGGCTTCTTCACTATCAAGAGACTTGGAATCATTGTTGGACTGGAAGTAACTTCACACACTCTAACTAGGTTTCAGGAGAAATCTTTAAAATTACCTAAAGGTCTGAATAATGAAAGATTATGTGTTCCATTCAATTTACCTATGTGGCTCTCTGTAAAAATTTCTGTGCATTAGCGGTGTGAACTAACTTAATCATGACCTAAAATAACCACCATACAGAAAGAAAATATACTCTGATTATGCTGAAGCCTCCCCTTACTGTTTGCTACCTTCATGGTTGCCACAGTCTTTCAACAGAAATGCATCAGTGGGGCATTTTATTTTGGTTTCTGGACATGTTATAGTTTCATTGAATGCTGTGTCTTCTTACTGGTTGCCCTTGCTTCTCACATTATAAACACTTCCCTAACTGAACATGCTCAGTTACTTTCAGGGAAAATCTCCTCCTCCTGCATTATGATTCTAATTATAATACAGTGCAGTGCTGCTACAACAAAACAAACTCAGCCTTCAGTTCATACAGTTTGTGAGTAAGCTACTCACAAGCAAAACAGATAACATCTCTTATAGAATGCTGGAGTACGCTTAATGCATGTCAGAATCCCTGACACAATATAAAGTACAAAAGCCACAACCACTCCTCCTCTGAAAATGCAGCTGAAGAAATGGAAAATATTATTTTAATATTGAATCTGAACATTAGACTATGTTCTTCAGTAGTGAGTAAGGAACTTACAAGTTAGGTCCCTGCAAACTAAGAAGACTTGACTTGTGATATCAGCTCTTAAGGTATCAGAACTCTATTATAGCAAAGTTAGCATCATAGAAGAGATTATGTTTGATTTGAACTGATCAGTCAATTTTGGAACATTAAGGGATCAAATACCTAAAATAAGCACATGACATGAAACAGAAAACTCTGTAAGAGATCACAGAAATTGACCTGTGATGAAGCACTTCAAATTTCACAAGCAGAGGTCATCAGGTCCAGAGAGAATCTAATCAAAAAGAAAAAATAATCTGACACAGAGAACAGGACTGAGAGCTGAGGGATAAAGAAAGGCAAGGGAATTAAAAATCCTTCAGATCATGTCTTTGCACATTATATTAGTACATAGATTATCTGTATTACATAGAAAAAGCTGTAAGAATATAATTAATTAACAATATTTATTGAAAGAACCCCCAAAAAAGCAACAGAATGTGAAGATGTTCATGTTATAAATGGAAGTCTCTGACTGCTGAATTAAACTTGTTTGATTCTTAGATGGCTTCCACATCCTTTAGGGTCATATGGTTTCAGCACACAGTCCCACAGTACAGGGAGCTAGTCAGCAGCCACCTCCTGACTCTATCTTGAATGGACTAATGCTCACAGAATACTGTTTAAAATGGTGTTATGGTATTTCAGCCTTGTTTACCAGGTGGTAGAATATAAAAAGCTTTGACTTTAAACCAAGCATGAACAGTAGTATCCTCAAATTGTCTTTATGGGCAGATCTGCTGTCAGGTTTTTCTGTATCCTGTTTCATTGTATAAGAATTATTTGGGAATTTATCCATCACTTATGTTAACTATGTACCCAGCCCAACACAGCTGGGCATTCACTATTAACACCTAGACAGCCATGCAGTCAAAACCTCTTAAGAACTGTCCAACTTGCCACTTCAATGTAGAAAAAGTTTATAGAGGTGAAGTATTTGTTGGAGAAGACATGAATACAGTACCTTCATAAAAACAAATTGAGCAAAAGAAATAAAGCTGAACTCCTGTGCAAAAAAATGTATTGTCAGAAATACTGAAACCCCTCAGATTAGTGAAGTAACTAGGCAAATCTTGGGGACTGCAGTGATGTGCTTTACTTCTTGCTAAAGAAATCTAGCTGCTTGAGAAAAGAATCTGAGCATATTATCATGTAAAATTTCGCATTGATGAAAAGGTGGGTTTAAGAAAATGGAAAAGGAGAGTCCAGTCCTGAGACTTTAGAGGCAACACAGAGGCAACATTATCCTGATGGCTACAAGCAGCACATTCTTCCGCAAAAATGGTAAAACATTTGGACATTCAGAAAAACTGAATGTGTATGTTTTTATAAAAATATTTTTTTAAAAAAGGTGTTATTATCTTATGAAACAGATCACAAATATTTCATCAATGGTCTAGGTAAAAGATAAAGCTCTCTTCTTGAAAATATGTCTTCTGTTTTGAAATGAAATAGTGGAAAAATGGTTATTTTTACAGCTCATGTATATAGCATAAGCTACTGATACAAAGAGGTGAACTGAGGAAAATCTCTGGCCAGCTCCTTACTCTAGAATAATTAGTGAAGCTCTTCTTTTGCATAATTTAAAATAAGTGGTGTCATTTGCATTAATTTAGACTACAGAAGGCATAATCAAACTTACTTAGCATATATAAAGTATGTCTTATTCGTTCAAAATCATTAAATCGTGGAATGGTTTGGGCTGGAAGAGATCTTAAATATCATTTAGTTTGAACACCCCTGCCATGGGCAGGGACATCTTCCACTAGACCTGGTTGCTCAGAACCCCATCCAATCTGGCCATGAACAACTCCAGGATCTGCACATCCAAAGCTTCTCTGGGCAAACTATTGCAATGCCCTGTTACTCTCCTGGCAACTAATTTCTTCCCAATACCTAATCTAAACCTAATCTCAATTTGAATCATTCCCCCTTTTCTTGTCACTACATGTTCTTCTAAAAATTCCCTCTCCACCTTTCTTGTAGGCTCATTTAAGGTACTGGAAAGCCACCAATAGGTCATTCCAAAGCTTTCTCTTTTCTAAGCTGGACAAACACTTTTCTCTAAGCCTTTCTTCTTAGGAGAGGTGCCCTATCCACCTAATCATTTATCCTTCAGTAAAATGTTATTCTGCAAGACATGGAAGAAAAGGAAAAAGATTTAAGGATCTTTTGTCAATTTTTGTCAGAGAATTTGTCAATTCTCTTCTGAATCAATATTTTCTGTTTCTTGTATTATTTATTTGCCTTTTAATTGGTTTCGACTCCCTATACAGCAAGGTCCTGTGATAAACTGTGTAAAATACCTGGGTTATATCTTTCCTCTCCACCCCCCTCCTTCCTGTTTTTAATAGTTTTGAAGATTTATAGGTAGAATATCTGTCAGAATGCAGTCAACGTTCGAGCTCCCACATTAGTCAAAATTTGAATTTTTCCATTGTGATGATGACACTGTATTGCCACATGCTTTTAAAAACACTAAAAAGGTAACTATTTATATAAATGAAGTGATGCAGTGTAATGCTTCTGCAAGCTACTTAACAGCTGGAAGCCTCCTTTTTGAACCACTGTTACTAAAGAGAGAGATGTCGTATTTACAGTTATTATTTTTTTATCAAAAAAAAAGGGTTTAGATCTTCCTGCATTTACTTGACATGCCCTAAAGTTTTTAAATAAAAATGTAAAAATATTTAGTAGTGTTGGCTGACTTTTAGGAATTGCAGCATCTAAAATAGGAGGAAAAAATGGAAGGAAAAAAAACTTGTATTATTTTTACACGATGCTCAAGCATAGATTACTCTGTAAGTAGCATTATCCTGTTGAATTACATCATGTCATGTTGCTTTTACTTGATTTGCCCCATCTTTAGCTTCTCTGATGTTGACATTTTTTGTTAGTATGCATAGCAGTTCTTAAAATTCTGTGCCAAAATTCTAGTTGAACATGCAAATGAACTGTATGTCTGCCATAACATTTTCCTCTAGGGTACCTTTGAATGAAACAAGCCAGAAATATCTTGTTCATTTTTGCTAGGAAAAAAATGAAATCAAAAGGAAGAGTTTATATGTGCATTTCCACTGCTTAAAGAAAGAAAATAGATGACATGCAGTCCAATACTTGATTTTGGGTATACACCTTGGGGAAATATCTTTTAAACTCTTTAAAATGC
Organism: Certhia americana; assembly: GCA_018697195.1. Taxonomy (NCBI): domain Eukaryota; kingdom Metazoa; phylum Chordata; class Aves; order Passeriformes; family Certhiidae; genus Certhia; species Certhia americana. Next base: position 45,909,142 of record CM031860.1, on the reverse strand, counting down.
CTGCTTTCGTTACTTTGCAATGCAGAGTTTGTTTGGATCTAAGGCATATAATACTTATCATCATACATGCCATTCTAACTGTAATGATGTTAAATTTTTTTAGAATTTTTAATCAGTCTTTGTTATGTTGTGATATCTCTTAATACTTTTTCTCTAGGGTTATGGTGTTATGACAGAGTAATATTTGCCAATTCTTGACAAAACAAGTTGTAAGAAACACTGAGTTTGTTTCTTCAGTGTGCTATACTACCAAGTATAAAACTAAACCAAGAAATGCACTCATTTATTATTATTATGGAACATTCTGCCAACACACAAGCTATAATACCCAATAGTATTTCTAGTTTTGTATTTCTGTATTTATTCTCTGAGGTACACCACAGTCATTTATTGAACTGGACAGTTAGTTGCTCCCCCTGTTTGTCCAAGACTGCCTATAGGCTGACATAAAAAAAGGTACTGCAGTGAGACAGAGGCTGGTGAGATGTTATAAAAGAAAAAGATCCAGTAGACTGGGGAAAAGGAGGCAAAAGAATTAATTTTGAAAAATAGACTCTCTTTGAAAGATAAGAAAATAATGAATCTGTTTAACAATAGAATGAAGTTATATCCTCTAAGGACAAAGTGCTATAATGTGACAGATGCAGTACAATAAAGGCCAAACAAGGTATTTGTCATAAACTTTTTCTGCATCAAGTCCTAACTCAATCTTTCAGCAGAAACTGGGCAAAAAATCTGTATGACAAACAGCACCAGAGGTAACTGTAAATTGTCCAAGCTCTTGATGGAGAAACAGAAAGCTCCAGTAAATTTTTCTCAGGAAAAAAACCCAAACAAAAAATGCCTAACATTTTTGGTGAACATTGTATGTCATTATTTATCTTCATTAAGAGCAGCCAGGTGTAGAAAGTTATGTGGGGACATATATCCTCTGAGGAGCCCTGGCTGGCAACGAATATGCAATGGGAGGTTGTAGACTAATTAACCTCTATTGTTCATTGTACACAGGAAGAAAATCATATTCATACAGAAGACTTTAAAAAGATAAAACAACTGGAAAAAGAATATTGGAATGATGAGCTTCTAACGTGTCAGTGTATCACAGGGCATTCAGAGCTTTTAGATAGACCTCAAAAGGCTTTTGAACGCAGATATTGGTTTCCTATGCCCACACTCCAGCTTCACCTGAACTCCCAGCAGAGCAGAATAACTGCTGTGTTATCACAATAGATAATGCAAGCTACTGTACTTGTCTCTCATCAGGGATTACTAGATTCATATATGATAACACACTGAGGAGAGCTTTGAAGTTCTCCAACCAGTAAGAGCAAGGCAGAATAAGCTTTATTTGCTTTTCAGATAACCACGTGAACATACACAAAACAGATTTGAAAAAAAAAAAAAAAAAGAATTGATAAATCACAGAAATTTCTAAAGGGATCTGAGCATTGTTTGAAATTAAATGATCCATACAGATTTTTTACTGTGGTAATCTACCATTAAATTTTGGCAATTACAGGTCACTGCTTTCATACAAAGTTCAAGTCCAATATCAAATATCTCAGCTCACCTGTTTTAAAATGAGCTGGTAATTTGCTAGGTAATTTTAGGACTTCCTCATAAGGTTTTAAAAACATATTTGACTCTATTTCTCATAATTATTATAAATACTAGTATTGGTACTACATTCTTTATTTTCTTATTGTTTTAGAATATAATTAAAAAGTTCTATCTATTATTTGTGGTCACCTATCTGGTATTTTTAAGGTTAAGAATGCTGGATTGTAGGTTGCCGTGTAGTTATTTGGATTGCTCTTTCTTTTTCCTTGATATTGTTGGCAGGTTATAACAGAGAAGTGACTTCTAATACTATTATTATTATTATTATTATTATTATTATTATTATTATTATTATTA